>NQII01000262.1:186213-203388 GCA_002778355.1 Clitarchus hookeri
TCGCGCTTACCGCCCTCGCAGAAATTACAGTTGGCAACAAGTTCATCACAATCAGCAGTTCATCAAAAGGATTAAGATAAAATACTGCTGCTGGAAAAAAAAATATATGTTTCTTTACCAAGAAAACACATATTAAAGAGAAATTCATTATTTTAAATTTAACTACATCAGATGTTTTATTCGAAACTCATTACATAATACTGCATGAATTTAACATACAAACTGCTGCTTTTCATGGTAGTGTTGTATTAAATAATTCAAGAGATTGTTTTTTTTAATCATTTTTTTTCTGGACTTGTGCGAGAAAATTACACTACAGTAATGAGCTCTGATTGGCTGTGGCTGCTGTCAACTTGCAGTCAGTACTCTAACATCAAGTTTATCAAGGTTTAAGTACTGCCAACTGCTAGACGGTCAACTGCTCTGCAGGTATACGCAGTGGTATGATTACAGGGGGGGGGAGGGGGGCATACGTTGCCCTTTCCTAAATGTAGTAAAATTCAGTAAAGGGCACTAGAATGAGAGTAAATAGGCACCCAAAATGATTTTGTTCATCGATATGCATTGATATATTGTATACAATCTTTAATGAATTGTTATAATGTATTTCTGATACTTGTATACATCTTTGCTTCTAGGTTATACACTTTCCTCTCTCTTTTGTGCAGCATGTAATTTAACCTATGATTTCACGGAAATGAAATTTGTAAGAAAAGTTAACATAAGTTAAGAGGGGCCCCCACCTAAAAGCTTGCCTCCTTCACCCTAGGGGAGCATCTACATACCCACTCGTAAGTTGGAGATGTATATTTGCCATTGGGTATACGTATTATTGATATACAATTGCACGGCTGCCAACTGCTCATTCTGCGGTGGACCTGAGCGTATTTGTCGACAGTGTGCCTAGACGTGCAGAAGGAATGTGGTGGGGAGTTACGGATGGCTCTTAACAGTAGATTCTTGAGAGCAGATGACGGTGTAACGAGGTGAATATGGAATGCAAGAGCAGGGGAATCGAGAGATCCCAAAAAAAACCAGCTTCCCGCCGACCAGTGGCATGGCCCGGAACAATTATCAGCGAGGGGGAACGTGATGAGGAGGAGGGGGTGGGCCACGGCTCGCTACAAGAGGGACAAGACACAGAAGCCGAAGACGATGAGCGCTGATAATCCCATCAGCTCCTTCCTCATGTCGGCGTCAAAGACGCAGCAGCCCTGGCGGCTCCGCTGCAGCAACAGCAGCGGCACGGAGACGTGCAGGACGTCCGGAATCATGAAGCACAAGTCCCTGATCACCTGCCAACACCACGCATGCTACCGTGACTAGCGCCGCAGTCTCACGCCACACACGTTATGCAAGTTGGGGCACAGCACACCTTCCATCACGCTATTATTAATACTGTATTTTAAATACACAGTGAAATATTATCATTACAAACCTCAAAGGACCCAAATGTTTTTATGTTGTGATAATCATAAGAAATTTAAATTTTTACTTTGCGATATAGTATACTTGCTCTTAGCAGCGGACTTGACTTTACAAATATTCTCTATTAAGCACACAAACTAACATTAAAATTCCGTATCTCATTTCAAGAGGAAAGAATGCAACTTTGTATTAAAAAGATTTTCATTTACTAAGTTTCGCTGTAAATTAAAAGACTTATAAGGACGTTTCAAGTACTCTAATGAACAATTTCAAGGACTAAATGATCTAAATTAAAAGTCTAGTAAAAATCACTGTTCACGCTTTTCATTTTAAAGTTGTAACATCACACATTTAATATCTCCTAGTCAAAACATTTTTATAAAAACAATACAAAAGAAAAATATAGAAAAACTTGAAAAGAAATTGGAACCAAACAGTTGTAGTGTTGTGAGACGTACCAGTTGTGACAGTCGAACATTAGCGCCTAACTCAGTCGGGTATGAACACCGAGACTCAAGTTTATAAAGTCACCAAAATAAAATAATCAGATGATCCAGGAATATAGTTCACCTGGATTTAATTATACTTTGCACTTCAGTTACAACAGCGGCAAAGAAAAATATGCAGTTCAATTACAGCAGCGGCATGAATAAAATACTTCAANTTCACCTGGATTTAATTATACTTTGCACTTCAGTTACAACAGCGGCAAAGAAAAATATGCAGTTCAATTACAGCAGTGGCATGAATAAAATACTTCAAAGCACACANAAAATATGCAGTTCAATTACAGCAGCGGCATGAATAAAATACTTCAAAGCAGGAACGAGATTAATATCACAGTGTTAATTACTCTGCGGTCAAAAATATTTGAATCACGAGGCTATTTACGAAGGCGGAAAAGAAAATAAACACTCTCCCGGCGCCCTGAATGAATGACCCCTCACATCGGCAGAAATAATTTAGTATGTTTAGGTTATACCAAAATATGAGAAAGAAAGATTGCGGGCGCTGCCGGTGAGAGTTGCAATTGCGACTCACGTGTACTCTTCAAGCGTCCATCTTGAACTGGGCTGACTAGCACGAGGGAGGCCCTGCCTACTATCAGTCTCTTCACAAAGCTTTATTACGCCACTTAAAAATTCCTTAATCGGACCATCGTTTGATGTCATATCTGAAAATAGCACGCACACCCCTCGCAACACGGGCGTGTATCTCATCACGTCGCCATGGCGCGACTCTTGTCATCCTGCCTACGTTGCACCAAATTACAACAGCCAACTACGTGTCCTTAGCTTCCTGGTAAAAGAAAAAGGTGTCATCCCCCTTGTGATAGGCACGGCTATTATCAAACGACTTGAAACAAAATAATAAACTTTTAAAATCAAAAATATGTAAAAAAAAATACAAATTGCTATTATCACCAAGTTCCAAACACTGAAAAAATTACTTTATCCTCGAAACTATAGGAAAAATAAATATTTCCTGCAATTACAATTACAATTACTTGCAACATTACAAAGTATTTCAACATCCCCAATTCACTAATTAATGCAATCAATTTCCCAGCATTAGCTGAGAATTAGCAGGTGAATGACAAGGGATCAGCCTTATCTGGCAGCTGGCATGTCAATCTGGCTCCAACCACTTCACAGCAGTGAAATTACTCTTCTAACCAGCTTGCAAGCACTGGTTTGCCAGACACTTTACATCTCATAAACATCATGACGACACAATCACTCGTCTGAAATGTTGAACAATGCAGCTACTGTATGGATAACTACATGTTGTATATTCTGTAACAACTTGAAAATTCAAGTAGTTCTCAAAACCCAGCATAATTTGAGGACTACAGTATTCAAGGTCTTGAAACCAAACACTTGAAATTAAAGTATTTTCGAGGACTGTAAGAACCCTGCACTATTTTAAGATGTGTATAATTTAGCCAGTTTTGTATGGAAGTTACATTTTAAGCAGTATAATTAGAGGTACTGTGCCACTATCGTATTATACACATTGGCTGCCATCTAGTGTCGCCTGTTCCATTGCCCAGGTTTACGCTGCATCATCGCTTTGCCAGTTCCACAGGAAATTGGCACAAGTCAAAACTGTCGCGTAGCATGATGGCCTGTTCTTCATTATGGTCAGCATTCCAAAAATATCACTCAGTGCTTACATTGTTTATTTCTGTACATAACTGCAGCACAAATAGGGTAGCATGTATTCACTTGTCATTGTTGGTAAATTAATGTTGTTTAATAAAATGGTGAGAGAGTACCTCTACCTAGACAGTTTCAAACGTCACTTCCATTAAAAAAAATTGGCTGAATGATACACATGTTAAGATGGTACGTCTACTGCANCGTACAAAGTTCTTCACTTCACTCTCTAAATTAACTAGTACCAGCATCCCTGCACCTGTGTGAATGGTAACTTCAGTTTCAGTAGTGATAACTGCATGTGTAAGTTGACAAACAGAACATGTCCTACTCTTCATAGCCACTTCTGCACACACAAGTGTGATAAGAGCACATTCATTACTACTCCCAGAAGAACGACAATCCTTGTTGGCTCCTTGTTCAATAGCTAACTGCCTTGATGCATACAACTACAATAATACGGAGCAAGGTAACTTTACAAAGACACATAAGTTAGAGGTTCTGGGCGGCTCTTAGCACCAAGGTCTTGAGAGCCAATGAGGGTGAAGCGAGGTGAGTACAGAGCAGTGCCAGAATGCAAGGGCAAGGGAAACGGGAAATCTCTGAGAAAAACCATTGACCAGCGGCACTGTCAGGCGCGATTCCCACGTGCAAATATCATCAGGGAGCGACCCAGCTGAGAATTGAACCCGGTTCCCCTAGGTGGAAGGTGAGTAGTATGACCACTATAAGAGCAAAGAGCACAGTCCCATAAAAGTGATGAGTGGAGTGGTAAGTGAGCCAGAGTTGGCCTTAGAGCACATATATTTCATTAGCTGAAGGCAGACAGAACCTGTAAGTTTTAAAAATTGCTCCCAGAAATAACTTTTAATACAGATGACATCACTTGTAATTGAGAACCCCAGGCTCTTCATCTGCTTTATTCTGTTTTTTTTTTCGACTGTTGAAAGAGTACAGGTTTTAAAGATGCAATATGAAGGATGCAAGTACCTGATGTGAAAATCCTCGGCCCTGAATAACGTTCTCGACAAACTGGTCCCAGCTGCCGGCCAGCACGTGCAGGAGAGCCACGGCGGAGATGCCGAGGGCCTTGCGGGGCGTGACGTTACTGCGCCGGTCGGCCAGGTCGACCACCAGTACGGTGGAGCAGACCTCGGTGAGCGTGAAGAACAGCTGGTGGTACCACTGCGAGTAGAAGTCGTCATTCCAGTAGTTGAAGTAGGCCCACCAGGAGTAGTAGTGTGCGAAGAGCGACGACAGGAAGAGCAGGAGCATGGACGAGCGCAGGTTGTGCTCGAGCGCGAGCGTGACCAGGTGTCGAATGCACTCGTACAGCAGGACGATCCACAGCACCGTCACCACCCACATCTTGAGCGTGTTGCTGGTCGCATTGAAGTACACGTGCTTGTACGATGCTATGCCTGTCTCGTACGTGCCTGCACACACACAAGACCCTCTGCCACGTGGGTAACTTCACACGATGGAACCTCTATACTTGGCGTTCCTCGTAGGGGCCAGCGCCGGGCGCTTGCTGCAAGCTGACACAAACCGAGCATCCGCCCTTTAGCTGAGCCCCGAACCAACAAATACAGCAGACAAACAAACTGATACAAACATGCGACTACAGGGTGATTGCTGATCAGTCTGACAATTGGCTGCTGAGCACAGAAATTAGACAAAAAATAACCAACAGCAAAATGCTGAACAGGGAATAAGCTGGCCACGCACAGCGCTCCCAAGTGGTGTGTACCACGGACGGCAGCACGTCCAGCGCGCCCACCCGTCTCTGGTTCAGACGCCCTGGCTTGTACGACTGTAGCGGGTCAGTATATCCTGGGCAACAGGCTGAGCCTGTGCCCTGAAAACAGCGCTGACACACGCAGCAACATTCTTCCACACGATCACACCCACAAGTGGAACATCACAAACTGGCTTGAAGGCATAAATGTGACAAAAAATATTTTCTGTGGTTTCATATAATTTATAACTTTTTTCTATTAGTCTAAAAACCAATATAATAATTTATTTAAAATAATAAAATTATTTTAAAAATAAATAGTAGAGATGTAAATAACATTTGCCCTTTGTTTACCTTTCACATTGACACTTATATTGATAAATATTATAAGTTCACTTCAATGTTTACATCTGTCAGATTAATATTTACTGTTTATTTACTTTGTACATGATGGTAAAAAATATGTCACAATTTTATTTTAATTGCCTGACAATTTTCCTGCATTTGAATTGATTTAACATTTTAATGTCACAGATTTATGTAATTACTGGATTTTATTCCAGGTGTTCTCTCCTTGTCAACCAGATTATTGTATACTGTTAAGTTAGGTCCTAAGAGATTACTAATGTTAACTTTTTGTAGATAAGATTTTCTTATCAGGAAATTATTTATTCTTCGATTTTGTTAATCAGGAAAGGATTGCAAATATGCAAGTCCAGGGACTCTCTCACAAGACATGACAGCCGCAAGTTACGTCAATTTTGTTTCTTACTAATTGTAATTAAATCTGTAATGTTGACCGCTCATCCTAAAGGCAGGGCGATGGAAGAGAGCCATCGCAGCTCTAGTAAATGTGCGCAGGCTATAGAAGCAGCCTAAAACCTGCTGGTTTCATTTATTTCAGTGCAATTTGCAAGACCTTAAAAGATCCAGCCTATGGACGCTTGGGACTTTGACCATGAAACTTCAACTAGGAAGCCTGTACCAAAGGGTCCGGTCTAATATTGCACTTGATTTTCTTGTCTGCTGAACAATTCCATTAATCCCATGTCTACTACACTTTTTTCTTAAAGAAAATAGCAGTGATGGCATTTTCAACTTATTGAGAGAGAGAGAGATTGAGAGAAACACACACACACACACACAATAAAATCCTCCACTTCTTTGTTCCAATTGGTAATTAATAAATTCAAAGTTATTCAGTCTGGGTGACAAGCAACTGACAGAATACGCACACTGTGATGAAGCAAAGGCAACAAAACTTCACTAGCATTCTCTCCCCTCCACTCGGGGAATAACATCCAACCCCTACCCCTCCCTGCCCTTGTACTGCATGCTAGTGGAGCACACTTCGGCTCCTTTCCAGACAGCGCGGCACTACGCACACAACATTTTACTTTTGTGGTAAATGATGCAGCTTATGACTGGTCGGACTTGGAAGATTAATTCAAGACAAACATACAATAGGAATTTCAGGCATTACTAATTGTGATTCCTGATGTTGTCATTATAATGAATTAAATGAAGTACCGGGCACTCCATCTATTCATGTCACCTGAATTTTCACTTTCCTGTATCTCACACCTATTACCTTACACCCTAAATAATACACAGTATAGATTTGCTTCCTTTTACACATATCTGCATTTTGCAATACGTTATACCTCGTTCCTTCAAGGGGTTCCACTGTGCTATAATAAGCTGATACAATGTGTCTCACATGCCGTCGACTGCCGTACCATTAAGGAGTTCCCATGTAGTCTATTTGTATTTTCTTCACAATTTTCTGATTAAAATTTCTGAAAAATAACCATATCTACGACGTGCTTGGTTGTCTCCTAAATATGCTACGTATCTCAAGTGTTTTATACTTCTTTTGACATAAAAATATCTTATTTTTGGTTAAATTAAACTTTTACTTAAATTTTATTTATAAATTATAATATTTTATAATATAATGAATTTGAATAAAACATCGCAGAAAATATGTAGGTGTGATGGTAATACAGTAGACTCGTAATTATCCGAGCCCCGCTCAACCGAGCCTCCGGGTTAACCGAGCTAGTCATCGGAAGATAAAAAATAAAAATAATACTCTTAAAAGCAGGACAATTAAGGCGAGAAGCGATGTTTCTTCGTTTGACGTCTAAGAACCCAAGGGTGTTTAAAAATATAAAAGTCAACTGTCTGCCAACAATGTACCGCAACCAAAGAAATGTATGAATGGAAAGCACAATTTTTAGTGACTAGTTTTTTTAATGATTTTGTTCCTGTCACTGTAGCATTTTTGAAAGAAAAAAAACTCCCCAGGAATGCTATTTTATTATTAGACAATGCGCCATCTCACCCAGATGCCCAAGAACTGTGCAGTGGTGATATTAAAGCTGTATTTCTACCCCCTAATGTGACGTCGCTCATTCAACCTCTAGACCAAGGAGGTCTAGAAACGATTAAGAGAATTTACCGTCCAAGGCTTCTCCAGATGTTGATTGCAAAATTAGATGATGGAATGACTGCCAAGGAAGCCTTAAAGCAAGTCACAATGAAAGATGTAGCATACTGGATTGCTTCAGCGTGGGATGAGGTAAAACCTATCACCATTCAAAAGTCATGGAAAAATTAATTTGGCTTAGATAGACAACCCAAACAAGTGCCAGAACAGGAGAATGTGAACTAACTAGTTCAACTGACCAATGAGATACCTGTTGAAAATCAAATCAACAGCGAAGACATTCGTGATTGGTGCAGTGCAGATGTCCAAATGGAGAATACAGATGAGGAAATTATCGATATGGTTATCAATCCTAAACACAGTGAAGAAGACGACGACACGGACGAGATAACTCCAAAAATATCACATTTCGATGGGTTGAAATCGATCAACGCTGCTCTTGCTTGCATAGAGCAACAAGAAGAGTGTAGGCCACATGACATACTGACTTTTCAGCGTTGGCGTAACATCGCATCATCCAAGCGAGGACAGAGGTTAGCTCTGAAAATAATCAAAGACTTTTTTAAGTAATATGTAATCTCATGTTTCCACTAACATACAGGTCTGTAACTACATGTTTATTTTACGTTTCCAATTACAATAAACCAGTTTTTACCACAATAACACCTAACCTCAGTATTATCCGAGTTTTACCGTATCCGAGGTGATCTCAGTCCCAATTACCTCGGATAATAGGGAGTCTACTGTACATACCTACTAAGAAATATTTCTTATTCAAAATATTATTAAAGTGGTTGCATATAAATGTAGTACGCTGTTCCTTTGGTGTGATTGTCTAGACTTGGTTAAGCTTTGTTTGCATGAGGCAGAGGAATATCCTGCAAGTAGAACTTTAGTAGCGCTTCAGAAAAGTCGGAAATAACCACGAATGGACTATATGATTCAGATTACAAAATAAAATACAAAATACCCAGATTATTTGATACGCCTGGGTGGAAGGGCCTACCTTTAAAGACGGTATCCCAGCAGGAGCACGAGCAGTAATGCCTCTCGACCTGTCGGGCGTACTTGTGCCAGAAGTAGTACATGATGCCTATGTGCACCGGCGGGAACAACGCCGGCACAACGAAGCCACACAGCCTCGACCAGACCTTGACGCCGCTCATGGCTGCTTCAGTCTCTGCTCGCTTCGTAACCTGCTTTCGAGAGACACACGTTGGCATTATCCGGGTCAGGCTTGGCTGTCTAGCGTAGCAACTAAACAAGGAGTGGGTATGGTGGCAGAGGGAGAGGAGGGGAGAGAGACTGCTAGTTTATCATTATGTAACACCATAAACTGGAACGGAGATAGCAAGAAGTGACCCACGTTCTACAGTGAAATTGTGCAATATTTATCTGTTCTGAGCTAACTAAGCAATTACACATATTGAAAAAAATACATTGATATTCATGTTTTACCTGGCAAGTTTTCATAATAATTAGGCTATTAACAGTTATCGCATATCAAATTTCTTAAATTAATTTCATACACAGTAAATTATAAAAAATTAATTTACACACAATTTTTTTTATTTAAAAGATGTAACTTTCCAAAATTATCTTTTGTTCCTTTGTAACCTACAGTACATGCCTCCACCATATAAACTATTTCATAAATTACCAAAAAATTAATTACACATTCTTATGTGTCTAGAACAGAAAAGCAAGCATTGGTTGTACGTCATAAATGTAGACATTGGTAAGACCATGCTTTGCTACATCGGGGTCACTGTGAGTTGTGCAGTTTTGAAAGTCATGCTTGAATTCTGCTATTTTTTATGAACATCTGTTAAAATTGTGTCAATTACCTCGAGAACCGCAGTGTGTGTATGGGCGGACAGCTTTTCTCACAATGTTCATAAGCACAGGCAGAGCTGTGGCCATGCATTTGGTGACATAGAAAACAATTCTCGCAACTCTGGTTTTTATTTATAATTTGTAATTTTTAGCTATTTTCCCAAGAAGTACTGGAGTTGGTCTGAGAGTTTTTACGAGAATGTTCTATAAGTACCGGAGAGCAGTTTGTAGAGTGCGCTATGGCTATACACTCTGGGGATATTAGCATGGCGTGAAACAGAAATATACTCCAAATGTGACGATTTTTGGAAGCCGACATAGGAAAAACTAAAATGCTGCAATCCTAGGTAACAGTTTTTGCCAAATTTGAAAGTAACCATTTTGCAATATATTGGTGCATTTATTTTACACACCTTGTGCTGCAAAATGATAAATATATAAATTTACGTAGCCAGAAATAGCTCGGCAGAAATACATCACTCTGGTAAAATATTTGCTCTGACGGATAGTAAAAACATTTATATAATACTGCAGTTTCTTTGTTTTTCCCTATTAGCTTACATTAGTGCAACTGTTTCAATACGTCTTTAAACTTTAGTCTGGATGCAGAGTTTCGTAAGTGCAGGGGAAGCTGAGTGAAAAATTTAGTGAGGATTGACTATTGTGGAGACATTTATTGATGTGTTTTATATTTTTGTGCATTCTGGCATTTATTTTGACAGTAATTTTTTATTTTTACAAGCCTTACCCCTCCATAATTTGCTTGATCTTCACAGCCCTTCCCAATTTTTTGATTGATAATGTGTACTGCGAATGAAGCAATGTGCCTGTGTGAGTACGACTCAGCAGAACACTGTTGATACATAACATTTTACAGAATACTTCTCATTTTCCAGAAAAGCCACTATTTTCCATAAATACCAAGTTTCACAATAAGCCTACAGTCTCCCTACGAGAAAATTACAGAGAGGCTAATTTATTATTCTAGTGTTCATTGTACACAGTACTATAAAGTACGGTAAAATTTTAAGAACACATTTTAGACATTTAACAGAGCAAAAAGTGTTATTCTTGTTTTATAATTAAAAATTACAAGTAAAAAACTAACAAAATAATGGATTCCCATGAAGAGAATAGTTAAAATCCTAACTGCGGTCAGAAACCAAGGCCTAAAAAGGCAGGGAAATTGGCGAAAAACAGCAAATGTATTGCAGGGAGACCTCAGATGAAAAAAACAGGTAGAGAGGGTGGTTGCAAAGGGAAGAGGGACTTTGGAAATGTTGGGAAGGGTTCTGAAGGGAGTCAGCAGTGAGGAGAAGGAGAAGGCATATGGCACAATGGTACGGCCGATGTTAGAATATGCAGCAGCAGTATGGGACCCGTGCGTGGAGGTGGAGGTGCGAGAGCTAGAGAAGGTGCAAAGAAGGGCAGCAAGATGGATGAAGGGTAGGTGGAGAAGACAGGGACAGGATGGTGAGGACGAAGGGAACTACAGGCCATCAGTCATGATGAAAGAAATGGGGTGGAGCTCTTTGAAGGACAGGAGGAAAGTTGAAAGGCTGGTCAGGATGTACCCGAGGGAGAGAAAACAACAGTGAGAAGCTTCAGAGGGTGTGGAGGAGAACATAGGCAGTCTATGCTTGTGAGGTCTGTGAGGGTGGAATGTGTCGTGGGTGGAACTGGTAACCGTGAGGGGGGTTACAAAGTTCAGGAAGGGCGTGGAAGAGGAGTTTGGTCAGGTAGGGTAGAGGTGAGAGAGCTCGCCACCGGGCGGCAGCCTAATTGCGGGTTATTATTAGATGCAGGTCTCTTTATTGATCTAATAACACCTGCAGCATCGCTCTCGAACAGCGATATTTGTAAGTGGGAGGAGCCATGCAATCTTGCCCTTGTTCAGTCGTTACGTATTACTAAGGAGCATGTGGCTTCAAAAACCGGTTAAAAGTCCACAACACTATCTATTCACAATTGCACCCAAATAGCATTTTTCTTGTACCCAACTAAGCACACTATCCCACACCGGTATTTATGTCTACTTGTAAGTCGCTATTCCATCGAGCAGGTAGTCAGAATCCGGACGTTGTCTATTACGCACGTCTTTATTGTCGATATGCTTTAGTTTAGCCAAACTTTCGGTTGGTGTTACATGTGGTTTGAAGTTAATTGTAAAAAATATTTCTCATGGACACTGGACAACATGGTATGTACTTAATTTCCATGTATGATTTGTTTGATTTAATTTAGTTTACGCGTGACAGGTACATGGGATAGGCATTGCGCTGTATTCACACCCTGAGAGGAATATCCTCGGGGCTGTCCCGACGTATAAGGACACACGGGGAAGAACTGAAGACGAGAGAAACAGGATAAGTACCTAGAAATAGCTGATATAAACCCTTGACGAAGGAATCAGGGGGTGCCCCTGACGAGAATTAATGCAGACACAGCTCACAGGAATTCCCGAAACGTCCTGCCACACCCTCCCTCCACCCTAGTTGGAGAGCACAAGCAGCTGACGAGACACGAAATCCTACACAAAAAACGTGTGAGGTACACAGGGGATTTTCGGATTTCTCTCTCGAGAAACTGCTGAAAACTAATTTGAATATAGCGAGAGATGGGTTAAATTCACGACACAGCCAAGGCGGGAGACAGTTGTTCAGCCGAGATGGAAAGGAATTGTTCGGCAGCCGCGATGCAAGGCGGAGAAGGCAGTTAGTGCGAGAGGCAGTCATATCACGAGGCCGGGTTCGGATCCCAGCAGAGTCAATTATCGCCAGCCGAGACGAGAGGCGAAGCAGACACGAGAGTAGTCAATCGAGTGACGGGAACAGCGCCGAGAATATGAGTAAATTCCCGGAAACGAGTGGCAGCCCCATACCGAGACACGCCATTCCCAGAGAAGACGTAGTCGTGCGCCGGATGGCGAAGAGGCAAGCAGTCAGTCAGTCAATAGTGACGTCACCGGGGAGAGAACCCAGGAACAGCCGAAACTTAATGTGTAAATTCCCGAGACAAACTCAGTAAAAGTGCCGAGAACTTATGAGTTCATTTCCGAAAACGTAGTGGCAGTTTCCGAGGTGGGGAAGTCAGAAATGCGAGCCGGATCATTGCGGACGTCTATGGAGACAAGGAGACCTCGCTCTCCTACGAGTAACGCCAGCCGAGGTCGCAGAGAAAGTACAAGTCCCGGGAAACCAATCCCGGACTTCCGAGAGAGTCAGTCAAAGCCGCAGGAAGAAGCCAGCTGAGTACAGCATGCCAACGAGAGCCAGTCCAAGGGCCACCCAACTCACCACGCCTCAGCTACCAACGAAGACAACTCACCAAAAGCCGCAGTCACAGATAAGTAGAGAAATGTCTCCCTTCAACAACCTTCCCCGACGCATAGTATTCAGCCCAACAGCCCTTCAGGCCTACGACTTGTAGGGGAGCTCAGACTCGCCAGAGTGTGTAAATACCTATGTTACCTTCAGACAAATAAAATACTGGGGTGTTAAATAATGGAGAATACGAGTATATGTTTACCCCTAACGCAATAACCACAGGCGCCTTTAGTCTGCAACAAAGTAATTTAATTAAATAACCTACTAGCCACCACCCTGTATAACTCAGGTGGCCTAGTAGCATCATAGTATTTTATTGGGCAAACAATGAAACACATAAACAATATAAAAATTACGTTGTATTGTTGCACTAAAAGGTGTTTTTGATATACTACCGCAGGTGATCGAGTTACAAATGTATTTTTACTTTAAACTATAAGGTTCTAACATGTTATTTATACAAAAAGTTCAAAGTTGATAGTTACGTATTCCAATTATTTAACGTTTTTTTTTTATGTCATTTCCTTTCAGATTCATCATCAAATGTTATGGAGATGTCTTGAAGATCATTATATATGATTTTCAAAGAAAGCCCATCAAGGAAATTGGATGACAAAGTGTTATTCATGGAACAAAAAATTTGGGATATGACGAAATGTCCCCAAAACGAATTCCAAACCCTAAATCATGATTTGAGGAATTTCAAATCAGATTTAAAGACAAGATGGACATCGTCTAATTATATCGAAGAAAGATTCTTACAAAAAAATGTTGCCAACTCTCCACAAAATCCTTGTGCATGGCTCAACAGTAATTAAACATGCCATCCTCCCTATCAGCCAGCTGTCTGAGGAAGCTGCGGAGGCTCGACACAAACATTATCGGTCATACCGGCTAGCTTATGTCAGGAAGTTTTTGAGGGTACAGTGCAACAAAGACATTTTAAATAGGCTGCTTTTGACTTCTGATCCGTTAGTTAGTTGCCAGCGTAAAAGAAAACAAAGAAAAATCCAGCCCTTCTTAGCTGCAACATTAGATCTTTTCAAGCCAGAAGAATCGAACAAAGAAACAGAAGGAGCAGAAGAGATCCACTCTGAGTAGTTTTCTTTCATGTAGACCGAATTGTCTTTTATTATTGCACATTATTTATCCTGGTCTGATTTCTATACTGAAACAATTCAAATACTGAGATATTTCTATTCTAAGAAGGCTGTAAATAATGTGTTTTTTTGTACTTTTTGTTTACTTTATAAAACGTTTTAATTGTAGTGGACATGTGTACGGGCTATGCCTGAAATAAACGACTTTTATTTTATTGCTATACTGTAACGTTGATTATACCAAAATAAAACTATTACTCTATTCATTCATGCATTTTTAATCATTTTCATAAAAAAAAACTACTAAACTATTTTCGACCGGCTTCCGAAGCCAAATGCTCCTTAATGCGTATGTGCGAAGGCTTAACCATATTTTTCTCCCTGGCAAGACCCTAAGCTATTTCACACGTGCAACACGTTGCCTAGATAACAATGGCCCCACCTTTCTAACCAAAAATAATTATTTCCTGGACGACAGGTTTTTACACAGCTATTAACGTTTTCCCTTTTAATCTTGAAATGCTTTATTTATAACTCACCCAGCATTCTACTTTAAACTTTAACAGACGTCATTTTCAAAGTTCACATAAACGAAAACAAAACATCCATTTCAAAACAAGCAATACAGAAAAACAAAACTTATTTAATTTATTTTCCCCAAGGAAACAAAACATAGTAGAGTAGACATTTGTCCACACGTCAAGAAATTGTGAAAATGATAAAACAAAGATTTTTTTGTAGTAATGAGGCTAACAGAGAGCCCACAGGCATAAATAAAAATTTGAGAAAGACAAATATAAGATAATATACATCGAAAAAACGAACAAGGAAAAAAAATCAAACGGGATCACAAATACTACTATTCTCAGTAGAGACCCATCAACCTTGGGGCGAAATGAAGAACATGGTACAAGGGAGAGCAAAGTAGTAGAGGGCCGGTCACCTAGGACAACTAACAGGACACCAAACTCTCAAAATCAGATAATTTTATCGTGCTCAAGTTAAAATCGAGCGAGAACGTCTCAAACTAACCGAGGGTCATGAGAAATTACCAAGAGGTAGGAAAAATGTAATGTACTAAAACGCCTCTTGGTAGCGCCAATGTCGCGAAGTTGTGTGAAATTCTTGATAGCGCCATTGTCGCAGAGTTGTGTAAAACCTCTGTGGTGACTTGATGTTCAGCTGGATCTTGCTCGTATCAACAGTATGTTAAGAAATTTATGATTGTCGAAGAAATGTAAATTCAAGATATAAGATGACAATATATATTCTATGTGATATCAATTGTAGGGTTCGTGTATCATTTAATCTCAAAGAGACAACACCCACAAGTACAGGTTGTGTGTGGAAATTGGGAAAAGAAAGAGGCCCGATAGTGCTCTGAACATGTGCATAGACCGAGACGATAGTGATATGGAAGCAGCCTAGAGACGACGGAATCGCCACTGCATCATGGCTGCGGAAACTGTCAGGATAAGTAATAAACCTCACCAGCAAGCGTATCCTGTAAATGTATAGTCGCCGTTCTGTAAACCTAACGGAAGACGACAGACCGAAAGGATCTTTTATAAAGAGGGTGGATGCGTAACATCAGAGTTTCAGTCACGTGAACGTCTGTAGTATGAGCGTCCAAATAATGAAGGGGAAATCTATTAGACAGAAGAGATCTAGCATTCCAATGTATGGCGCAAATACGTGGAGAAAATGACGATGACCACTCCTGCGTGGTCTGGCACGGCCACTGTCACCACGTCATCGGCCCACAGTCGCTGCACCAGTGCGGCCCGCGGAACACGCACGTCGTGCAGCCCGATGCTTGTCCACATCGTTCATTTGGGAATGGGTAATGACCCGATACCGAGTGATCCAACCGAGTGCCTGTGGTGTCCCTAGAGACTAAAGAGATCCGTGTAATTAGGATAGGAATCAGTTGATAGAATGTGTATTAAATAGCATTAGAATGTATCGCCCATGGGCAAATGTTCGTGAAATTCACCCTTAGGGGATTGCGAAGTAATCGCAGAAAAAATGCATGCAATGTGCATATTTAATGAGGTGTAGAGTAGCAAGACTATGGTATTTAATGTGTTCTATATAATTTTCCTAGTGCAATTGTGTGTCCAATCAAGCCAATTAGTGACATGGGAAGTAATTAGTCTTTCTTACAACCTGACCGTTTCGGTCGTAGAGTGGCCCAAAACTTAACAGACCTAAATTTCCCACGTGCTCTGCAAGGCACCTCATAATCATATTTTGTATTTAAATTAGTGCTTAAAAAAGAACTCTGAACTCTCCTCAAGCTAAGGGATATCCATCCCGAACGTTGAAAGGTCATATTGTTTGTATGTTTTACATGTTTATGTAATGAGGTCAGTAAATTAAGATACCTCGTGGGATGGCGTGAGCTCTCTGCGAGGATGCGGTTCGCCCGCGAAACCCCCGGCAGTCTGATTCCATGGGTCTTAGGTGATGCACGTGCGTCGCATCGCGGGAGACTTTCATACTTTGTTCTGAACACTTAACTGCAATAGGTTAACGTAATTTACTGGAACTTTTATTTAGTTTACCAACAGTCTTCCTCGCGCTCGCAGCTCCCCTCCGTCAGCTCAATTTACCGACCCCGGAGGTTTAATTACTTACAATTGTAAGTTTTCGCGCCATTCTTGGCCTTTTTGTACAGTAAGGGCCGCTGGTACACCTTGTGAGTCAGGTTCGCTTTAATTTACATTGTATGCATGTAACTGTGTACACTATTTAGCAATGCAATTTACTTGAGTTAACAGAAACTTGTGGGTTCTCATTTAGTGTGTAATGACGCAGTATTACTAATTTTTGGGACACGTGTTTAATTTTCTTTCATTTTGCTAAGCTTCATAATATTTTTATTAGGTTTCAAAATTAAAAGCTGTGGTGTTTCGTTTACCGTGATAGTTTATCTCGCATACGTTTACCGTTTAACGTTTATGAGGCCAGTTTTCAAAATTTTAGTTATTGTTACGCGTCAGCATTATATTAAAAATTTTCAGACTGCGTCGACAAGTTTTGTACGAGAAGTAGTTTATCTTTATCTTGACGGTGCAGTTAAGCGGGCTACGCAGTGTGGAGAGCGTGCGGGCCAGCCCACACCAGGCCCTTA
>NQII01000262.1:203488-322276 GCA_002778355.1 Clitarchus hookeri
TGGTGCTTTACCCCCACACCAGCAACTTTATTCTTCTAGTTTATTTCTACGCCGGTGTGGGAGGTCGCTGCATTTGTTTTTTCTTCGGGCAACTTTTATGAGATAGTTAATCAACAACGACTGTGGTGCTGCTCTCTCGTTTATCTGTGAAACCTGTTCGTACTCTGCATACGCGAACACTATGTGAACTGTTGTATCTTGGATAATAAATAAAAGTAAAGACTAATAAACCGGAACTTGACTAAGTTATTTGGTAAATAATTTGCACCTTTTTAAAGAGTCTCGTGTTACTACCTCTGAGCTAGACGAGTGGCAACTTCCAGACGTCAATACTTTGACATGGGTCATAACAAATATGGCAGCCTAACTGTGGGACTGTTATATTATAAAGCCGGCTATAAAGAGCCGTGTGCAACATTACAAGTGTTGTATTTCGGGCCCTGGCCCTATTCAGAAAGTTATCGATGCCTGAAGGAGGTATCCTTCATTTATAAGGTAAAAGGTAATACTAAGGCAAGCTGGGGAGCTGAGTACCCTGGCTATATATTAAGTTTTCCTGTAAATGTGTACTGTGTGTGTCAGGGGACACAGCCACATGGTCGTTCGGCCCACGATCCTGAGAACTGTGACTTCGTGCTCACCCAGTGAGCTGGCGCCCATTCTATTCGAATTAGGAATATTGTGTAATATTCTGACTTTTCTTAACATAGTCGCTGGGCGACGTCCGCATTACTATCCCCGACCACTCAGGTAACAAAAAAAACAAGGGTAGCAAGAAATAGGAAAGGAAAAGCAGACACTCTCACCTCGAAAAAAACACTTTACCTTATAGGAGAATTTGAATAAATGATTGAACAAGACTCTCCCGGTCAAAATTATAAGTCAAGTCTTTGTTTGCTACGGTGATCATATGCTCAATTGTTTTGATCAAGGAATTCAATTGTCTCTATTAAGTCTAGGGACCTCATGCACCTCAGCAGGCGGAACCTCGTCAGGTAGAAGTCACTGGAGGTAGCATCTTGTAGCAAACTGTATATCCATTGGACCGCACTGTGGCCGTTCGGGAGGGTCGGTTGGAGCCCTGTGTGTATCCAGCAAATATGTAGTCGGGAAGGCCGGAGGCAACAACGAGGGAGGAAGAACGGATGGTGTGGGCAGAGGTGGAGATTGAGCTAGTGTGGTGGGTGGATATAATTGGATACGAAGGCTGTGGTTGTGGCACTGTAAAGACCAGGAAATTAGGTTGTACTTTA
Organism: Clitarchus hookeri; assembly: GCA_002778355.1. Taxonomy (NCBI): domain Eukaryota; kingdom Metazoa; phylum Arthropoda; class Insecta; order Phasmatodea; family Phasmatidae; genus Clitarchus; species Clitarchus hookeri. Next base: position 204,742 of record NQII01000262.1, read on the forward strand.
GTTTTGCCATCAGCATAAGTAAGGTTGTAGTATTCCATAACATGTTTGACCTCGCACTCCATCTCCCAAACTGGACTTTTAGCCTTATCATAAGGCATGTGCTGATCAGAACAGTGCATACAGACAGGTGTATCTGCAGTAGGACAATCTGCTACATCATGCGGTTGAGAACAAGCATGGGCAGTGGACAATTTTAGGGTACCAATGTTTTTTGGACGTGTCCAAAGCAGAAACACCGTAAACACTAGAACACAGATTGCACACAAGGATTGACTTTGGAAATCTCTTTGTAAATTATGACGTCTGACAGTAAGTGCTGCCCTTCAAAGGTCATGTTTGGTTAACCTCTCGATGGAAAGAATCTTGTAATAACATTCCAAACCTTCTCGAATTTCACCTACAGACATATCGAGAGGGATGCCATACCCCAAACAGGCTAGTAGGTATAGTTACAGACACTTACAATTACGTCGGTAAATCTGAGCACACAAACGAATTGGCTGCAAGACAAGAAGTAAAAGTAATTTTCAATTTAGCTGGACCTGCTTGTGTGATATGTAAAATATCTCGGTTGGGATGAAGTTTGCGACGTAAAGCAATGGGATGTAGATTGGCAATATTTGTGTCTTGCGGCTCAACGAAAACAGCAGAGGGACCTGGACTATCCCGAGGATAGTATACTTGTGGAGGGTTGACCTGACTCGCAGTAGTGAGAGGTTTCATCGAAGAGCCATCAATCCCAAGAGATTACTTTTTCCTGACGACTATCATTATGAGCTTGCCCAACTGATAATTACCTCTTGTGCATAGTTTGTTCATAGACATCCATTGCTTACCTGCTATCAGTATTTATGGATCACAAAAACCAATTTGACCACGTTACCACCACCTAATCCCTGCACGCCACCCACAGCAATCCACAAGCCACTCATTACTGCACGATGACTCACAAACAAATGCACAAGATGAAAAAGGGCAGTTTGTAAAAAGAAAAGAAAGCAGAGGAGAGAAAAAAATTTGAAGTGCTATACGGTAATGGTAGTGAGGAAAAAGAAAAGAAAGAAGAGGGTTAAAGTTGGGTCATGAATGAAAAGAGTAAAATTGAAGTGGTGTATGAGAAAAGTAATAAGGAAAAAGGAATGGGGAAAGGTAGGAAGTAGGACGAAAAGAAAGAAAATTAAGTAGCGACAGACCATATACGAAATAGGATAGTAAAATAATTGTATGTAATTTCTTTAAGTAAGAGACATAATAATTTTAATTCAGTAAAGATTAGTAAAATGAAAATGTATTGAAGGCAAGTGTTGCTAAAGAAAAAATTGTAAAATCATAATATTTATAAGAGACGTAATTTTCATTGAATGGAAAATTTTGTTATACATTCAATAAATGTTTTACTTAACACGCAAACAGCTTGGAAAATTTTTAGAAAAAATAAAAAACAAACGGTATACGTTACTAAAGACAATACAGAAATTAAACTTAAATGACCAAAGAGAAAATGTTAAAGAAAAAGTTATAGCAAAACTGGAAACCAAATGTAAGTAAAACTCTAACATAAGATGTTAATAATTGTTGTAAGTTCTTCAGATGGCGTCCACAATCAAAATTTATCAAAGTTACACGTGAGTCACGTAACCTATTGACGTGTGCCCAAACTCACTAGTCTCCGCGACTGTTCCTGCGCCACAACACAAAGATTGAGCACTGTATTGACGACAAGAACATCGGCCTTGGCCGTCAGCTGCAGTATCTCGACAATGTTTGGGAAAGCACCCACGTCACCCAACACCGTGCTTGCCATTTGGGAGGGGTGAGGCCCAATTGCACCACTCCCTCCATTGTAGTGTTGAGCCAGCGCCAAATCAAAAGATGTCCTGCCCCTTCTGTACTAGTATTTTCTCCACCTACCAATAAAGAGCATGGTTTCCACCTATCTGTCTCCTGTAGCATTTTCAGTTAATGCATGAAACCATTTTTAATTCTTTCCTGCCGAAAGGGCTTTTACAGTGCCTATACCGGTTTTTCCCATTCTCTTCTTAGTATAGTAGTTTAGCTATAAGTACACTTAGGGAGGTTGTCATGGCCGAAACCTGGCCTTGGCAGCCCAATTCCTCTTTGGCAGCCCAATTCCTCTGTGCAGCGATGCATGTCTCAAAAAAATGACGGTCCCACACTAGCCGAGCTGCTGTGGAATGAACATCGTGCTCGTGGCTGCTCTCTCTCAGGGATCTGCCCGCCCCTTGGCACCAGCAAAGGCGAGGACTTCTGCGAGTGCGGCGGGACTGCAACAGCTTGGGTGCGGCGACTATTCCGCAACTCGTCACGTCTCCAGGTGGTGGATGGGGATCCCCAGACCCTGGGGTGGCTGGGAATACTCAAATATCAGCCCGCGGACCAACTGGCCGGTGCGACAGCGCCGTCGTCGTGGATGTCTGGGGACCTGAGTAGCTAAGCACAAGATGGTGAAGCGCATCGTGCAGGAGGCAACCCAACGATCAAGGCGGGGAGGGGGATCTCGAGGTGCCACGGGCGAAGTGTAGCGAACCTCTCTGCGGGCTGCTGATGTGGATGCATGAGGGATGAAATGGAATGCATCGGACCTCGGAAGCTTCCTGCCATCAGCGTTCACTTCCGGGCCAGCTGATTCGGCACGCCTGGTAGTTCCTGGATGTCATGTCGAGCCAGAACTCACCCCAACCGACTGACTACTTTGGAGTATGGCTTACCGCCTTCACCCACAGTATGGAGATCCTGGTGTCAGAGCAGAAGAGCGAAGATGGAGTAGGTGCATGACTACCGACGCACTCGACGAGAAGCAGGGGGGTTCCGGAATTAAATGGCTGCTCTAAATATTACTGTGCTGGTTCGCCTGCGCATAAATATTGACAGCAGTTCAACCTCAAGGGAGGTTGTGCCTACAGCCCTGCCCCTTTCTCTTCTACATTTTCAACTCCACATTTAAAAGCACGGAAATCACACCTGTTGCCACCTGTTGCACTTTCAGTAATGCATGAACATGTTTTGAACTTCTTTCCTGTCGGGAGGGTTTTTACGGTGCCTATGCTGGTTTTCCCCTCTCCCTTCTTAGCTATATCCTAAGCTATAGGCACAATTAGAAATGCAGTTCGTGGCCCCGATTGCGGCCATGGCTGCCTTAATCCCTCTCTGCCAGATGCATGCCTCATTGCATGAAATTCCCTCTCCTGTAGGCGTATGGGGCCTAGCCCTGAGACACATCTAAACTTAATACTTAGAAATAAAGTAGGTTGAAGAAAAAAAAATTGGCGGTCCAACTTTAATCCGACCACGTGGGCGACACCAGGACAGACTCGTCGTTTCGAACCCAACCAACCGGCACATATGCTCACACTCAGCGCTAAGCAGGGAATAGAACGCATGAAGGCTTCACCAGGCTTTGTAGCGCCTCTGATCGGGGTGCATACAAACAACCGACGCCATTGTGCAATACTAAGCGTTTGCGAGTGTTAGGGGTCCCCAAAAGCGGAGCAAAATCCTTCCCAGTTTACACAAAGTGCAAAGCACAAGTAAACTGTGCTACTAAACGTAATTACAAATTACGTTAAAGTGAAGTGTCGACGACTTTGAGCACGGGTTTCAACCATGCCAACCTAAGATTAGCCCCCACAGGCATCACCTGACTGTAGGCATATCAGTTTATGTGTTTTAGTACGAATAGTGAGTGTAAAAGTGTATATGCTTATTTTTGCAGCAATCAACAGGTTTATGGACTCAGATAGAGATATTTACAGCACTGCGTGCCCCTAAACAGAACAGCGCGAAAGTACATTGTCATCAATAATTAAGTAGCTTGTTTAGTATAGAGAATATGTAAGATTTTGCTAGGGACAATGTTCATTCTACATTTAGTTAATAGAGCTTTCCCACCCATGCATTGTATCAACCAACCATTCTAAGGGTTTTAAAGTGTTTTCAGTGGAAAATGTACTTTTATCAGTGTTTAATTGGCGTGTGGAGTGGTGTTACAACTCCATATTTAGCTAACTTGATACCAGCATAACTGTCCACCTCACAACAGGCACCCATGGCGGTACTGGGCCGGCTGCGTCTGCCCGCTGCCAGCAGCCTATCAGAAAGCAATTAATAACCCTTCAATTGAGATGCAAAGGATCGGGAGAACAGCCTAGCCACCTGGGTGACTCGGCCACGACCCACAAAAATAGACAGCCGTTAAGAAATGTAAAAGACGTCTCTGGTGAGTATTTCCCGCCAGAACTCTGCACGATGAACGGTGCAGCGGTGATGTCACTACCATTCTCCAACCCCGACCTCGCGCCAGTACAGATTTATTAGAAAATCATTTTTGTATATGAAGATGTCTGCAACATTCATTATTCCATAGAAATAATCATATACGTTAACTATGATTCAAAGAGAATGTGTAAAACAATGTGGGTAGTGTGATACGAATATCTGATATAGCTATTTTTTTATATAACGCAAAATACATAATCGGGTGGTGAGAAAAACAGCTGTGTTATAATTATGTGAATATAAATGGAATTATTTATGAAAATAATGATGAAATGAAGTACACCAGAAGATATATAATAGTAATTTAATATATATAATTTTTTCTGTGGAAAACCAAAGAAAAAAATTTTTCACAATTGAAAGAGTCATATAGAAGAGATTGTAAGTTAATATTTTATTTTTAATTAATGAGCTATTGTAAAAATGTAACACAGATATGCAATAGGACGTGTTCCAGGGTGGTCACAGGGTCTCGGAGATGAAATTAATGAGGGCACCAGCTTACCAGTTAAGGGAATTCTCTCGGGTAAGCATGAGACTCTTGAGGTGCGCCGTGTTTGAAAAGCCCGGGCTAATGGACCCTATGCCTCACGTCTTAACAAGGTTGCACGTGATAATTAACATAGATGACTGAATATGCGACGTAACATACACACTCCCGAACTGGGGTATTATGGCTCCCCAGCATGCCGTCCCAAAGCACTGACATAAACACTTCAAATGTTGCACAAAATACACTTGGACTTACTTCATGCAGAACACGTGGCAGGTAATTGGCGGTTCCAAGTGCTGTTGCCCTTATGATCCAGTGAGGTGGGAATAAATGTACACAACAACTTCGGTTCAGAAAAATACTGGTTGTATTTTAGCAAAATCCAGATGAGATGGTACAACATGTAAGCAGGCGTGCGACACGAGGCCCCGCACTGGCCTAAGCTGAACACAAAGGCATCGATGGACGTGACAAAAGAATTAAAAGGTGAATTATGCCGGAGGGGCCGAGAGTCTGCTCCAGGAAGGGAGGCGTACTCAGGGCTGCACAAAGAATCTAGTAAAAAGTTTCCAGAATACTTATAAGTCTATTGCAGCTACGTGGTTGGAGATCGAAAGTTGCTTCGCCCCCGAGCCGCGTGACGCGACCTGCCCTGATGCCCGCTAGTCTCAGATTGAAAAGGGGTTAAAGTGGCGGAGGTAACGAGAGTTGACCACCACCCGCCAAAACAGAATATCGCTTGACAAAAATGAGATGGATGAAATGGAACATATAACCCTTAGAAAATACATTGTGATTTGCACGATGTGTACTGTAAATTACATTGACATAAAAATAACGTAATAAAAATTATGTACCAATAATTTTTATAGACTTTTAAATTTTTGATCAGATAAAAAGTATTCTTAATTGCTGCTGTGTTCCTTTATTATGCAATACCCGATGCAGTAGTTGGTTTTCCAAAAAGTTATGGGATTTCTCCGTTCACTGCGACCACGTGGTCTGCAATTTGCACCCCTGGTGCTTTGTTGTTTATGCAGAGATTTTGCTACATTCATTTTCTGGCCGATCATTAATTACAATAGTAATAATGAAAGAGCAATTTTCTTTGTAAGGGCTGTTTACACAAAATTTACGCCTTGTGACATTGACTCGTGTAGCACAAGTTGGGCGCGTGGCCTCCGGTCATGCAGCGTGCGGCCGGTACCTTGGGTGGGTGGTTCCTACCTTCACTGCTAGGTGGCGTATGCAGGATGATAAGGGCTCTGGGGGGGGGAAGCCGCGGTCGGTGTCAAAAGATAGTGAAATTTTAATTTGATTTAAAACAAACATATTGTAGCAATTGTAGGAAATTAACACTTAGATTGATTTCGGTTTGTAACAAATTTATAAAATTTGCTTGAAACCGAGCGGGGGTTATGGTTAACATAAGTCATAAATATTTTAATTATATATGATTACAAAGTACTTGCTTATGTTGTCACTTTCTTTAATATCATATCCAAATTACCTTTTATTATAGGAGTAAACAGTATAATCTTTGGTTATTTTAATATTTTATTGACATAGAGATTATGTGCAAGTACTTTTCATTTGTTTCTAGACAGTATTAATAATTTGTTTGTTTTTTTTAATTTCTTTCCTAGAGAGTAGTTGGCACTGAATGTTTTTTTTTAAACAAAAGTACTAAATAAAACTATCCTGGTTGTCTCTCGTCTTACCATGGTCAGATGACAGCCAATCGAAGGACAGAACACAACACAAGGAAGGCAGAAGTAAAATAGAACTAATGTATTATGACAGAATTCTTCCTTCCGAGGCCAAAGATGGACGTGCGATCGTCAAAAGAAGTTTTAATGATATAAGAAGGAATAATATATGTGAATATTAATTAAATAATTCCAGCAAGATGTTTTTTTTAAAGATTAATTGTTAATAATTGAAAAGAAAGAAGATTCATTTTATTATATTTGAGAATATTGATTAATAATTTGTTGAATGTGCTGAAAAAGAAAAAGAGTTTAATAAAATAATTAGAAGTTGAGAATTGCAACATTATGATTTTTAATGAAATGTTATAAACTGCCCAACGTGATAATTGTACATTTGTGAATTGTATGAAATGTAACAATGTATGTGGAGTATTAAGATGCACATATGCGAGAGATGACAGCTCAACTAGGCGTGGAAGGACTCGTACACCTGGTCCCAGAATGCCATGCGCTTCTGGAACATGTCGCTGTGCATGGTCAGGTTCAGGTCTATCTGCAGATATAACAGTTCCTCGTGGCGTGCTGACGGCCACTCCACTGCGCCCGAGGTGGTAGGTTTCCTGCAATGTAGATACATTCCATTGGGTCATCAGCCCCTGAACCCAGTCGATTGCTACGTGGGGAGACACATAGTAATGATGGCTGATACACAAAAACCATACATATTTACTTGACTGGATGATTATGTACATATTAACTGGCTGGCACAATGAAATAGAGAAGAGCCAAGGAAGAAATTATTACAAAGTGCAGGAGAAAGCAAAAGAAGGAAAGTCGCACCGGAGAAGCAGCAAACGAGAACCTGTTTCAACCAGTTAACTTGGCTTGGTCAAGAACTTAGTTGTAATTTGTGTTGCCTGTCTATTGTTTTTTTGAAAATCGGAGATAGCTTTTATAATATACACGATCACAAAGCAAATAGCATCCACTGTTTGCAATGTATATTCCTTCGTAACTTGTAAGGGTAGGCTTACGTGCTGGCTCGTGCGAACCGCGAATGCATACTCCCTGCCACAGAGACAGGGCCGCCAACACTGTGCATTACTTCGGATCACCTTGCCACTAGTTGGCGTGGTAGCCGCCTTCCTATGCTCCAAGAGAAACAGCTAGCCCCAAAATATTAGTGTGCATACGCCATTCACAGTTACTTCACACTTTTCTGAAGCCCTGCTAATGTTCTACTTTTGTTTAACGATTACGTATCCTTCCGCTACATGTCAAAATAAACAGTGCTGTGTGATTTCTACATTTTAACTGTCAAATGCTTTGTTTACTGTTTTCTGCTGTTCAAAGAATTCTGTCATATTTCAAAAACCATTTCATACGATTGTTCACAATTTAGGCCTATATTCGGTCAGCTTTATGAATTTTTAACAATGTCTGTATTGATGATAGTTCTTGCGGTTATTAATTTCAATTGTAAACATATTTGTTATACACGACATAGCACATTACCCGTAATACACGTTAATATTTGGCAGTGACTGAGTATAACCCTCTTACAACTGCGGGAGAAAGAACTGTAGTATTTAACCTCTTGTTATTGATATGTGTTGGGTTATTTCTATAAAAGGACGGCCTCAGTTGGAATAAATATTAAAACGAAGGAACAACCAGTTTAACGAAAAGAGACAGTAAATTCAAGCGCGCAACTCGTGTCGCTCATGTTTTGTACGTAGCAGCAACAAACTTAAAATATAGTGGTTAACATGCACACAAATAAGGGAGGGATTATAATGTTTGTATTATGTCAGTATTACATTTAATGAATTGAATTCCAAAAAATTGATGATAATTCGAAGAAACTTTGATTGTGTGAAAGGGCTTTTACATAGATAATATTGGGGGTTGTGAGATGGCTTAGGTAGCACAGTACTGAACATTTTGGAACAGATTCATATTTAATGCACACTGAAATACATTACCCTAGTTAGACATCAGCGACACTTACCGATCTTCTTTATAAAAAAAAACATTTGCTTGCTTTATAGAAGATGAAGGGATGTCCAGATAATTAGTACCACAGAATTACTAGTTGAAGGTTAGGCTTATTTGGATAAGATGTGCGAGTTCCCGACATGTTCTCAAACTCCTCGTATGAGGTAGTACTAGTGAATGAGATTTCCAGGCTTTGAAATGATAGATAGGCAATGTTAGGGAATTATATGTACATATAATCTATATGTCCACTATTCTATTATACCTTTGTAAAACTTTGTGAAGTGCTTACCCCACTTTTGCCATAGTGGTCCACATGATGGCAAAATGATCTATCACCTTCACATCACTCTCACTTGGCTTGTAACCAAACATGCGGAACACATAGGGCACATCATCCCCATGACTCGGTCCTACAACAAATGATTCATGCATTAACAACATTGTCTGTAATATAAGAAAATAAGAAGCAGATGGTTTCATCACTTCAAATTGATTTATTTATATATTTATTTTATTTCCGAAATTAATCTTCTAGGAAATTTCATGACGATAAATGGCACTCTGGATTCGCGCTCCCTAAAACAACAATCGTTATTACATTGAGAAGAAATTAATTTTGCTTCCGATTTTGTAAGATTAATTTAAGGAAAACAATTTTCCTTTAATATTTTATGCCAGTGCTCAATATCAATATAAATTTAAAATTCTCAGTGAAAAATTTTATTTCATTAACATTGTAATTAGTGGTTTTAACACGATTAATCACAGAAACATTGAGACTTATGGGAGAGTGTTTTTAAGGTTATAGATTTTTTTCGCGTTATTATCTGTATGCTTCAATATTTGTTGGAATTTGATTATTTTCTGGCTGTACAAGGAACCAAGGCCATTCACACCCTTGGGCAACATTCCAAAATGCATAGGAGTTTCAGTATAAAGATTGCCACTTTTATAAGCAACATCCAAACTCAGCATATGGTTTTTATTATTATGAGGAATGGTTTCGTGAGAAAGTCTATGTATATTATGTGCTTCAATTGTTATTAAAAAAAAAATACAAAAGATGTCAAGTTATGCATCAAATGTTAACAGCAATCAGAATGATAGCGAGAAAGTTAATACCGTGGATGTGTGACCCACCTTTCACAATAGAGTCGCCCTCTGGCTGACTGAGCGCGCCAGTGTACGTGAAGAGGTACATGTAGACAGGAGCCGTTTTGTTGCTGGCGAGGCGAAACTTGGCACTCCTGTGAACTCCGTACACCATGAAGTTGTCAGATAGCACCTGTAGCACAATACATTTGCCTTGCATGTATATTCCTTAAACAACCTGCTTCGGTATATTGCTACCAAAAAGGATTTATGGTGTCATTGCTGTGCTTTCATTCTGCCATGGGTACTGGGTAAGAGGCATCTCATTCATCCTGAAAGAGTGTTGGGTTGGATTGTCAGCCAAGGTTTTCTCGGGAGTATCGCAAGTGTCCGCCTTGATCATGTTGCCGGGCCTAGTGCACCACGAGAGCGAACGTGATCACGACCCTGAGACTGTTTAGCACTGACCGAGCAACGTCAGTTGCTGCATTGGCATTTGAATTACAATATTACATGCACACTACTCATACATCACACACAAAGTGCTGCAGTGATAAAGTATACTGAAAACATAAATGGAAGATATGAAACACGTACCTGATTTATATTAAATATAAGTTAGTTATAATGTAACAACTTACTTTCAGCAGATTTATGCAGGAAAGGGTATAAAAATATTTCATCACTGAATATAAAGTTTCGTTGCCACTTATTTAATAACACTAGCTCTTTTGTCGGGTTATAAATCATGTATTCTATAAAGAGGAAATGCATGACATAGTATTCTGCAAAAAATAGGTATATTCGTTCCATACAAAATTCACTTAAAACCTTAAATCAAGACTTGAACCCACATTGCTGCTGTACATTATCCCCGCTTCACCCATGCAGACTTTGCTTATCATGGCCAGGTCTCGGGGACGATATTGTGCTCACCACTAAACTGTGATCTTACGGTCTTCACATCATCGAACTATGATTCCTACTGACGACAGGGAAGAGCCTTCCAAGTGACGGTGGCATGTCAATTTGATTCCAAAACATTTTTTTTCAATTGGTTGTAAGATTTCTGAGATTTATGTTACACAATTGACTGTCCTATCATGAGTTGTATTCTCGTTGTAAGATTGTCAATATTATTTCCAAGAGGGATCTCTGCCAAAATTCGGGTTTTCAGCATATTGTTTAGCTGGGTTTATAATAGAAAAATCAAGCGTTTAATTATGCATTATTTTGTGTGCAGAAGAACTGAAAATGTGTGTCGCTGCACATTCCGTTTGTTCCCACTGAATGAGGTAGCGAATTCCCGTAGAGACGTGGCAAAGGAGTTCGGGTTAGTTTCCAGCTGCTCTGAATAAGTAAAGGATGCCACTCAATGTTTGCCCCAACTGAGGGGGTCGAGTCTCTTAGTTCAGGGCGTATCAGTCCCGCCATGTGGCGATTTATTCCCCCTTGGCGGCAAGTGGGTAAGGAACTCGTAATAGCGTGCACGGCGCCAAGTACCTATCTGCTGCACGTCCGCCGTAGGCCGTGGAGGACACCTCTGTCCCTCGTGCTCTAAAATAGCGACGCCTGGCTAGAGTTCAATTAGAGTACAAAAATAAGCATCTAATCAGTTACGATCAAATGATGAGTGCCAATAAAATAGTAACATTAGAACTGAATATCGCCTTGCAGGGATTGGGAATGTCTCAGGGACAAATACACAATTTAAGGAGCCTGTATTGCAAAAACCATTATCGTCAAATAACCACGTCTGTTGTAAATGTGTATTCTTTGTTACTGAATTGTGTGGAAGGGATTTTCTGGAACCCGAATAGCAGAGGGCTGAGAGTTTCATTGCACTCATATGTGGCAGCCTTTGCTCGAACAATGTGTGCGTAACGTCAGACTCTGGGAGACATTTGTATGCTCTTCCCGACATCTATGCTCATAATTCATGTACTTGCACCCGTGGATAAATTAAGCCTGACATTCTAACAATCCAGTTTTAACTAGCTCGAGAAAGTTGTGATACATTCTCGTTGTGACGGGCTATCAAAGAGCAGGTCTGACGAAATGTTTATCATTGTGCAATATGAAAACTGTAATTTCAGACTGAAAATGCTCTCTGTATAATTACTCATTTGATGTGTTTTTATTTCTTCTTCAGATACGCAATCCTAAGTTACATTTATTTCATACAAACTTAAGAAAGATATGTAAATTTCTTTAACAATATGTTTAAATGACAGAAGTACAGTGCAACTACTTTTAAGCTAAAAGTAGTTAGTAACAGAATCAGCAATACGTCGCTATACAGCAAAGTCTACTCAGTGGCAATGAGAGCAATCTATCAGTTAATGAAGGTGCACTCACGTCAACAAGCTGTGGTATGGTGTCCTGAGAAACACTCTCATTCCCAAAGTAGAATCTCTTGATGGTGGACGCGAGGGCCACCGACTCCTTCGACCCCTTTGTGAGGTTCAGGTTGATAGGCACCATCTTCTCCGGATCCGTGTTGTAGGTGTCCATCCATGCCAAGGAGTTGTACTGAACTGAAGCAGAGAACATGCAAAGACTCTCTGCTAGCTGGGATATTCCCCATCATAAGAACATATTTTTTGGACAGGCCTTCATAATAATTATTTATTTATGAGTTAACATCAGGTCAACTCAGGGAATTTTCAGGTGCCTAGGGTAAAACTGCTTTGGGGTCCATTAGTGATATGGGCTGTGGAAGCAACCATCGTAATATATTAAATCATTTTTTATGTTATTAGACACCTTGTTTTATTAGAGGATGCTGCATTGTCAAATGACGACATTAAATTATCATGGGGCAAAATTTCTAAGTTTAAAGGATCCATGACCTGAGGAGAATTGCCGTATTTGCCTCCATGAGTGAATAAATTGTCTTAATTACATCAATGTTATTACACATATGACTATTTGATCAGACACGCAGAAGAGTGAAAGGAATTGGCGATGGTGTGTATCAAGGGAACATACTGGTATTCTCGTTTAAGTATTTATGGAAACCATAAAACCACATAAATCAGGATAGATGGACCTGGAATCAAACCCAGGTCCCTGAAAATGCTAGTGCAATGTGTTACTACTGTGTCATCTGGTTTGGTTCACCACAATCTATGCAGACTTCCCTGAGTGTTAAACTTCTACAAACTACTTTGGAACGGCAAGTCTTCACAAGTGTGGGTGTTATAGTTACAGTTTGTCCACTAGGAGAATCTGGACTCGAGTTCCATGTCACAAAATGGTGAATAAATATTTACACATTATTTTGTTATGATTATGTGTACCCTGCATTTGTGTAATTGCAACCATAAAAAAAAAAGATACATTTTTGTTTACCAATAAAAGCAGTTTTTTCTTTAATTTGTAAGTTCTAGGACAAAATAGGATTTATTTTCCAAATTGCTTACACTGAAGGATACCTTCAAACACAACTAAAAACTGTGAAAAAAAATTGAAACTTCTATTTCGTAAATTTTTTCAGTGCCCAAAACTAATATGGTTGTGGTCGCAATATAGAACCGGCCACTTAAACTACTCGTCACTCGCTAGTGCATAAGATTCATGTTGTGTATTTCTACACTTCCTGTTATTCCATAAAACGACGGCACATTGAAGCATCACATGCAGCTCACCCTGGCTTTTGGCCTCCTGCAGGTTGACTCCAGTGATGTACGGGATGTCGTGGATGTCGCCTCTCTTCATCAGCACCACTGGCTCCCCTGGGGTGAACACCTCGTCACCTTCCTGGCCTGCTCTGTCCACGGTCGGGAACATGCTGAGGGCTACACTGCCATCCTGTCAGCCACACACCACAATTATCACCCTCTCTGTGTTACATCAAGCATTTCTTCAGAGGCTTGGTGTTTAGTTACTGACCTGTCACTGCAAAAAAAAAACATTGTCCAATCCAATGGCATGCAGAACATTTCTGAGATGAGCATTCTCATACGGGAAATGCTGTAGACACTGCCACGCTGTGGGGTTTTCTTGGTGTGTTCCAGTATTCTCTCCTGTCTTTGTTCTGCTGCTGCTCCATCCCCAAGCTCACCAAAACTTAAGGTGCCCCCCTCGGCATGGCAGTAGACACCAGTTGGTGCATGCCTCTTCTTATGCAAGTTGTTGACCATGCCTAAAATTATGATTTCATAAATGTATCACTGATTTTAGGTGTTTCACTGATTCAGTGGGATTACTTAAAATGGGCATTCTCTCATTTAACAGTACTTTGCAGCAAAATTCTCTGTGTTCATGCAATTTCATTGTAATGTGTAAACAATAACTGTGCTCTTAAGCTTTTGTATGATTCATGATGTATTAAGTATGTGATACATGCCACATCCTGCCTCCATTATCTCGTTTGTCCCACCACCCCTGCACAGCTGTGGCGTGCACTCTCCTGGGGACTAGCCGCGCCCTGAACGTGAGAGGCCACCCTCCCTGCTTCCACAGCCAGCGCAGCATGTGGGGAGTGCACCCCACAGACATACTTCCATGGCACCACTGAAGTCAAGTTGACGTCCCGCCTTCATGCTCTCAAAAGGTGATAATTCGGGCCGGCTAATTACGTCCAGGAGAGCCCCCAATAAAAGTACCGCCAGGGAAATGAATGCAGCTATAGGGACACAGTGGTTCCCATAATCCAGTTACCCCTTGTGTGCCCCCTTCGTTCAACGTTTACACCCTCGTGTGTTGTGTGTGTGCAGAGAAAAATCTAATATATTACACCACTGCACAATAATGTAGGGCTAAAATAGATAGCTTTGTTTTAAGTCACAACCTATCACGGCTCAGGAGTAGTGGACTTGTTCATGACGAACCACACTTTTGCCACTCCCACATTCTGGAAACTCAGGGGTTAAATAATTTTTAAAAATGGCTTTAATTATTGTAGTGTCCATTTGTAGCAACGGACTCTGAAATACAGCATTGCTGAAAATAATAAATATGTTGCTACACAACTCTCTTACTGACCTGAATTTTTTACAGGTGTTATATGTTTGCTAAATGAATGAAAAAGGTTTTTATCTGTATTTTTTTATCAAAGGTCAACGATGTGTGTAATTTTATTTTCTATTTATTGAATCTTTGATGTGCCAGTTGACCCAGCAGGAGGGCTCGTGCCATGTTAGTTAGTCTAGCATCGAGCACGTAAGGAGATCAACATGCGTTCTCCACCATTCATGGATATGCAGCTTTTTCACAACTAATCATATAGTTTTTCCTATTTAGCTGGTATTTCCATAATTTTAAATTTCCATATTTAAAATTCATTTTAAATATTAAACCACCAAAAATTCCGCAACATACTCAAATGAAATGATTTACTGTAAAGCTAAAACAAAAACTTTTAATAAAATTTTAAGAGGATATTCACACAAAGGGAAGAAGTGAATTGGAAATGTAATTAATACTAACGACTATATAATTCATGAGTATGTTTTGTTATTAAATTATATTTAATTTACCTTTCAATTAATAGTACCCTGCAACTTTAATGTTTCATTGAATTCACAGCACAAACTCATGCAATACCTATTGCGTACTTTCTAAACTAAAATGTAGGCTCTCAAAAATAAATCAAAGTTGTAAGGGGGTGATAGGCCGTAGCTACGTGGCCATCAAGTGACACTGTAGCATTGTTGCAAGTCTCTGCGACCTTAATTCTTGTCTCACCTCCTCCGTCTGGGCGAGGGTCTGCGCCTGCACCAAACGCAGCGGCGACTCCGAGCGCAGGAAGTGCAACAGGTCATCCCTGTCCATCGCATTGTATCCTAGCACCTCTGCCAGCCTGAAGGCACCTCGTGTTCCATTTGTGAAGGGGCGAGGCCCCAGTGCAGAACCACTCTGCGATATGGCTTGGTGGAACAGACCTGCGACAACAAGACGCCCACTAGATCTACTAATCTCCAGTACTGTGGATGAAGTGGCATGACACAATTATCTCTGCAGTATACGCAATAATTTTCACTCCTTCGGTGTTAGCAGATCTGCGCACACAAACACTGTCGTCACCGAGATTTAGGCCTCGTGTATAGTCCATGGAAGCTGCATCTTGATAAACCTGGGAGCCAACTGGTACCACTCCGCTAGTATGAGACTACTTCTACAAGGTCACTGTGCAGTTCGACCTATATGACGGATTACGCCTGGACACAAGGCTAAGACACATGTCGGATTCTCCCGAGAAAACCTTGGCAGCTTGCAAACTAACTCTCCTCTTATCAATGCTACAGGAGATGCATGTACCTAATCCCTAGGGCCATGAATCGACAGTGAACATGTGCAAAAAAAAAAACAATAATAAGAGAGTTGCAGATCTAGTTAAATAGTTCAACCAGTCATGTAAAAATGCAAACATGTGAGGTACAGTTCATACACTCACAGTGATTCTGTACTGTGGTACACCGCCAAATTTACTGATAGGGGAACACACACAAATTATTAAGGTCCATATGGAGAAGTCGTTGCACTTGTCAAGATAGTATCTGCCAAAGTAGGTCGGGAAAACCATACATTTACCATACAGTTATATGAGGTGGCAGTGAGGTTAATTTTAAATGGTCAAGTTATGCTTGAAATTGCTAAATAAACACTGAGGCTCAGGTGGGGCAAGATAAAAGACTATTTTAAGTAGAATTATGTTAATTGGAAGATAAAAAACATTTGATGAGAAACGACTGAAAGGCCTGACAGTGATGTGTGTCCGAGATCCGAGGGTGGTCAATGTACTGGGCGAGTTGTGGTAGGAGCAGCCTCGAGCAAGCGACTCCTCGTAATCAATACGACACATGAAAATCAAGTAAAATTGTAATGCACAAAATACCCTCAAATTAAAAAATTACACAAAGCTCTTGAAAAATCTTTAACATGTTAAACAATAAAGTGTCCTCATTCAAAATGCAGACTGAGGGAGCGCATCTACTTATGAGTTGCTAAGCAGCCAGCCAACCTCTTGAAATCTAGAGTGCTCGATCATACCATTCTCCATAGGTTCAAGCTTGTTCCTGAAAAACATTACTTTCGTCAACCCTCTAATTTGCACTACAGCGAAATGACCACACTGTATGTCAAACTGCACAACCTACAGATCTACTCTGACCCAGGCTGAGTCCCATGGAGAGCATCACCACACACAGATGTTTGTAGAATTTACGACTGAGCTCAGGGAAGGTCGCACGACAGTACTACTCCACCTATTCCAATGTCTTCTTGTTGATTGTGGGTGAGCGGGAAGTTATCGGGTCTTAGAGATGTCCCACCTGCAGACATGGGCGACAGCATGTGCAGGTCAACGCTCCTGCCCCCGGCGCTCTCGCCGAACAGAGTCACGTTGTCCGACTGCCCGCCGAAGACGGCGATGTTGCGCTGTACCCACCGCAGGGCTGCCACCTGGTCCTTCATGCCTGCGTTGAACGTCGCATCTGGGTGCTCCAGGCTGAGGAAGCCTGTCACAACACACAGCCACCGTCACCTTGCAGAATATCTTAACCACTTAGTAGCCTTGACACATATGGAGGGTGTACCCCATGGTGGCATAACTCCCAACATGAAGGCTTTCAAGGTGGAACCTGTGTATGGCCATCGTTCCTGAAGGCTAATGCTGAATGAGGCCTTAAACTACAATAAACCAAATGGAGAGAGGCTGGCGAGTGCTCCAAACAACCAACTAGCGATTTCAGTGTCCTTAACATGTCCCATGTCCTCATCGGGAACTCAATTTTGAAAGTCGAGGTAAGTCGGTAGTACTTTAACCCCACAAACACAACGACCCCAAAGAGGCCACGGTGGTGTAGTGGTTAGAATACTCGCTTCTCACTAAGGCAAAATGGGCTCAATTCCCGTTAGGGTTACCTGGAATTTCAGGCATGGGAAATTTGGTGGGCATTGTCATTGGTTGGTAGGCTTTCTCTGGCACTCCCACTATCCACAAAATTTATTGATAACATTTTCAAACTCGATTACGATGTCTATTTGGAAAGTGGTTCGTTTCCATGATAGAATACTATGGCTCAACTTCAGGACATTTCCCTCTTAATGACGGAACATTCTAAATTTGGACCCAGCAACTTAATTGCATTTTAGTGATTTCAACGATAGTTTTACAGTTATAAACATATTTTTGAGATTAATGACCATTTTAGAATTGCTTTGTAAGTAGGTATAAATGTTTACCACATATTCCAGGTATTCACTTCTAAAATGTGTGCAAAGTGCAACTTGCCTAGGGCTCCCAGCCTGTAGTTGATGGTGACGACAGTGACATCGTGTTGGATCAGGTTGTCCGGCCCGTACAAGGTGCTTACTCCAGACCCGCTCATGAATGCTCCGCCGTGGATCCACACCATCACAGGCCAAGATGAGTTACCACTTGGGACCTACGACAACGATTTACGTCTCACAGTTGCAGCGTGGTTACGTCAGCTTTTGAAACACTTATTTATGTCAAACTCGGTGTCATAATAAAAGTAATGCTATCTATTACAAAAACCATAGAACTAAAAATTTAATTCTTAACAAAATGTTTCTTAGTGCTGTCCTTGGATTCTGTGTTTGAAATGATAACGAAAGAGATGGCCCAGAAATAAAGATTGAAATTTGATTCTCTATCCCAGAAATTCTCTCCCCCTATTTTTGTAGGTAATATATATTTATGTATAATACACTTATTACTATCAATACAGAATAATGATGAATCATTATTACTTATCCTGTTTACAGTCTGTTCATGAGTGGCCTAGAGTTCAACTCTGTGTTACGTTAGTTTCGTCCTTCCACAGTCATCAAATGTGATTACCTTTCTAGAGTAATAAACATCACTTTTTCAAAACTTGCTCCCAAGCCTTGATTTGAACATGCCACCTGAAGCCACAATGCAACAGTCTGCCATTAGATCAGATTTTGGGGACTCATTCTGTCTGCAGAAACAATTTCTTCATTCACATTACCCACAATGGAAAAGAAATAACAGCATCTTAATTTGTTTAATAGTTATGTAGAATTTGCATACATAGATTGCTGAAAGCTCACGTGCGTGTGTGCTGATTTTTTATAATGATTTATGGTGGCTGGCCAGGCATTCCTTCAATATAGCGAGTACTACGAGCTGGACTATAGTGACTACAAGAATAATGAATAGCAGTGTGAGCCGTGTACTGTGACAGTGTCCATCTGAGGTTTATTTTAGGAAGTTTGAGATTGAAATTTTATTTGGAAAACTATTTGCACTGTCTTGAGGAAAAGTGCATGCTGAACAATAAAAAAAAAAACATTCTTGAATTTTCTTCGACGACAGTATGGATTTCATAGGCATGTCTTCGCACAGCTTCGCGATATAAATGGAAGACACCGAAAGAGCGCGATGTAGAAACATCAATTATTTTCTGCAAGCTTGGAATGTATGTGTAATATAGCCTAGTAGTATTATATCCTTGTCTTTTTTTTTTTTTAAAGAAACATTTCTTGTAGGATTGGGAGATAACACATGTCATGGAATTAACGACTGGATCTGAAATATGTATGCATTTTGATACAGTTTCTAAAAAGGAGAGTATGAATGCTGTAATAAACACCTTAAGGAGGTATTGATGGTTCCAGATGATGAGAGTTCCATCGCAATGACTACAATCTCAACATAACGTGTCAATGTGTTTCCAAAGCTTTGTGCTACTTACAATCAAGATATTAACTATACTAGAAATATAATAATAGATTAAATATTATAATAATAGTAATAATAAATCCATTGATTAATATTGCACCTTTCATTGTGAAATTGAGGGTGTGTTTCCAAATGTTACAACAGTAATGGTAATGTAAGTAAGCTTTAAATTTGTATTTATCAATCTGTTTATTCTGCATTTTTAGAGGGGTCAAACGAAACAATACGCCCAGGTCAAGAATGCTAACTGTCTGAGCAGAAACACAGCCAAACACGCATTGATGAACTCTGCATGCGCTCATCTAACCAGATTTTATAATGTGTTAAAATACTTAAACTGGAACTGGTTACTCCTGATTAGACGTCGTCATTAAATAGTTACTGCAGATAAAAGATGACAGAGTTAATACCATTTAAAATTCATTAACACAAACATAGCAAATTAATTATCATGAAGCAAACATCGAACTGCTTTCAGCTAACTAATGGAACAGTTGGGGAAGTAATGGTTCACAACAACATTACCAAGTTTGCAATGTGAATTATTTAGTTTCACTTTGCATGGTTATGGAGAAAGCCGTCGTCACCTTAAACAATTAAAAACAACTTTCAAATAATAATCTGTTGGCAGAGTCAATTTTCAAAACTGCTTCCCGGGTATTTCTCCATAACCTCCTATGCACTGGATTTTGTTTCATTTTACTCCCTCTGTTAATATATTGCCACTCGGGAGATAAGGAGTTCATGTGTCTGTAAGGAGAGCAAGCAAGACATTGATACCTGAGGTGTGTAGACGTTGAGAACAAGACAGTCTTCGGACATGGTAGCGTTCAGGTATGTATAGTCGAGTGCAGCCTGTGGACATACGACGCTAGGTGCGAGGGCGTCACGCACACCGTCCCAGGGCGTCACATTCCGTGGAGACTGCAACATCACAGCCAGTCTCTGAGCAGGGTCATAACATTTGCAACAGACACAGCCTTTTGATATGTTGGAGAACTGATAATTACAGAGCAGTTACGCAATAATTTAACAAGAAATATTGTATCAGTTTCATATTGCATGATTATGCACAGGAGTGTTAAGAATGGCTGGACCTACTGGTACATCTGGTTCCCACTTGATTCGGTCATGATTCCGTGTGCAAAATGTCACCTGCTCTCACAACATAAGGGGGGTAGGGTATACATTGCCCCCCCTTCACATTTTGTAATGTGCACCTGAATGAAGGTACATGGGCACCACATCTGTGTTTGTTCACCAAGACAATCTCAAGTGAATTGTTGTTAATGTATTTCTGATACCTACATATATACATCTTTGCTTCTGGGTTATAAACATTTTTATATCTTTTCTGAAGCTTTTCATTCAGGTTTTGATAGAAGAAAAATCAAATTTTAAAAGAATAGAAACTGTCATAAGAGGGGCACCTCGAGGTGTGCCCCCTCCCAAGTTGGAGACGGTGTTTCACTTCTGCACGTCAATTGCATTTCTACTACAGCCAGTAGAGGTCTTGGAGCAGAGCAGCCAACTGAGGTGGTATCTTGATAACCAGGGGTTCATGGTTTCTGGTCACGGTTAGCAGGTACATGTGTGTGGTATTTCTTGTCGCAAGTACTTTCGTTAGCGCATAGGGTTGCGAATGACGTACTGCCACACTTTAAATGTCGTGACGAAACCATGATAAGTAGATTACGAGCAATACAGGTGCAGTACCATCTGACTCGGGGAACATTGAGTGCAGAAAGAAAGAACTATTTGAGATTCCATTGATGAGACATTGTACACCTGGTCTCTGCTGTGTGTGAAATAATCACAAGAGTTTCCCAACAAGCCCACAAAATACTCAGGACATTCTAAGGATGTCCTTCGGCGATATCCATGACTATAACATCCTTAGATCATCCTGTGGATATCGGTACTGGATGATCTCATGCTCTCTAATAATGCAGCTCTGAAGTATGTCCCATTTACCTCCTTAATGTCCCAGAGAGATCCTCAGTCGACGAAATTCGGGTTTGTCATTTAAGGAGTTCCCAAGGTTGTCCCATTGGGAAGTCTCTAGTGGGTACATAAAGGAACTCGCTAGGTAACCTCATTTTCCTCATTGATACCCCACAGAGATCTTTAGAGGATGAATTCAGGATATCCCTAGTTCGTCCTTCAAGGCGTTCACTTGAATGTCCCATTGGGATATCTCTAGTTCGTCCTTCAAGGCGTTCACTTGAATGTCCCATTGGGATATCTCTAGTTCGTCCTTTAAGGAGCTCCTTATGTCCCATTTACCTCCCAGAGACAGCAGACGAACATGGGATATCCTTAGTTTATCTTTCAAACACTCTACAGGATGATTCTAAAATCATGGGACAAACATTGAGGGGTAGTAGAGCTCACTAAAACAAACAATTATTGTATAGGAATACATGGGCGGAAGTGACCCGTTGAGGCACAAACACAAAAATAACACATGAAATGCAACACAGTGTTTATTTACAACGTCGCCGCTAAATGCCTTTTTAACAGCAATGTTTATATTAATTGCTCAAAATTGCTACCGCCGACAGTAATGCAAGCTTGGTAGCGTCAATGGAGTGATGCTGATGCAGATGCAGCAGGTCACTGGCGCATCGTTTGACTGCCCTCAACTATCACCACCATTGTCAGCCAATTACGGAATATGTAGAGGTCGCCAAGCATGCGTGACTGTTGGTGGATGCATTTCCAGCAACTGTTTTAACATTTTCTGTACGGAATCACTCGTTACGTATGCTGCTAATGATAATTTTATGTTTCCGTTAATGTGTTATGGTTTTGTGTTTGTGCCTCAACGCGTCACTTCCGCCCGTGTATTCCTATACAATAATTGTTTGTCTTAGTGAGCTCTACCACCCCTCAATGTTTGTCCCATGATTTTAGAATCATTCTGTATAGTAATTGTCTCTATATCAGATTACAGGGTGTTTTAAAGGGTTTTCTTTAAGTTAAGGTTTTTTCAAGTGAATTCATATAACTCTTAGCGTGCAGTTTGTCAATAAATGGTACACATATAAAGTAAAAATATGGAAACCAACATACTTCAATAATCGCAGATATTTATATTATTTGGGTTGGTGTGTTCTACGTAGGTATGAATCAATATTTAAATTTAATATGTTCCAGATGTGGGGAATTCCTGCTAACATTATAGGCCCTTGGATAGTCCCAGGGGTGATTTTTCTACAAATAGACAGTAGGTCCTCAGGATGTCCCAGAGATAACTTCTTATGCAGCTAGGATGTCCTGCAGACGTCCCAGGGATGACATTTCTCCACATTCGTAGGAGGTACTAGGGATGTTGCAGGGCGGAGTGTACTGGATATCCCAGGGACACCCGTAGGTAGCACTTTTCCACGAACCTTTCATATATAAAAAGTTCTAAAACTGAACTTTCTAAGGTCATCCCAGAGACGATTATTCCGACATCCGAATGCCATCCCAGGATGTGGCTGTGCTGGCAGGTTTAATGCTCGAGAGAATGCAACTAATGAAGATGTCGTTGATACGATAATATCAACGACCCCCGTCAATGTCTTTACGTTTAATACAACGCAATTGCCATTTTCAAAACTTAAAGAGATTATAACAGATTATTAGCAATTTAGTTCTAATAGATATTCGAGACAAATTAATATCAGTATTAAACATTTTTCTACATCTTGCTGGGCTATTTCATCTTTTCAGTGTCGTGATAATCTAATACTGTATAAGAAATGCTGTAATGTTTCTCGACTCACATTATGTATCTTATGTCATAGCTTGCTGAGACTAAAAACACCATCTCCACGAGTTGTCTTAAAAACTCTTTCACAGTAACATATTTCCACACTATGATACACTTTTTTTTTTTAAACATACTTATCACCAAGAAAATTTTGTCTTGCAGATGAAAAGAGTAACAAATGGCATCACTGGGAAATATAATGGCGATAATTGTCCCAGCCTCGCAACAAGTACTATTACCTTGAACCTGAGGTCTCCGAGTGGCGGCTGTGCATATGGTATGCCCTGAAAACTGTAGTAGGTCTTGCCCCAGAATGAAGTGACGGCTTTGCCTCGCACATACCCATCCTGCGTCTTCACCGTCACCGTCACGTCACCATTCTGTAGGAAGAAGAGACAAATAAGGGTTGTGATATTTCTGCACGTGGTGGTATGGAAAACAAGTATTTTATTACCATAGTCTAGTTGGAATATGTTTCTGTTAACACTCTAACAGTATGAGTAAAAAAGGATTGCAGAGTGAATGCATGAGATTTGTCATATAGAGGTTCTTGATCTATGTAACCCAATAAATAGCATTGGTCTCCCTATAGCATAATTGGCTTGAGTCAAACTTGAATCAAGCTGGTGATGACAAGCCTGTAAGCTTAGAATCAAGCAAAGTAGTCTCCGCAGGTGAAGCTTGTAGTGAGCTTGATTAGTTCAACTTGACTCGAGCTTGTTTTGGTGACCTATACAAGTATAATTCTAACCATCTACAAGCTTGTCATTAGTAAGTGTGTGTGAGTCATGAGAACTTTGGCTTGAATTAATCTTGAATCGCACTTGATAATTGCTCGACGAGGCAAATTCAAGTAAAATGCCAAGCTTGAAAGAATACATGTCATCTGAGAGTAAACCAAATCCCAATAAATTTATTCTAGCAAAATGAAAGTATAAAACTTGACGTGGTCCAACTCCACTGCAGCTTCCCACAGCCGTTGTGTGCACCTCGTTCACCACCTACCATTCTGGACACCAGCACCCGCACGGCCGCGGTGGTGTTCTGGTTAGACTACTCGACTTCCGCCAAGGTGAACCGAGTTCGTTTCCCGGCAGGGTCGCCCTCGAATTTTCGCACGTAGGAATCGCGCTGGACGATGTCGCTGGTTGGCAGTTATTTTTCTCTGGGATCTCCTGTTACTCCCACTTATGAATTCTGGCACTGCACCATACTCACCTCGCTTCACCCTCATAGGCTCTCAAGACATCGATGTTAAGAGCCGCCCAAATCTCTTCACTCGTTCACTCACTTCACCACCTGCAGACTGCAGTGGCCATTAGCAGTAAGTTGTATCGAAATGCACCCGGTCACCTCAACTACCCCCTTCATTGACGTACCCTCTTTAATTTTCCACAAAGTAAGGACAGGGGAGTGAATGTTTGTTGTGCTAGACGGCACCCAAGTTGTAGTTTGTTTGAAATACACACACACGCACGATCGCACACACATATCACTACAATGGCTACCTTGACTTCCACAATGTCATGTATATAAAATCAATTTCTGGTATTATTTTTGCTGAAATAAAGTTAATTTGGGTTAGCATTTATGGCCTCAAAATTAGGTTTACCAGCATCTCAAATGATCAATGTTTTAAAAAATGTATATCCTGATTGCCATGTGACAACTGACATACTGTCTGTGACTTCTCATAGTTGTGCTAATCTATGTAATGATTTTATTTAATGAACCCCTTTGACATTATGTACATTTTGCCAGACCCTCAAACATTTCTTTGATAGAAGCAAAGTAAATATTTTCATGTTAACAACGTATTTATTTTGCACTGTTCAAATTGTTACAATATCAAGTTTAATTATTTGTTGCTTGCACTTTGACGGTATGCCGTGGTCTCGGTAGCGGGGAAAAGGTGATTTGACTTACATTATGTAGGTTTTCGGCTACTTTAAAGAAAATTGCAAATGGGCACCAGCTACTAGGGAACTTGAGGAAAGGGAGGGAACTGGCCCCCGTATCTGCTTCTGAGTCCCAAGTTGCACTGTTGATGATGAAGTTTCTTGAGTAATCCAATTACGCCTACCTACTGAGAGTGTTGGCCCTCCTAGAATGCCAGCAGGGTGAGACTGTGTGAAGGGACAACTCACAAGCTCCATGATACAGTTATTCAGCATTGTGTTACGTATGCAGTAACTTATGTGATTAGGTTTACACAAAATACAGTTAATGCAGTCGTGAAGAGGCTGGTCACGAAATAAAAACACTGAAGTTATTTTACGGTGTTTTTACTCTTGTTGAAACCCTAGTCTGAGGCACATACACTTTGTGACAGTTGAGCACTGTGGCCGTTTCCGTCCCAAAGCTTGGTTTCAGTAGAAAGGAATTCTACTAGATCATATTAGTAAATATTCTGGTGTAAAAGCCACAAGTGCAATAGAAGTTTAAGTAATACGAGAGGACTATCAATTAATGCCAATGCATGTTTATTCTAGCATTTGATTATTTGAAATTGAAATACTGTATTGGTGGGTTTTATCCTGCGTGCTGGAGGAGGTTCCGAGGGTCTTTGCAGCGAGCAGCGACACAGCTCTAGTACTACCGTGGTCAAACAATAGGGTGAGGTCACTCTGTTCAGTCAGAATATGGTTAAAACTGCGGTTAAAAAGATTTTAGAATGATGTGGGCTGTCTGTTGGCAAAGAATGGGGCTTCATTTTCTGGTAAACTAACCTGTTAGCTGGATATTTACTGCCTTGATCTGATCAACACCTTCATATGAATTGTGTGCTCAAAGTAGCCTACAGAGGTAAGAATATTTGTCTAACATATTGTATGCAACATGTAATACTGAAACACAATTTCTTTATTCACAAGATAAATCAAATAACTTGAGGCAAAATCAATACAAATAATTTTGTCTGTCAAAAAATTTAGTTAGCTTGTAAAATATATGTGACTAAGTATTTAATCTTACTTCTGTAACTGCTGAGCCAGTAATATTAGCATCTGAAACCCACAAAAGAAGAGCTCCTACGAAGAAACAACTGAAGCCGAGCATGATATATCAGTACTGACCGCAATACGCAATCATCTCTAAACAGAGGACGTATTTAAGTGCTTAGCCACTTCATAATTACCGATAAACATAATGGCAGAATAATAAGAAAGCCAGCGCAGCGTGAGTAAGCAACAATAGCAAGACAACTCGTCATGCCTTTATCTAGAATGTTTCCGTTATCTATCAATTTGCGGAGTGTCCTACTGATATCAGTGCCTGCTTCCTTTCTATTGTTGAAATAAACAAATACTTTTGTGACGGTAAGTGAATTACACAAATAGATGTATTTGTGTGCAAGAACTCCTCAGTGTTCCTCGCAGGGAACCCGTAGCTTTGATCACTATGCCGTCACACTGATATGGCGAGGAGGTCGAACCACCCATAGGCATTACCCTGTATGTACCAACACCAGCTATGCTGCACGCATGCAGAAACTATTTCATTTCAATCCTTCTATGCATAACCATGCACTGTGATCCTTCTCATTCGGTATTTGTGGGTTGTGAACCATTTACTATGCCTTGTGTTTAGTTGTCAAAAGGGGCACCTAGAGTCTCTTGCTGTAAAGAAAATTTTGATTTCCTTAGACAGCATATCCCCTCCTGCATTACTTAACAAA
The DNA here is from genome assembly GCA_002778355.1 of Clitarchus hookeri. Taxonomy (NCBI): domain Eukaryota; kingdom Metazoa; phylum Arthropoda; class Insecta; order Phasmatodea; family Phasmatidae; genus Clitarchus; species Clitarchus hookeri. The sequence continues at coordinate 231,448 of NQII01000262.1, forward strand.
AAAAATAGGGTACTGTATAAACTTTCATACCTATAATATATGGAGACAGTGGCTACTGCTCGAGAAGTGCGCTTTGCCTTATCGCACGAACACTACTTTACCCATGATCGCTACTTACATTCTTTTCCCTTCAATGAGCTAAGAAATCACGCAACTCCATAAGTGAATTCATGTCATCTCGCTAAATTGAATTACTAACCACTCGCGCCCAAATAAAAATAAAACTACTTCATTGGTCAAAATTTATGTAACTGTGAAGTAATATTCGATCAAGGAACACCTGGAAAAGTACACAACGATAACCTTCACATAGTACCAAATAAAAGAATTCTAGAACTATGCCAGTTACACTATCTTCACTCGATACATTCTCAAAGATTGAAAACATTCGGCATGTATTCAGTGCGAACCAGGTTCGATTTTATTGTAGTGATCTTGGTTTTAAATTTTTATTGTTTCATGAAATTACTTCAGGTGAATGCACAAATGGTTATTTCAAATATGCCATTGCACATTACTTCATAACTCATGGTTGTCGTAAGAACTTGTCTACTCTTATAGCACTACTGATGATGACAAAAGTCAAATCCTACCCACATATCCATCTGTCCAACTATCTATATAAATACATGCATGCCTACCCACCCACCAACCCCCACTCACCTACCTGAAGGCAGACATACTGTCAGCAACTCCTTGGACTATCCTCTCTTTGTAATGGCCATGTATCCTGCAATACTCTTGCAGTGTATTCAGTGTAATCTTCTTTGCTTTCTGCCTGGGGAGGAATGCCCCCTCAACCCCTGCAGGCTCATGTGCCCAGGGACTCAACCTAACTCGTAATTTCTTTCAACCAGGAGCATACTTGCTCAAACTGCTCAGGATATTGGCAGGCATTGCTACCGAGCCTGTTTCACCAGTGAGCGAGCGGAACCGTGTAATCATTTTCGTGTGTGATAAACCATGTTAACAAAAGTTACATATTTGAGTGCTCATTTATGCTACAGTCGCTTCACAATTGCATTGGAATGTTGGGGAACTATCGACACTATCAATCCAGTATAATTGATGCTCATTTTGGTGTATTGCTAGAAATATTGTGTCAACATGTATGAAAATAACGGGTGATTACATTTCCGGTGCGATTTGAGCTGGTGGGGTTGGGAGTGGTACGGCCTCCGGCCACAAAAAGAAAGAATTAAATTCTGGACAAGAATTATAACTATAGTAAACTAAATGGTTAACACACGAATGTTGAAGGGAGGCACGCGATGCGTCCGGAGGCACGCGATGCGTGGCCACCTCTGCAAAGCACTACGTACCAACTGAACCTACAAGACGGAATCTGCCGAGACCACAACTCAAAAACGTGCCAGTTGCATGTAAAAATACAAGGACAATTTTTCAAAGTAAACAAATACATACAAACATAGTTGCCCTTCAATACAATACATAATGACCCTTGATAATTAATTTGCGTACGGAAAGAAAGTATGTTGGCACAAAAATAATAATGGAATGTAGTGTGTATGAGCGTCAGAGCTGTCGTTCTCAAACTATCCTCACAAGAAGATGCAGTGTGAGCTTGGAAAACTGTCAAGTTAGAGAAACAAGATGGTTTTGCAAAGAGTGTGGCATTCCATTACACCCAGACTTGTGTCATACACTAAAACAGTTTGTTCATGATCCTAACTCTCTTAGTTTGTATACAATAACAGTTATGGTTGTGTGTTGTAAAATATGACTGACATTCTTCAAACCGCTGGGTCAGGAATACGTACGTCTGACCAGGTACTGGGATTGAACGTGTTAGGTGCAGTATTTAAAATGGGCCTGCAATACTTATATTATTTATGTCACATTAACATTTAAACTAGAGTCATACAAAGTGAATAAAGTTCCTTTATATCTCTAGATGTGTATGATATACTTTTTGCACTTGGATTGTGCATTACTGCCTTAAGGCACAGTTTTATGTAACTGTCGTTATGCTAGTGCGTGTACAATTCTGCATACGCTATTGACAAATATCAGTCAATTTAGGTCATATTCACATTGGGAGTTTACGCCACTGCTGTTCCATCTGTCCCTGTCCTAAGAAAAAATCTGCGTACATTTCCCTTATTTATAAGTGCAGCATTCAGAGAACACCTATTGCTGGCCAGGTGCTGAGTTGGCCCAAGGTAGCGTGGTGCATCTCCGCCAGTAACGTCACTTTGCCACCGTCCTGGGAGGACTCTGCCCTTCTTCATCGATGTTGTCAGCGGTCACTGAAGAGAGGCATGGAATCTCCTGATGCAAGATGTCTGAAAAAATAACATACAATTGTAATATAGCCCTCGCAAAACAATTCTTATTACATATGACATTTACTAAATAGTAGACGGTAGTGAAATGTTGCCTATCTTGACTTAGTAATGTTATGTATGCAGTATTACTTTCAGTTCTCGCAGTTGAACTAGTGAGGTAGGCCTACAACCATCACAATAATTATGCACATTTATTTATAGCTACTAGTATTAAATATGGCGATTATCCAGCACTGCAGCCGATGCTAGTCACCAAGTCTTACACTGTACAACTGTGACACACTTGCTTCCCTTCAAGATAGGTTTTTTTTGAAAATTTGTGTTTCAAGCCTACATGCCTAGGTTACCACTAACATTGTGGTTCAAGCACAACGGGGTAAATTAAGAAGTCTCGCTCTGAAATTACTGCAGATTAGATTGAGTCCTATTGTTGGCCATGTTTTAGTACAATGCATTACTAATGTTTCCGTGACATTCATAGTTCTACCTGTTGTACTCGTACATCACGGAAGTTACTACAAAACAGACTTTTAGTAGCGTTTGGGAATACATGCAACTCGCATACTGTTACTATAGGATTTTATTTAAGTTTTAACTGCTACTCAGCAATCTTACCCTAAATTTCAAACAAAAGTAATTACCTTGGGATCATTGAAAGCCTTTCTCCCAGGCTGATCCCTTCTCTAGGGGGGAAAATGTGTGTCAACAATATTCAATTCATTCAAATTGTGCAGGCGTCATTCTCATGTAATTTCTATACAAATCCTCATCTTCACCTCTCTTCATGGGCACTAAGGTGTACCAGTCACCAAACTGCGGCCTTTCCATTACAATATGATTTGCTTTAGCTGTCACGTCGCATTGGTTGCGACACTATATTATCATTGCAACCACACTAAACTTTTGTGTCGCGCCAATATAAATCCAGTATCAGTCTGTTGTATGTTTAAATGGGTTGCTAACACATTTAACCTTTATTAAGAAATGATTTGCACCCTTTTACGAATCAAAAGGCAGCAGTGGATGGCTCGAGGTTGACGAGGGGTGTGGATAGCCATGCTCTAATATGGCTGAAAACAAAGCTAGTTCATAGGGCGTTTAAACTAACATGATTAGACAATGGAACTGCCCACCCTTTTTCTACGAGTCGATAACACGCTCAAACTTCACGAAACAGTTAGGGGTACCAGGTCCCCTGGCGATATCCAGGGGTCCTTTAACAAAACAGACTGCTGGCTTGCTGCAGAAGAACAATTTGATCAACAGCCAGGTGGGACGGACCAGTAGTTCCTAATCTGGGTGCTAGAAATGCTATACGAATGGGAGGACAAGAGCTCTCCCGCGCTGAGGGAGTAGCGCCCCGGTGATGCAAAATGGCGGCTCAAACTTCACCCTTAGGCGTACGGAGATGTAAACACTGAATGAAGGGGTCACATGAGAGGTAATGGAAAAACCTGGGACTATTGTGATCTCCTTGCCAAATTCATTTCCTCGGCAGTATTATTACTGGGGTCTTCTATTAGTGGTATTGGTCGACCCGGATTATCACGCCCTCGAAAGATCTCTCTCGTCGGGCCGCCGTGTTCGGGTCGACTTGACACCAGTAGAGGGCACATTGTAGCTTCACCAATATAGCGGGACGAACGAGCGTAGGCCTGGAGGGACACATCTCGCATCATGTTCTACAAGTATTTTATGGAATAATTTTTCAAAAGTTTTGGAGGTTGATTTTTTAAAAAACATTAGAACGACTCCTTTTAAACGCCACAAATATAAAATGGAAATAAATAAGTAGAAAGGAAAGAAGTTTATTAAGACAGTTTATTTATTTATTTGGGGAAACATCAGGTCATCAATACTGTTGGAAGTGCATAATGAACAATGTTACCTCGTTGGTTGGTTTAAAAAAAAAAAAACAAAAGCAACAAATTTCACTGCAAATCGAATATTAGAAATATATAAATAAAAAATTACAGTTTGGTCATGAATATTTTAGAAGTCGCAATTACTACATCATTCGATATTATGTGACCAACTTAACATGATGAAAAATATTTAATGACTATTTCGTGTTCAAATTTTGTCTAATAAAGAAAAAATTGACAATGACACCAGGACCTAGGAAACTCAGTTTGCTCTATAAGGTGGTTGGTTACGTACTGTTTCTGTGAAGAGTTCTTCTGTAACCGCTGTTGTTGATGTTCGAATTTTTTAACATCGACGTCGGGATTACGATGTCACTTTGCGTGTGTGCTGTTTAACGTTTCGGCGATATTAATGGACTTCCGATTTTTGGATATTTCGCATTATGAAGTCTATTAAGCTTCTGATTTGTGGATTTTTTCATATTGTGGCTATTTAATGTTATTATACGTTTGTTACGATTTCTTGATTATTCATGAATTTATTGTACTGGCAGTACAGCGTTATAGCTAAGGCCATGGCGCACTTTGCGCTCTTTCGTGATCAAAGTGAATTTTGAGGTTAATGTTAAATTTAAAAAAAAAAACAATTCTACGATGGCGAAGCGGGTGCCTGTTTGCAAGATAGGACCCTCGGTACTGAATGCCGACTTGTCTAAACTTTGCGTAGAATCGCAGAGGTTATTAGAATGTGGTGCGGATTATCTTCATTTAGATGTCATGGATGGTCATTTTGTTCCTAATATGACTTTCGGTCATCCTGTTGTAAAGTGTTTGCGACCGAAAGTCCCGAATGCATTCTTAGAAACACACATGATGGTTTCCAACCCCGAGAAAGTAAGTATTGTGTAAGGTGACATACTGGCTATTCAGAATAATGGGCCCTCTGCTACTACAACTAATGCTTAAAGTTTTTTATTTTTGTAATTATTAAGTTTAGGGGCTTTTCTGAAAAACACAAAAAAAATTTTAAATTATTATATATTTCTACTCTACTAATGATGCAGAACACGAATATACTAGGGGCATTAACGTCCGACTTATTTCGTAATATGTGCCCACCTAACCTAACAGAACCTAACCCCAAAATGGGTGAATCACTATTTTACATTTTTAAACTAACCTAGGATTTTTTGATTTTACACTAACCTAGGATGTTTGAGTTTTACACTAACCTAGGATGTTTGGGTTTTACACTAAACTACGAATGTAGGGATTTAAAGGAACAGTAAACACACACCAAAATAATGTAAATTGACTCACCTAGGTAGGGGGCTGGTATAATTCCTCTGACGTTAATAACGTAAACAAACATATTTCGCATGTTTTTAAAATATGTTCTCTTTATTTTAACATTACGCCCTCTTGAATATGAACAATGCAAGCTGTGCAGAACCCATTAATGCAACTTTTGTTGGTCTAGGACGTTTCGTTCAGAAACATAAACAAACTGGCTATACTGCTAATTTCCCAAGTTTGTTCAATTTTTTAAAATATGTTGTACTTATTTTAAAGCTACGCCCCTAGTATATTCGTGTTCTACGTGATTAGTAGAGCAAAAATATATCATAATCTTGAATTTTTTTGTGTTTTTCAGAAAAGCCCCTAAACTTAATAATTACCAATAGGGGCATTTCCAAAAACTAAAAAATTGTCACCGGAAATGGTACGATAGGTAAAGACAAGGTTAGTGTTTACCACCAAATGTGATAGTGGGGAGGGCCATGAAGATCAGGGAAATTGTGCGGCATGAAGCGTAAAATGTATGTAAATTACATATTATTTTGGTTCGTTTATCACGTTAAATGTAAGAAAAACTTACCTAACTTAACGACATATAATTACAAGGGGGGTGTGTGCCAACACGAGATAGTGTGTTAGGAAAACTAACCTCACGTCTGTTCATCCAACCCCTGTGATTCACCTATCACGAAGTTAGGTGTAATTTGGTTAGGTCTTGTGCATTTTACATGGCTAACGGCAGCAGCACAAAAGCCCTAAGTTCCCACAGTCACAAGCAAAACTACACAGTACAATTACGAAATGCACATAATTAAATTCCTTTGTGATCTATGGCTAAGAAATGATGTGACATGTTAACGTCTATTCAATGTCAACTCGCGTGGAAAGAATTTCACGTAAGCATTCCTATTTCCTCATGATATGTAGATTTAACACGTCAAATTTAATTACAGAAAAGAAAAATTGCGTAATATCTCTCGTTAAGCACATAATTTCCCTCAGACGACTATATACAGTCAAATTTACACAGTAGAATGCACGTTGTGATTCACACACTACCAGCATACAACTTTGACATGAAATAGGTACAAATTGAACCAGAAAACCATTTGTTGCACATTTGTTTCTTGTCTCTGTATGATTGTCAAAAAAATGTATCATGGCAATACACATAAACTAACAGTTGGGATCGTTTTGTGTATGATATACTGTAAATATATGTTTTATACTGCTTTCATATTATGTAGTACAATCATGTGTTGAATTTCAAGAATGTAAGGCTTGAAAAATTCATTGGAATTAAATGGTATTCCGAGACTGCTTGATTACCATGGTTTACAGCATAGCATAGCCGTTCTGCGTCCACATAAACGTACCCTGTGACTAACACTTTGTAAAATAAGCTTTCGTTTCCAGAGGTGTTCTCGCATTAAAAACTATTCAGCAACCCAAATAAATATATTTGACATAAATTTACGTGTTTTATCGCATAAACACCCCAATCTTCATAGTCTTTCTCACCATCACATTTCATGGTGTATTCTGCAAAATATGTGATGCCCTAAAAAATTCCTATTAAGTATGATTAGTAATAATTATATACACCATGTATATATACCCTATTCAATATAAATACCCCGGTGAGGGTGAAGCGAGGTTAGCAGTGCCGGAATACAAGGGTGGGGAAATGGGAGATCCCCAAGAAAACCCACCGACCAGCAGTATCATCCAGGAATCGAACCTGGTTCGCCTTTGTGGGAGGCGACTAGTCTAACTATTACACCACAGTGGCCCCTGTGTTCCTATGTAACACAACTGTATTTAAAAAGGGGCAGTTTCGAGATCATGCTTTATTCTAAGGAATTTTTGGTGAGAGTAGCAGTGCAAAAACTAACTGAAGCATTTTCAAAATGTTAAACAATTTCTTCTCTACAAATACTATGAGTTGCTTTCCTTGTTCCAAATATTTTCATAGGATGTGGGTTGAATTTAAAAAAAGTGCCCTTTTTGGGCATGTTCCTTTCCTTCTTAGTGTCACCGTCTTGTGCCATGTAGGTCCGATCAGAGATTATTTGCACCCAGCCTCCCTACGTGACCCAGATTGTGAGCGCAGATGTGACAGCTAAGTGGTTCCCAGCCAGCCTTCCTGTGCACGAGTGTGGTGTGAAACAAACTCGATAGCTTCCTTTCCTGTCGAAATGTAGTTTGCACTATTGATCAACAATGGGAGTGTTCAGTGAGTCAAGCACCGCTGTAGCACTTTATGCTTCATGCCATTCAACCGCACCACTGCAAGACAGCAGTTGCAGTGGGAAATACTTAGCTGCGTCTCTACTGCAAGCAGGCGACTGACATTAGATGAAGTGCAAAGATGTTTTCAGAAAGACATGACTGTTGATGGATTTACGTACAAGGTTATTGGAATTGAGATATTCACCCAGTAGGGTGAAGGCGGCACACAAAATATTTCTAATTATTATTTTTATTTTAGATGTGAAATCCACTTCTTAGTACATTGAGCAATATTTACGTTCCATATCTCATAACCACACAGCAGAAAAGTAACAAACAAACAAACATCCATGTGCAGCTCACTCAGTAGAATGTGCAGCACTTTGCCTGCTGAATGTACCTTAGGTTTAGTGTTTCAATCTTGGGCGCACCTATGTGAATGGTTGTTTTAGACATAGCGTAGGTTAGTAAGCAACTCCTCTCTCTTTCCTAACAGCTCTCATTACGTAAAGTTATTAACAAGCTGCAACTAGAATTAAAGAACCTAATTTGAAATCATTGTAAAACCAGGGTTTCATAATGTGCCTCCAACATGTATTTAAGCAGAGGCTGGTCTTATAATTACTGTCAAATGCCAGTTTAAGTGGCATTTTTTGTGAAAACTTAGTTTTATTTAATTTTTGCCTACGACAGTGGATTGAGCCGTCAGCAGATGCGGGTGTGGATCAGTATACGTTCCACGTCGAAGCAACAGACGATGCAGCATGTGTTTGCAGGAAAGTCAGAGAAAGTGGCATGAAGGTAAGTCTTGGCAAACATTGCTGAAATAGGTAATTTTATTTCAGTTTTAAGTCCAAGCGTGGTGCAGAAATAATGATGCAGCGCAATGTTTGTAGGTTGGCATTGCTTTGAAACCAGGCACGGACGTGACAGCGGTGGCAGACTACGTCGACCTGGCGGACATGGTGCTGGTGATGACTGTCGAGCCCGGGTTCGGAGGTCAGAAGTTCATGACCGACATGATGGGCAAAGTGCAGTGGCTGCGACAGAACTACCCGGAGCTCAACATAGAGGTGGATGGTGGAGTGGGACTTTCCACCATTGACTTGTGTGCAAAGGTTTGGGTTGTGTTTACTAAAGTGTGTGGTTATTACTGGGCTGAAGCTTTGTCTGTACTGGTTCTACAGAGTGATCTGCCATCCTTGTAGGTATGTGTGCGCTTGCATATACACACGCATGGTTTTTTGTATGCACACACAAATACGTATTGCAGAAGTACATATTCAGTCCTACAGACATTGTCGATTTAGGGGAAGGAATATGATGTTGCCGTTTCTTTCCGGAAAATGTACACTTATATACTCTGCATCTGCACAAAAAAATTATTTTAAGAGACAAACATATAAAATTTTCAATTTCTCTTGATTTAATTTTATTTCAAAAGTGGTTTCTGATATATAGGTAATCAACATTGCAAGAAGTTGTTTGTAAATACTGGATGGTAATTTCCATGTCCAGTGCGCTTCAAGATAGCAAGCGCGTGGTTTGTTAACAGCCTTTCTGATAAATACTGTTCTGGTAAGTTTTCCAAGGTATATTTATTATGTTGCACAAATTTTTCCACATCCGAAAAGATGACAAATCATTGAAAATAATAACATGCTGCATTTCCACAATACCCAAGTTCCAACGAAGTTAAAAGTTGTCGTGGTTTGGAGGCTGAAGACAACAGGACCTCGAAGCTTACAGAGCACTCTGAACTACCTGTCCACTGCCACTCAGCTCAGGAATGNAGCACTCTGAACTACCTGTTCACTGCCACTCAGCTCAGGAATGTCTCTGCTGCCGTCCCCACAACATAACAATTTAGGATTAAAATTTTTCCAAACATAAAAACAGACTTTTTTTTTTACAACTCTTCCATCATTACGTACATGAAATGCTGCCTGCTACAGTGAATATATTAAATACACTTTACTTGTGTTGGAACTCTGTTGAACTACCNTGTCTCTGCTGCCGTCCCCACAACATAACAATTTAGGATTAAAATTTTTCCAAACATAAAAACAGACTTTTTTTTTACAACTCTTCCATCATTACGTACATGAAATGCTGCCTGCTACAGTGAATATATTAAATACACTTTACTTGTGTTGGGACTCTGTAGAACTATCACATGATCACACTAAAGGTTTGTTCATGTAGTATGCTATTTCTGCTCTCGAGAACATGTCAGATTTTCCCAAGGANCACATGATCACACTAAAGGTTTGTTCATGTAGTATGCTATTTCTGCTCTCGAGAACATGTCAGATTTTCCCAAGGAGCGTGAGCAAAAAAGAGCAGCTGCTCTCGACCTGACGACGCAAATGATAAAGAGCAAAAGTATGTTTTTTTGTTCGGCAAATGGTGCAAAGACAAGATGTTGGACACACTGCACGACTGCATTAACGCAGTAAAACTTTTAAAAATTTTCGCAGTCCTAAAATATTTCCTACGAACCAAGTTCGTTCGTTCACTGCATTAACGCAGTAAAACTTTTAAAAATTTTCGCAGTCCTAAAATATTTCCTACGAACCAAGTTCGTTCGTTCCTGTGTTTTGTCCATCTCTGCGGTAGAGGTCTTGAACTGTTGCCATCCCAGCCTCTAGTGATTGGTTTAGATTCGACTGTATCTTGCCGCATGACCACCATCACTTCTACCACACTAGTGCTTCCGGAGGGTAGTCGAGTGTTAAGACAGTCGTGGAACACCACTTCTGTGACGTAGCTAGTTTTGTTGTCTCTGTACAGTGGCATGTGATTTCAGTTGTTTGGTGAGGCTCACCTCCATACTGCAGATGGCAATGGCAAACCTCTGTGAAATCATTGTGCCTAGTAGACTTGAATGTGCCACTGTCGCTCCTACCAACTTTCAGACTGTCAGCAGCACCCGTGAAAAGCAAAGGACGTCATCTTGGTACCCCACAGATATGAGACTTTTATTCACCGCAAACAAGCCAGCCTTTTTTTTTTTGCAGCTAAATTTTTTTACAGGACTTATCTTTTAACAGATTTCTCTAGGAGTGTTGCAGTTTGTGCGACATCACTCGCTGCTTGCTTCTATCTGTCCATGTTCAGTACGGCATCTTGCTCATGTGGTGAAGAGAGTGATTGGCAGTAGTCCAAGCCCATCTTTCAGCACGACTCTTCATTTCTTGGTACGAAACAGAGTTGTTGCCATAGTGGTTTGAAACCATTATAGCCAGTCTTAAGTCCGCATTAGTCCTTACGGGGTCGTGGTGGTGTATTGGTTGACAGCTTGCCTCCCAAGGCGAACAGAGTTCTATTTCCGACAGGGTCGCCCCCAGATTTTCTCAGAGGTCTCTTGATTCCCTGCCCTTGCATTCGATGTTAAGAGCTGCCCAAATCTCTTCACTCACTCCACTCGTGCAGTAGTCCTCAGCCTCTGTGTGTTACGGTAACGTGTACAATTCAGGTTGTGGCGTTGTTGCATAATTTGTGACTGAAGTCAAGAATGTGTGTTGCAGGCCGGGGCCAANCTGCATTAACGCAGTAAAACTTTTAAAAATTTTCGCAGTCCTAAAATATTTCCTACGAACCAAGTTCGTTCGTTCATGTGTTTTGTCCATCTCTGCGGTAGAGGTCTTGAACTGTTGCCATCCCAGCCTCTAGTGATTGGTTTAGATTCGACTGTATCTTGCCGCATGACCACCATCACTTCTACCACACTAGTGCTTCCGGAGGGTAGTCGAGTGTTACGACAGTCGTGGAACACCACTTCTGTGACGTAGCTAGTTTTGTTGTCTCTGTACAGTGGCATGTGATTTCAGTTGTTTGGTGAGGCTCACCTCCATACTGCAGATGGCAATGGCAAACCTCTGTGAAATCATTGTGCCTAGTAGACTTGAATGTGCCACTGTCGCTCCTACCAACTTTCAGACTGTCAGCAGCACCCGTGAAAAGCAAAGGACGTCATCTTGGTACCCCACAGATATGAGACTTTTATTCACCGCAAACAAGCCAGCCTTTTTTTTTTTGCAGCTAAATTTTTTTACAGGACTTATCTTTCAACAGATTTCTCTAGGAGTGTTGCAGTTTGTGCGACATCACTCGCTGCTTGCTTCTATCTGTCCATGTTCAGTACGGCATCTTGCTCATGTGGTGAAGAGAGTGATTGGTAGTAGTCCAAGCCCATCTTTCAGCACGACTCTTCATTTCTTGGTACGAAACAGAGTTGTTGCCATAGTGGTTTGAAACCCATTATAGCCAGTCTTAAGTCCGCAGTAGTCCTTACGGGGTCGTGGTGGTGTATTGGTTGACAGCTTGCCTCCCAAGGCGAACAGAGTTCTATTTCCGACAGGGTCGCCCCCAGATTTTCTCAGAGGTCTCTTGATTCTCTGCCCTTGCATTCGATGTTAAGAGCTGCCCAAATCTCTTCACTCACTCCACTCGTGCAGTAGTCCTCAGCCTGTGTGTGTTACGGTAAGGTGTACAATTCAGGTTGTGGCGTTGTTGCATAATTTGTGACTGAAGTCAAGAATGTGTGTTGCAGGCCGGGGCCAANGTGTACAATTCAGGTTGTGGCGTTGTTGCATAATTTGTGACTGAAGTCAAGAATGTGTGTTGCAGGCCGGGGCCAACATGATAGTGTCGGGGACGGCCATAACGGGAGCGGAGGACCCGAGCAAGGTCATAGCGACCATGAAGAGTATTGTTCAGGAACACATCGGGACAGTACAAGCTGCCAGCTAGTAGTGCGCCTGTCACACAGTCGTGTGCAAACCTGGTGCTACTGCGGGTACTTCAGCGCTGGTGTAAAATGGGGCCATTTATATCGTAGGACATACAGTGTCTTGACAGGACAGCATCGAACATTGCAGTTGGGTATACGTGTGAAGTGGGTGGGTGTGACTTTAGTGATATGTTAACCTATTTGAAACTGGATGCAGTAGATATTTTTGTTCCGAACTGTTAGTTGCTGAATTTAAATACTGCACATAGCGTTAATAAGTTTGGCAACTTAAAGTTACTAAACATTTTAGATTAAGGGTTTTTGGTAATTACAGTTCAGTCAATTATGTGAACCTGTGGTATGATTGTGTGTTTGTTATAATTACTGCAAATTCTTGTATCTCATATGGTTTATAAAAGTTTGTGAAAATCTTTATACTCTTGTGTTATAAACAAAACTTACGTATTGTGATTGTTGTTCAACTTACGCAAAGCCAACAAATAGGTTACGTCAAAAAGCTTTCTTTACGTCGCAGGAGAAGGGGAAAGGGAAAAGTCCATCCAACTTGCNCCAACAAATAGGTTACGTCAAAAAGCTTTCTTTACGTCGCAGGAGAAGGGGAAAGGGAAAAGTCCATCCAACTTGCCGTCTGAAACAGGCCTGCGGATTCGTACAGAATATCATGTTCAAATTTCCCTAACTTTTCCAGGTTTTCCATTTAACAATAAGAAAATTTAAAATCTTTTTCAGGCATTCAATATGAAAGTCCTAGCAAAAACACCCCCACTATGAAATCCACGGGACTTGCAGTTTCTGAACATCGTTTATACAAAGAGTACACTTGTATACTTGCAAGTCTATTTCTAACATAACACAAACTATTCACAGCACAGCATTGAAAGCGAACTGGCATACTCCTTTAATTTTATCAATTTCCTGAATTATTTAACAGTTTGGTGGAACTTGCGTTATCTTAAATGTATAATACAAAAAGAGAAAATGAGGCAGAAAAAATATGACTGCCCACAACTGACAGACGTCCAGCTGCTGGTAGCAGAATGCCTCGCTGCCTCATGAACATACATAAAGCAGCCATTTAAAATGCTTCTTTTGTTCAGCAAGAACTTAATTACTGCAGCATGCAAGAATCATTCAAACTTTACATACACTTTGGAGAAATATTACTTTGAATTACACAAACTCCAAATCATGTAAAATCCTATGCTTATGATTAGATGCTATTAACAAGGTTTTACTGTATTTTACAGTCCTAGATAAATTTTTCTAAAAAATATTTTCACGTGTGCCCAATGCCCTTATTTTTCTATTTTTCAGAGAAAAAAAAAAGTGGATTATACTCAAATAAAGTAATTTCATTAGCTCCTTTGTCCTTACAATATTGTTTCGTGACAAAGTCTTTCGAATCCATATTTTTATTTTCCACAAATGTCTTTCAGACATGCAGGAGAAACACCACTTCTGAGCAAAGTTCAGAAAGTTAGCCAAGTACACCTCCATAGTGACTCTTCTTGAAATCTGTAGAACTACAAAAAGGACCTTCTGTTTCATCTCGGTTGGTCGCTGGCCGTCTAGCTGAGTGTGTACCGAACACTGTAGTGGTGTAGGGATTTTCTTTGGGTGTTCCCATTTCCTCCCTCATCCTCATTCCACTGCATCTCCACTCACCTCGTCCTTGCGTTGGGCTGGCCAGAGCGACAGGTCCCCAGCCTACTCTTATTCTTGCTGTGACCATGTCTTAAGCAGGAATCTCTCGTGGATTTTAAAGTTTTGGTTGTGTGCATGTTAAAAGACTTGTAGCTTGTCAACATTATGTAACAAAATGACCATTCTAGATTTTACCTTTTAAAATTTAATGGCAAAGCAAAAAAAAACTTGTAGGGTAAAATATATTTGCACTTTTTAGAAATTTACACATCATCAAATTATTTGAACAAACAAGTAGTTAAATCAGTCATCCAATAATTCAGAACTTGCTTCATATGTGTTGCACACCTAGGCTAGTGATCACTTGGGATTGTCTGGCACTTTCCATGGTGTGAAGCCTACAGATTGAGCACTGAATCCATTCTACACTAGTCTGCTTGTTACTTCCATAGAGAAGAGCTAGAAACACACCACGTTCCCAACCGTCTGTTTCCACGTCATGTTTCTTCTGTAGGTGGGTTGATTCTGCAATCCACGATATCCAAGTTGAGGGTTTTGCATCAAGTTCTCAAGATTCTTGTGTTTTTGACACCCTTGGCTGTGGCGAGCATTCTTCTGCAGACAGACATTCCAGCAGTTCATTTAGTGAGTCTTCTTCCTCTGGACTACATATTTCCAGCTCGCTGCTACAAGACTGTCTTGAATTTNCAGCAGTTCATTTAGTGAGTCTTCTTCCTCTGGACTACATATTTCCAGCTCGCTGCTACAAGACTGTCTTGAATTTTGGCTCATCACTTTAGTAAGTCGAGCACTAGTAGAATATTCCACCGAAGACATGTCGGTAAGGAAGTGTTCTATTAGTTTGGTTGAAATGGAAGCTTCTTGAAGGATGGCATTACAGTCTGTCTCGTGTAAGTTGGTGAGATTTTGACAGTTTGGCGAAAGTAGCGCCAATGTTTACTTTCTGTTTATGTATCCTTCCACCATCAGCTGGTGTGTCAAGTGGCGGCTGTATATTTATTTTATTAACACGCTGCCAGCTAATCCACTTTCCATTGTAATGCTAAACAAATTGTATGGTATTTATACTCTCACATCTGTCTAAAAAATGTGTAGGTTTTAAAAGTAAAAACAGAAAACCTGGCAAAAATAAAATATTTGTTAGCTATTTTTTTTTTTTTTCAGACAAGGAATTTGGGTTAACATTAGTGAGATGGTAATTGTAGTTCTTATCACACTTTGGATGTTACAACTATGACGTTAAGACTGGAAATAAAAGTAATTCTGGAAACTTACTTGACAACGCACTTTTCATTCGCCAACAAACAACTTACCAACGACTTTTGCAAAGAAGTTATTCTGCTATTACTGATACTAAACAGTTTTTAATTAGAACTATGTGGCGTAGAATAACGTAAGAATTCTTCAAAACTACCCACACGCATCCCATTTTCTTCGTTTTATTAATACCGAATAGCAACAACACAAAAACAACAAAAATTTGGGTTTGCAGAAGTTTGCATGTAATGCATGTTAGCGTAACGAAAACGATAACCAGCTAATTGTAGTTCAGGATCTTGCTAACAGATAGCGTGGAAGGGCGTGTTGTCAGCTAACTCAACAGAGAGCAGCACTTTGACCTGACTCTTGATTCTGTATTTGTAAAAGTTCACTTTTCTCCTTTTATTAGCTTAAAATGACAAGAGTTTAAATATATTTGGTCAAATTATTTCTGTAGGCTTTTAGAATTAATATCAAGCATGTATGGAAGGTGTGGAGAGTGGCGGTATGACATAAAAATATCTTCCAATGTTTTAAGTGGCATTTCATTTTAATATGGACCGTTTTAATGTCCGTTTCATTTTGAACACACATAAATTACCACTTTAGCACAAAGTTTAGTTCATAACACTAATAACAGCTGGTTTGTGAACACGTAAAATAAAACGTGTTCATTCATCTAGGAACTCTTTCTTATCCGCGTATTTTCTGCTGGTTTGATGTGTGTAGGCANAAACGTGTTCATTCATCTAGGAACTCTTTCTTATCCGCGTATTTTCTGCTGGTTTGATGTGTGTAGGCATTGCAGTCAGAATAGCCTACGTAATATTAATTCTCATTCATTCATGCATCAGCTGATACAGGGTTTTGTAAATGGCACGTTGTTTGTTACGTATACGTCAAGTTGCCACTCACTGACTGTCAAAATCTCGCCAACTTATGAGACAGACAATAGCATCGACACAACACACACTCAGCGCCACCTGAAAGCGTAGTAATATTTGAAGGGAAAAAAATTTTCAAAAGAGATGCTGCATTCAAAATCTTAACAAAAGTTGGAATGCAACGCCATGAATGCATAGGGTTCCTTCAACCATTTACTCTTCAAAGACTTGTGTGGGAAGGAAATGTGGTTAGATAAACTTGATTATTTTTAGCAACTTGTATTGCTGTATTAAGCACTGTGCTAATCCATCAACAAAACTATTGGTCTTGCATCAGGAATGTAACCAATTAAAAATTTTAACCACTCAAGAAATAGTTTCAAGTTTATCTACCCCTAAGGAGAGAGTCTAATGACAGAATGCAGCAAGCCATTGTTTTTCAAGCTGTTCCACTTCATGCCCTTAAATATGATCACAGGCAGAATAAAGCACAGCGCGGCGCACCCTACAAGTGTGGGTGAATGTGTCCTCATTCTCCATAACTCTTCTTGTAAACATGTCTTCCCAACTTGACAGACAACATATTCAAGTCTAATTCCATTGACATTCCAGATTCTGGAATGATGATCATTTATGTCCATTTTTCACAAAAGAGGCACCCAACTTATTGAAATGGACCTCAAAAATAACTGGATTTGACATTGTGACATGGTCCACAGAAATATTTTCAAGAATTCTAGCATTTAGACCACCACCAAGCTGTCAATTAACCAAGTGGTGTTGGTTTATATACTCGGCAAAGTCGTAAGCAAACTTTCTTACTTGTGTCACAGAGAGTCCAAATCCAAGTTCTTCCATTTCAGTTGTGAAATTGAACATTTGTGGTTCGGTGTGGAGGTAGGACAAATGGTANGTGTCACAGAGAGTCCAAATCCAAGTTCTTCCATTTCAGTTGTGAAATTGAACATTTGTGGTTCGGTGTGGAGGTATGTCCATTTTCAATACTTAAGGATCGTCAAGTCTTCATTGTTATTAAGCTAATTACTTTTTTTATATTGTGTTTCATATGATACACCTTTGTTTTCACAGCCGCAAGAGGCCACTTTTTGACAGCTCGACGAATGTAGCGCCACTGTTTACATCTGACTACGTATCCTTCCGCCATCAGCTGGTCTGTCACGTCAGGGCTGTATTATTTATCAACACGCTGTCAGCTAATCCACTTCTCATTGTACTGTAATGCTTAACAAATTTTAAGATATTTTGAGACTGACATCTGTCAAAAAATATAAGTAGGTTATAAAGTTAAAAATATAAAATGTTGCAAATAATTAGATATTTGATAACTCTTTTTTAGTTTGTCAGAGATAGTGAATTTGGGTTAAAATTTGCGAGACGGTCTGTTGTATCTATTATTACACTTTGGACGTTATAGCTAATATATACAAGTTGGAAATATGTGACGTGGAATCTCTAACTGCATGTGATTAACATTATTTCAATATAAAGTGAAGTTTGAAACACACTACTTACATGGAGTAGAATACTAAATAATGCTTTCACGTATTCTAATGGTAGACTTGATCTTTACTAACCACTGAGCAGGTAGAACGCCTGTGCTGAATGTTGGTTAAGGGACAAACAACTGAGGAGGAAGGGGATTCAGCGGAACACTAGTGACAAATTGTTGCGAAATTACATGTGCTGCAAATTAACTTACCTTACCCTACATATGAAACGGCTTTTGAAATAAATACAGNTTTGAAACACACTACTTACATGGAGTAGAATACTAAATAACACTTTCACGTATTCTAATGGTAGACTTGATCTTTGCTAACCTCTGAGCAGGTAGAACGCCTGTGCTGAATGTTGGTTAAGGGACAAACAACTGAGGAAGAAGGGGATTCAGCGGAACACTAGTGACAGATTGTTGCGAAATTACATGTGCTGCAAATTAACTTACCTTACCCTACATATGAAACGGCTTTTGAAATAAATACAGNATTGTTGCGAAATTACATGTGCTGCAAATTAACTTACCTTACCCTACATATGAAACGGCTTTTGAAATAAATACAGTGCTCTGTTACTGTAATGGTTTTATGGTCTTGTGCCAGTCTCGCAAGTATGGCACAACAGATTGTTCACATATTACGGACAGTATTTCACGTGCACAGAATTCATTAGTTATAAGCAAAATGTGTTTGCCTAGCCTTTTACAATGTGTTTAAAGTTCTCTTGCTCGGCGCACAGAGAGAACTTGGGTCTGAGAACTGCAAGACTTATTAAAATTGCTTCTTCCGTGCGTATCGTCCTGGAGCCTTGACCGGGACACGTGTTCAGATAGTGGTCAAACAGAAGTGCAGGATCGTCCACAGTCAACTTCTCGTCACTCTCCAGTGCGTCTTCGAGGCCCTGGACGCCCCCAAACACTACTAGAATGTGTNGTCCACAGTCAACTTCTCGTCACTCTCCAGTGCGTCTTCGAGGCCCTGGACGCCCCCAAACACTACTAGAATGTGTTTGTGCTGCAGCAGACTTTCTGATTGGAGACTATTCACTCTCTCCCCCTTGTCCGAGGTTCCCACGGTGACGTCGTNTTGTGCTGCAGCAGACTTTCTGATTGGAGACTATTCACTCTCTCCCCCTTGTCCGAGGTTCCCACGGTGACGTCGTAGCCCCCTGAGTACGGTCCTTGGCAGAACACGTCGCTTAGGGAGTGTGCAATGCGCACGGTGTAGCCCCAGTACACCCCGGTGTCCGCCCGGGGCACGCTCGGCGCAACCACGACCCCACGCAGCTTCTTGGAGCCTTCTTTCTCCTGCAGCAGTTTCACTGTGACACGTATGCCTCGGGTTAGCTCCTTCTTCACAGAGATGTCTTTGAGCAGTCCCACGTTCACAGAGCTGTGCCCTGCTTTGGCAGGAAGGTTCGAAACTACGCCTTCCCTGCAACAAGCACGGAATACCGATTAATTCTACAACTTGGCAAGTTTATGGAGTACAAAAATTATCTTGACACAAAATAGCGTGCAATTTGAAATGNCGATTAATTCTACAACTTGGCAAGTTTATGGAGTACAAAAATTATCTTGACACAAAATAGCGTGCAATTTGAAATTAATTTACACTCCAAACAGGCATAAAAATACTGTATTCACCCAAAAATAAGACAACCCCCACATTATGAGATCACGTTCCAAGAAAAATAATTTTCTTGTTTAGAAAATCACAATTGCAAATAAAAGCTAAATCACTTTTAATGTTTTTGCTTACATCACTGAATAAATTTAAAATACCAAATAATAGATTGATGCTAAAAATGTATACTATAGTAAATGCTGGTATTTAATTTTGTAAAACATAAAAAAAAAAAAAAAAGATATTTGAACTCCTTTTAATTCAGCAAGCGATTCCCAACTTCTGTTAAAAAACAATATGACCATAGAATAAAATAACAATATGAAAGTGCTAAACACTAGAAAGNTTCTGTTAAGGATTGCGAAGGGAATTACGTAACGGAAATATTCAAATGGCTTTCTATATTTTGCACGTTTATTTACAACTTACATAAATAAACTGCGGAAATAACAACCCTAATACTAAAATTACGTCTTAACCTAGAATTATCTTATAAGTAGAAAGATGTGTTACGTTAGTTTTATAACCACAATTCAGCGTCTCCAATATCCAATATGGCGTGGTTATACTTCTGAAAAAAACGTGCCCAAACAGACAAGATGGAGTGTATGAGTCCGCTGGACAGACACTGAAATTTATTTAATTTCAATTAATAACAGTGAAATCTTTACCCATGAGTGCTACGTAAAAATGTAAATATATAGTTTAGCAATATTGACTTTACAATTACGGCATTAAATTTATACATATTAATATTTAACCTACGAACTATTTCTTTTCAGCTATAACCAACATGTCCCTTCAAAATCCGTTGTTAATTCGTACGGACTTTTAACAAATTATTATAATTTATTGAAAAAATATACTTAAAACTTAAAACAACCAATTTATATAGTGCTTCAGTGCTAAAAGCAAGACAAAACCTTTTTCTATATACAATTTTTTTATAACCAATTGAACATGTAACTCCTAGGGTGATTTTTCAAAGGTTCTTTTCAAAAGTATCGAAGATACCGTGAATGGATTATATAATAAATGCTGGTATTTAATTTTGTAAAACATAAAAAAAAAAAAAAGATATTATTTGAACTCCTTTTAATTCAGCAAACGATTCCCAACTTCTGTTAAAAAACAATATGACCATAGAATAAAATAACAATATGAAAGTGCTAAACACTAGAAAGAAATACGTACAGGTAGTGCCACCCTTGTGGAAGCAGAACCATGCATCAATTGCTGCAGGTCGTTGGTATTTTGGAACATGCTCGTGGTATCAAAGTGTAAGATGTGCCACCATTGTTCACATAGCAGCTATAGGTTAATGCTAGTACAGTAATGTATATAGAGAAGTTTAGACATAATAATACTAAATATAATTCAGTTATCAACTCTGTGTCTCTTCATTTATATAAAAAATACATACATTTACATGTGATGTGATTGGCAGTCGAATGGGTATGTACACATTGTGTGTTATTGTAGATTGAAACAGTTTACTGTCGATTGTAAGACGACCACCAAACTTTGAAATACTGTTCAAAATAAAAACTATTGTCTTATTTCCGGGGGAGAAAATGGTAATAACTTTAAATTCCTTGCATTGCTCAGATATTTCTGAGTTTGCAACATCCCAACTAACATTGCTATTTTTTGAGCCTACAACATCCCAACTAGCATTACTATTTTCGTAATTTCAGAATGTACAAGATTTCTAAGGATGAAAAGAGTTTTGCGATGTCTTTGCTATACTTGGTGTTCTTGCCCTTGGTCTTAAATTTGCAACTTGCTATCTACTCACCACTGACTACCCTATTTTTGTACTGGTTTGTGCTTCCTGGTGCACATAAGTGACTCGTCATGTGGTAACAGGGAAAGGAGAGCTGGAGTGAGCGATAGGGGCTTTCGCAACACACCTTCAACGCACGTGCATTATCTGCCGGAAAGGATTCCGGGGGCAGGTTCTTTGGAGTAGGAGGTGCCGTCTTCGAGGCAGAGACAGCGTGCAGACAGCAGGAGGCCGCAGCGAGCTGCGAGGAACACACTGTCCTCTCCTGCCTTGACCTTGAGAGTCCAAACTGGGGTCCATCCGGTCCCGATGAACTCAATAGCCATGGTGGAGGCCTGCTTGCTAATTACAATTTCATTATAAAATATTTTACTGTCACTGATTATGTGATACTGATAGCTACATAGGTAGGTAGGGCCTGACATCTCGTTGGCAGTGAGGTAATCGACCATGGCCCGTAGCAAGGAACCATCCCAGTATTCGCCTGGAGTGATATTGGGAAAACTGAAATCAAGGTGGTCAGCCCGGGACTTGAATCCAGTTCCTCTTGAATGTGAGTGTGGAGGTTCACCACTTCGGCTAAGTGTAATACTGACAGTTTTGCTGACAAACATAACCTAACGTAACAGATTACAACAGCTGTTTAGAGGTCATAATGTTGAAGGCAGATAATCAAAATGACGTGCTTTTCAGACTTACGCCACGACCTACCGTTGTGTGCCCATCTTGGCTGAGGGGCGCACATATCCATATAAATTACGAAAAAAGAAAAAAAAAAAGAAGAGAGGGATAACTTTAAATAAGCAGCAAATAATAAGTTTGTCTATGATTACACAAAGCTGAATCAAGTCATTATGAATCTGTTTTAACTTTCAAAATATTATCTTCAATTTTTTTTTGGGCACTCTATTAAACAAAATTTACAATTAACTTTCTGATTTAATTTTGCCATGCTTTAATGTAACTCGTGCCTTAAATCTATGAACGCGTACAGTACTCCCAGGTCTGAGTTTGTAGTCTTGGATGCAACTCTTGGCTTTTGTTACCGACTAGCACAGTGCAAGTGCNATGTAACTCGTGCCTTAAATCTATGAACGCGTACAGTACTCCCAGGTCTGAGTTTGTAGTCTTGGATGCAACTCTTGGCTTTTGTTACCGACTAGCACAGTGCAAGTGCTGGCTGGCCTTGTGCGAGGCAACGCTGCTTCCAGCTGCCGCATGCTGTTGTTGCGCAGCAAGAGAAGGGACTGTCGCAGAATACTGCAGTTCTCACTGCTACGTGCATCTTTATTTCCATATCGGCCATGTATCATTTGATTTGGATAACACTTAGTTCACGTAACGAATTTCTCTTGTATGTATCTTTTTGGTTGTCTGCAAGACTCGCAGCATCAACTACCCTCTGCACAAATTTCTTCCTGCATCGTGCATCCCTTTTTTACTATCCACCAACCCCCTCAAAAAAAAAATCAGTTTTTCTGAATTCAGTTACACAATTGGGGTTAACTCTTGACCTACAGTGTAAAAACTTGCAAGCTTATCTGTACAGTGGTTTCTAAGAAAAAAGGAATTTTTTCGCTCATACAGTTTCATCTATTCTGAAATGACTGCTGTAAAGCTTTTTTATGGCTACCAACCACATCTAAAAGGAGCTGGTGGAAAATTAGCTTAAATTGTGAATTAAATTAATAGTGTGGCAGGTCAGACATGAGAACATGACAACACTTGACAAAACNAAAATTAGCTTAAATTGTGAATTAAATTAATAGTGTGGCAGGTCAGACATGAGAACATGACAACACTTGACAAAACACAAAATAAACCCTTAATGCTACAAGATACATACAAAATACTTGAAACATGCAACTATCTGCACCAATAAAACACTAAATAGCTGCATTGAATTTAATAAAATAATAGGAAAACAAGAACACACTCCATGAAAACAGTACCTCGAGAAATATTGATTGTGATGACGCTTACTGTCAACTCTGCCACCTTCTCGCCCCGTTACCCTCGGTAGCCCAAGGTCAGATCATATGTAAGGGGCTTCGCACTGCCTTCTCAGTTTGTCTCACTAGATGGTCTCTTGGCCTCATCTCAGCGTCCCTGATGTTACCTAGCGTTGGTACTGTACCAGTTTGCTGTGCCGTGGCATATGACCTGGTACAGTGCCGCATGTCGGCTCTCCCACGCAGGACTGCAAGCTTTACTACACGTGTTGTCCTTGCCCCTTTACAACCTTTATCTACAGTGACTAGAGTGTCTCTTGCGCATCTTGCTGGTCAATTAACAAGCACGCAAAACCTAGGAAATATTATTCTTCCTCTCAGTTAACAGTTCTGGACCTTCAACTCACTACTTCCTGTTTCATCACCAGTCTGCAAGTACTGTTTGGGGAAAGGCATGGACGTNCTTCTCAGTTTGTCTCACTAGATGGTCTCTTGGCCTCATCTCAGCGTCCCTGATGTTACCTAGCGTTGGTACTGTACCAGTTTGCTGTGCCGTGGCATATGACCTGGTACAGTGCCGNTCCCTGATGTTACCTAGCGTTGGTACTGTACCAGTTTGCTGTGCCGTGGCATATGACCTGGTACAGTGCCGCATGTCGGCTCTCCCACGCAGGACTGCAAGCTTTACTACACGTGTTGTCCTTGCCCCTTTACAACCTTTATCTACAGTGACTAGAGTGTCTCTTGCGCATCTTGCTGGTCAATTAACAAGCACGCAAAACCTAGGAAATATTATTCTTCCTCTCAGTTAACAGTTCTGGACCTTCAACTCACTACTTCCTGTTTCATCACCAGTCTGCAAGTACTGTTTGGGGAAAGGCATGGACGTGCACCCCTCTCCCCGCCCTTCACACTACTTGGTCGTCAGACCTTCACTCCGAAGCTGGCAACAACGTACAGTGACAATTCGCTTTGTCAGTTTCCTCTAAGGACGGAGTGCACTGGCTTCTGTCTACTCTATAGGCAGTTCATTTGGTTGTGCGACCATCGACCATCCTGCACCTCTTGGCTGAACTTTGGCAGGGAGATAGAGATGGAATGCTTACGGTTTTAAGTTCATAAATCTGCTTTGGGACTACAGTGTGCTAGCGACAACCCTCTACCAGAATACCCAGGAAGGGGTTGCGAGCCCGTCAGAACACTGGTACTGGGGAGAGGTTGGCTCTCCAGAAGGTCCGCCCACACTTACTGCATACACTGTTGCATCAACAACGCAAATGGCAAACAAAAATGACAAAAATAACACCTGATTGCATTGCTGAACAACAGTATAGCCAAAAACACGTGACACTAGCAATTGGCTAACCAACAAGGCTCCGACAGCATCTTGACTATTTCTGGTCGAGAAGCAGGCTGGCCTACCTTGGCGGCCAGAAGTTCCCTGCTGTATGCAGGGTTGCCAACAATGTCCGCAGTACACTCCAAACATGCACTATTCTCACAAACGCCTACTTTTACCTTCTGTCTGGAGCATCTCATGCCTCATCATCAAGTTCCGAGGCAGAAGGCGGCCTGGGAAAGCCTTTGTGTGTGTAAAACTGAAGTAAGATGCCACAAGGGAACGAGACGAGCTCATCAGAGTCGTGCCAGGGTTTGCTGCAGGGTACCTACTGGGGTGCTTCTCCACTGCCACCAACTCCTTCAAGACTCGAACAAGCTGCACCTCGACCAGTTGTGAGACAGCTACAGTTTTGCCCGACACAGCCTGCTCAGACATCTTTCTCGCCAGTCCACACCACTACACGGCCATCCCTTAAACCTGCACCACCCAAGGTTATTCGGCAGTTGGTCAGTCCACCCAGCAAGTCAAGTATCCCTGTACATAGGGCCTACACTCCCTGACTGTAGAGGGGAGAAGGTGTCTGTGGACACCCGCAGCTACCCAGGTTGCTGAGGTATCAAGCACAGGACAAGTTTGAATTGAATTGCACGACATAAGCAGGGCAATATTTTGACAAAAGATTCTTGTAAAATAGAAAAAAAAATTAATTAATGTTTGGTAAACAGATCTGACTGTATTCTCAAACGAGCAGATCTAACCTGTAGAGGAAGTGGTCGGTCTGCCTCAGGTGGTGGGGGGCGTCGAGAGGGTTGAGGAGGCCGGCGTACTGGAGGTCGTCGTGGACGGGGAAGAAGTGCTTGCGCAGGTACTGTGGACACTCGAGGTACTGCAGTATGCGTGCGAGCTGAGCACAGCACCTCCTCACCGTCTTCACTCCGTACACCTCCTCCTCCACCGCCACCTTCCTGCCCCCGTCTGCGTCCCCCAGGTCGTCGTACACCACTATCTGCAACACCACCACGACCAACATGCACACCGGTGTGGCCAGTGTCCACCCTCGAGGGAGAGTTGGGGAAGTCTCACCTGGGCCAGGGAAAATTTAAATACAGTGAAACACTGCTGCGACATCCCCTCTTATAACATTTTCCTGCTTAATAAGCTGCCTTCTCTTTGTTCCACAAACATGTTTTTCAATACAAAATTACCCTCTTGTAAAGCTTCCCTTATATAAGGCTGACATTTCTTTGGGTCCTTGAGATGTGTTATAACAGCGTTCTACTGTAATGGCTACTTTGCAAAAGTTTTTAGTTGTGTGAATGTTTTAAAATTTCAGTTTTAAAATTTGTGAACTGGCAATAATGCATCTTTGTCAAGTGCCTGAAGGCCTATAGGTATAATATAAAGTATTTGTGGGATTTGTAATGGGCACTCGTGTGAAGTCAATANTTAAAATTTGTGAACTGGCAATAATGCATCTTTGTCAAGTGCCTGAAGGCCTATAGGTATAATATAAAGTATTTGTAATGGGCACTCGTGTGAAGTCGAAAGCGTGTATCACGAGAATAACAATGGGCTGAATGAAACGTTGGCCCTGCTTACGTGGTCTGCTACGGTGTAATTTAATTCAACTTCACAGATAGAATGTTTTATCTGTCAGCGGTGGAAAAATACGGTATTGAACGGTTTTGGTTCTGAAAACAGGGAAAAGTCGAGGAATTCCAAAATGGAACTTCAGTGGACACTGCACACACTGTAGCAATAAATTAGTTTATATACGTGATTATTTTACCTTATAATAATTTGTTTAATTTACTGTTTAAAATTATACATTTGACAGCTTTCCTGTGTTAGTTTTGATAAATACAAAATTAATATTTTGTGAATGATGTTTGTTACTATGTTTTTAAATAGTGTTATTTCTTACAAAAAAAATGTGCAGAAATTTAGAAAAACAATTCTTTGTCTAAGTAGAGATAGTTTCAGCGATTTTGCAGGTAACAAATTAACATTTGAGTCAACAACAGTTTTTGGTGATATTAAAGAATTGTTTTCAGAAACAGAATATTTTCGTTTTTTCGAAGAACATGATACTTTGCATTTTTCTACGGCTTGTCCAGATTGAGTGAGATACTGTGCTGACTGATCCACAGTGGGAGAATCCCTGAGATAGAATCTTCTAGCTATACAATTTGTGTAAATAAACTTGAAATTGAACTTCAAAACTTATAACAGATTTTTAAGTTGTATCTGTGTACACACTGCGACGTGATGTGACGTATGTGGCGTTATATGCTACGAGTATATCTCCAAGAAACATACACACATCATGAAAACCCACAAGACAGAAAAAAAACATTTAAACATTAATTACAAAAGCACAAGGGAATATTAGAGAGAAAAAAACTGATGCTGCCCAATGAAGATAGTTAATATTAAGGTTGCAAGTAGGCCTCTAGGCTACCGGAAATATATAAAAAGACAGTGATTCAAGTACTCATTGGGTAGTACTTGTCAACAGGCGCAGGCGCGCGCACACACACAAAGGACGGTGAGTTGTAGGACACTGCAGTATGGTGGAGGAGCGCTGTTGGTAGGAAAATTGGAAATTTGCTAGTATAGCTGATGAGTATGGTTTGGAGCTGTGATTATCTGATGTTGAGGCCTGGTGGTTGCCTGAATTTTGTTATAAATTGGTGAGCTAATTCCCAGCTCCTGAGTTCTGAGCTATTGCTTGAAGGTAGTAGAGCTCTCACAACTCTGGTACTGTGTGATGCTGCATGTGCTGCAACAGGTTTGTCCTGTAGGTTATAGACGTGACCCGCTACGGCTTGTTAGTGTCTGCTCTGCCCGAGTGTGTTGGTGGTGAGGCCGATAATATTCTGCACTGTAGCTGATGAATCAGATTTTGTAGTTGCCTTGGGATGGGGTTTGTACGGCTAGTGAGTCTGCTATTGAAAGAAGTTGAGGGTTGGTGGATGGCACAGGAGCCACAGCGTGGGCTATTGCAGGGGTGGGATCCTCTGGGGGCGATAGTCTGGTTGGCATTTGTGGTACGCTGTAGCTTTGTACAACCCAGTTTGCTGCGGAGGTTAGGTGGCCTTTTCAAGTCCAAGCTGTGTGGTTTGGAGAGCACGTCTTGTTTGTGTGGTGAGGAAGCCAGAATTTTGTATCCAGAGTGGAGAATGGTTCTGAGCTTACTTACGCCTTCATGATATGCAACTAACAAACATATATTCTTATGTTCCAAATTACATGACAGCAATATAATCTAATTAGAATAGCTGAAAAATTCATTCATCTTTCTCAAAAAATAAGGTGGATGAGAAAACTTGAAATATAAATTAACTGGGGCTTAATTCAAAGAGACCTTCAAGTCTAAATATAAATAGATCACTTACATCAATTAAAATCACAAATGAATAAACTATAATTACTTTCTATGTTAATAACATAAAATATATTTCTTACATAATTTGCTTCTTTATAAACCATACTGATTTACTGGTTTGAAATTCAAATATTATAGAAATATTGATTTTTCTTCATTGATATGTTTAACTGTTACACACCACCCTAACATTATATTATATTGCAACATTTTTTGCTAATACATGAACATTAACACTCGTACGCATCTATTCTTTGAGCATTAGTATCGCATGAAATTCTGTCAAATTACGGTGTAGGTTGCATGAAGCCTGATTGGATACACTTATATGTTACAACACATACACACTCCCTATAACATTAACAAAGCATTATGAAACTAGCAAGAGCGCTGCAGTAATGTGAGCAGCACCTCGTCAACTTCGAAGATGCACGCGGCCCTTGCGATCTGGCCCGCCAGGTAAGTGCGCAGCTCCCGCGACTGGGCGTTGTCGAGGATGGAGCCCGGGACAGCGATGCTGACGGTGCGCTGTTCTGCCTCCACCACTTTCCCCTCCTCCTCCTCCACCACGTTGTTGTTGGCTTGCTTCTCTCTCTTCAGCCGTTTCTCTTGTCTCTTTTTCTTCTTCTCTTCTCTCCACCTCTTCAGCTTGGCTATGTCAACTTTCGGTGTCGTGCCAACTTGCGTTTCCATCTTTCTGCAAAACATTGATTTTTAGAGCTCAACTCTGTCTACTGAAAATTAAAATTCTATGCAAACCATGATCTTTATAGTCAGAATCTGTTGTTTCTTTAAAGCCTAAAAGGTCTATTTTGTGTCAGTGTCACATTCTGAGCAATTCTATTGAATGTATAGATATAAAAACTAGTTTTTGAAGATATTGAATTTTGCTTCTAACGTTTCATCAGAATTTAACATAAAACTGGACACAACCTGTTGGTGAATTGGCATCACAAGTAATGTGAAACCTGCAAGTACCACTTTCATCAATTTATTTACATAGTCCCTACACACCATACTTACTAGAATACAAAAATAATACAATATATTTTTATTATTTATTCATGCAGGTTCATATCTGATTCAGCCCCGCTACACAAATCAACATCAGCTTACGGTACTTGCAAATTCATTGACGACAAAATAAATATTTTGCCTTTTTTTTTTGTAAAGTTTGAGGTGGTTGCCAAAGCATGGTATAAGGTAAGGTTACATAAAATGGAATGGCTGAGCTTGCAAGTTTTAATTATTTTATTTTACCACTGCAGGGAATTTNTAAGGTAAGGTTACATAAAATGGAATGGCTGAGCTTGCAAGTTTTAATTATTTTATTTTACCACTGCAGGGAATTTGCAGCATGGTAAAATGTCATAAGACTAGCAGTAGTGAAAGTATTTATGCACCTTATTACTTTGTACAGTCCAGAGTTCACGTTAATAGCATTTACTGAAAACTGGTACAATGCAGTATATTATAACAAACTATTTCTTTACAAAAACATTTGGTACAGTATCTTATTGGCATTTCGAGTGATCGTTAACAAATTCACAGTTTGACTATAATTTAATATTTATTAAATTTTTTATAGTGCACTGCATTCATCACCAAATTTGAGATATGGAATAGTGCCTGATCAATCCTAAATTTAATTTTGATGAAACAAACATAATAAATTAAGTAATCATATAATAAACTATCAATAGCAAAATTAGAATATCAGAAAACATCTGACATTGCAAATCTCAGATTTGATTTGGTGACATTTATTTATTTGTATGTTACTTTTGTATACCTACTATATCTGATAAATGCAGAGTCAGGAAATACGGAATCAATTACAGTGCTCTAATTACTATTCCAACACATGCCAAAATCAAATTATTTGGCGATTCTTACCTACCACTTCAGCACGTGCGTAATGTTTATGAATGCTAAAGATAAACAAAACCTACCAGAATGGCAACAATTTGCTAAAAAAAATTCTTTCTTAAGGTTTGCCACCTTGCTCTTGTGAGACGAAATTTCTCCAAAACAAAATTTCACAATACTCATATATATATATGAATATGACTTTCGATAATTCAGTGTTGTAAGTAACTTCATTACACCAAAAATAACACTTAATTATCCTTACCTCGACAATGAGGGAAAGCCTTTTCGAAACCTCCAAACTGACACAGAGCAACTCGTGGTTCTAAGATGGAGAATGATGTTCAGTGCGTGCTGAAGTAACGAAACCCTAACGTTGGACTGTTTTTTCTCATAATACTATCATAAAGAGCATTAATCAATGAATACTATGAGATTTGAGACAAATATTAGTTTGAGGGTTTTATTTTTTTTCTTCTTAGAACACGGTTTAGTAAAAGAGTGCTTTTAGATGTTTGTATTCTCCCTCTAAACTATTTTCCATAATTTTATTTATTTCAAAAATTCTAATACAAATACTACAATGAAATCCATGGACCAAGGCTCTGATTAGAGTGTGATCACGAACAAAGTGCAATATGACATGATNCAAATACTACAATGAAATCCATGGACCAAGGCTCTGATTAGAGTGTGATCACGAACAAAGTGCAATATGACATGATTGGCTTGAAGATGGCCACCCCTAGAGGGTGAGAGGTTGTGTCACTCCACATTAAATAAATTTTGTTTACATGTAATTAGGCACTGATAGTAAGTTTATATATACGTAGGGTAACCTGTTTTATTTAATGAGTTAGCTTATTGGCTTAGGTGGTAATTTGTCANCAAATACTACAATGAAATCCATGGACCAAGGCTCTGATTAGAGTGTGATCACGAACAAAGTGCAATATGACATGACTGGCTTGAAGATGGCCACCCCTAGAGGGTGAGAGGTTGTGTCACTCCACATTAAATAAATGTTGTTTACATGTAATTAGGCACTGGTNTTAAATAAATGTTGTTTACATGTAATTAGGCACTGGTAGTAAGTTTATATATACGTAGGGTAACCTGTTTTATTTAATGAGTTAGCTTATTGGCTTAGGTGGTAATTTGTCATAATGAGAGAGTAGTGCTCGTTGTCTAATGTGTGCACGTGTCCAGTGTTCTCATAGGTTGTAAGTGCTTGTGTTATTTTGAAGGTAGTTAAACTATTATATACATGAGTATATATATAAGATGTTATAAGTTAGGTAAAACGTTTGTATGATCCTGGTATAAAAAAAACCGCATGGAGTGATAAAAAAAATGGCAATGCAGTGCAAGTGTCGGAATGTGTGGATGAGGAATGATAGTGGGGTACAGTGTGACCAGTGTGGTTGCTGGTATCATGCCCATTGTGTACAGATCTGAGAGGGGGAACTGGGCTCACTACGGCAGCATGAGTGGAGGTGTGAGGAACGTCGGGGAAAAGGGAATAGAGGTGGTGGCAGGAAACAAATTAACAGTAGAAAAGGAAACTCAAATAGGTGGGGAATGTGGGAAATGCTGCTGGGGAACCATGTAGAGGCGTGCCAGTGACAAGAATGGAAGTGGCTAAGCCACTTCACTATGAAGTAATTTGAAATTACATTTAAAACAAAGTTCATTTGTGGTGAATACTTGAGTAAATTGGGAATGATTAGGTTCTGCATTTGGGGTACACTAATTCTCTTAAACACTTTGTGTTGCGCAATAGCATAGTTTGTTCGTATGCATCCTGATCAGGAGCACTATTAAGCCTGGTGTCGCCTCCACATGTGCTATGCCATGATGGTGCAGCGCTGAGTGTGAGCACGTGTGCCAGTCTATTAGAATCCGAACCACGAGATGGTCCTGGTATTGCACACGTGGTCGGACCACTTTAGATGTTCGTGTCGTCAACCCAGTGCTCAGCAGGGGCTGTTGTAGTTTTATCGCGCAGTGAATGGTCGCGGAGACCCATGACTTTGGCTAATGTAATCATTCTCTTTTATTTTCTGTGATTTACATTTCCCACATAAGAAACTATTGTAAGGGATGTGGTGTTATGTTAATTTCGTATTTCCAATTTACTTGTCTGTAATTTTGTGAGTGCAGTACAATTTTCTTGTGTCTCAAATGTTTAATTGAATCAAAATAATTTATAATGTTTTATTAAAGGTCATGTTTACTACTGTACTTTTTTTCTTCTGTGCAATTCAACAGTATTGCATGTATGTGATTACAGTCCCAATTTTAACAAGTACTTGAGTTACATAGCAAACTTCTTTTCCTTTTATTTTTTCTTGCATTGTAATTAATTTTTAATGTGCTGCAGGTAAACCAGGCGCCCAACCAATTAAAAAAAATATCACATTATACGTGCATTAAAGCATTGAACAGGAGGCTGACGTAGATACACCAACTACAATGGATAATAGTTTTGACCAGGGTGAATGTAGAATAAGAGCGAGACGGGACCCTGACTTGCAGCACTGTAAGGGGTGATGATTAACAAGCCGGGTTGTCGATGAGCAGCGNTAAGAGCGAGACGGGACCCTGACTTGCAGCACTGTAAGGGGTGATGATTAACAAGCCGGGTTGTCGATGAGCAGCAACTCGGGTTGTAGGGAGGGACTCACCATTACAATTCATGCGAGTTTAACTAGCCACTTGCAAACAACTTTACGACATGTTCTACAGACATTAAGACACTACAACACGACAGTTGGGGGACTGGTAGGGAGCTTCACTCTCTTGTCGATAATACCTACACGTAAATTTACTAATATAGCAACAGTGGTCAACAGCTATATACATGCGCCCGGAGCTCAGCCAAACCATATACACAGAGGCCCATTGCAGGGCTCAATGATTTGACCCAAGTCTGAAGGGCTGCATTTTGTGGCAAACCCACTTAACGAGTTATGAGAACTNTAAGAGCGAGACGGGACCCTGACTTGCAGCACTGTAAGGGGTGATGATTAACAAGCCGGGTTGTCGATGAGCAGCGACTCGGGTTGTAGGGAGGGACTCACCATTACAATTCATGCGAGTTTAACTAGCCACTTGCAAACAACTCTACGACATGTTCTACAGACATTAAGACACTACAACACGACAGTTGGGGGACTGGTAGGGAGCTTCACTCTCTTGTCGATAATACCTACACGTAAATTTACTAATATAGCAACAGTGGTCAACAGCTATATACATGCGCCCGCAGCTCAGCCAAACCATATACACAGAGGCCCACTGCAGGGCTCAATGATTTGACCCAAGTCTGAAGGGCTGCATTTTGTGGCAAACCCACTTAACGAGTTATGAGAACTNTGCAGGGCTCAATGATTTGACCCAAGTCTGAAGGGCTGCATTTTGTGGCAAACCCACTTAACGAGTTATGAGAACTTCGGTTCCTGGTCTCGTGACAGCATAGCCTTCCGGGGGCATATAAGATGAGTCATATTAGAGTTTGTGAATGTTGAAATAATTACACCACACACTGAATCTGCACGAGGGCGTCGTGCACTCGTGCATGCTGATGCTCTGGCGTGGGAGGTGGGGGAGGGCATGGCGTGGCAGACAGTCTAGAGAGCAGGACACCATCCTGCATCAGGTAAAAGACTAGTATCTCCCCCTCCTCGCCCACATGGATCTGAGTTCCACACCCTCTCTGCTTCTCTGCCTTTAAGGCAGAACACCAGCCCTTGTATTTCTTCTGTCATGCACTCTAGAACATTATCAAACAACCAAAAAATGTACAAGGCACTCATTAGTGATGTCACACATGGTACGTATGGTCCTTGAAGTTTCTCAAGACAATATAGGGGAGGGGTGGTGCGACCTGACGATGAAGCGAGCAATGCACTCACAGTATAATATGTCGATGGCGCTCGCCAAAGCAGGAAAAGTACAATGGGTTTCTATGGAAACTGGTGAGGTTAACATCTCCATTATCTTCAGCTACTCCCACATAGTTTCATGCAGGCCAAAAATCGTAAGATGTACTTCTTTTAACAGGCGCTTTTTGTTCGATGTGGCACTGTCACAAGATAAAACATCGCACCAGATAGTTTTCTGTCCACTACCTTCTTCAATGATATTGGTATTAAAAATAACGAAAAACGTTTGTGCACAGTCTTCCTAATAAAACAAAAAACAGCAACAAATTATTTGTAGCACATTCAACTATACTATATAGGAAGGAACCCTAGATTTCAAAGAGAATGAGGACACAAACTCATTAATTGTCTCCTAACTTAAAAATAAAAAGTTGAATCATGACATCACGAAATGGGACTCATTCGCAAACAGTGTTTCATCCAAATCTTAGTTCCGAATCGAGATCAGGAGATCTACAATTGGAACTTGGCCAGTCGCGTTCGTGCAACACTCATGTATTGGAACTCTGATCCAACAGAAGTTCGTGTTTGCACCAAGATCCTAAGATCTCGGTTCAGGATATTTAGTATTCCAACCGGCCAACAGTTGTGAGATTTTCTGTCTTAGTTGGTCAATGTCAGCTGGCCCCCATTATTCACACCTATAACATCATTTATTAAACCTCCAATATTGGTGAGGGATGCTAATACCCTCCTGGCTAGTTTCTCAACTCACCCTGCATCAGTTTATATTTTACTCTCTCACCTAAATTGACACCTATTGGTACCTACAAGCATCCTTTAAGTTTAGAGATTTTCAAATCATAACTGAAATTTAAACGTAAATTACATCCGTTTCCCTCAACAAAAAGAGGGGTTGGGTTTGAAATTAGTAAATAAAGATAGCAAGAACATTTGTTATATCTGCCTATTTGCCACGTTACCTAGAGTAACTAAAACAATTACTGGTCTGCATTTGCAATTTCCTCACTATTGTATTTTTGATATTTATGTTGGCAAATTGTGAGTTAATATTATAAAGATGTCAAAGATCTTTTTGCCTTAATTTGTAGTCTATGCATAACTTTTCACACTGAAATTTGAAAATTGTGTTATTCTTAATTTAACGAATGGGCACGCTACCCCATATTACTGCAATGGTTTCATATCTCCACGCGGGATTGAGCTATGGACAATGAATTTCAAGCTAGTTGATTGAATACTTTTTGTTTTAGTGCGGAAAGTATTTTGTTTATTTGAACAAGTTGATTGCGTGGACAGGATGTGGAGTTCTTTTATGACTGGTGGTGAGATTAAGTATATTGTGTAGAAGGCAATATAAGTCTGATTGAATGTCCAGTTCTAAAATTATGGAAATTCTGTGTTTTAAGGCGTTGTCCAGTTTATTTTTTGTTTACTTTTCTAACGCTGTNCCAGTTCTAAAATTATGGAAATTCTGTGTTTTAAGGCGTTGTCCAGTTTATTTTTTGTTTACTTTTCTAACGCTGTTTTTTCATTTTAGGGAACGCTATTGCTCTTTTATATATAGCTGATTCAGTTTTTAAAAAAAGTTTGGGAAAAAAAATTATGTCCCCTTTAATAGCGTTGCGGTAACTATAAAGAATAGCGACTTTTCCGAAAAGAAAAGAAAATTTCACGGAAAATTGTATAATTCAACTCTACTAATTACACAAAACACGAATTTATTAGGTTCATTAACATATCAATTGAAACCACAAATAAGAATGTGGGGAGGGCTATGAATATCAGAGAAATTATAGGGTAACACACTTAAGATATATTTGAATTATATATAATTTGGGCTCCTTAAGCACTTTAAATCATAATTACTAATCTCACTGAACACGAATTTACCAGGGGTAACGTGACGTTTGCAGTACTCTCGGTAATAATGTTTTGCATAAGAACTATTTCTTGCTAGGCATTACCAGCACACCAATTTTCTCTTGGTATTTATTCATATTAGTTATAATTGAAATATAATTTATAGATAAAATATGAGTAAAAGTTAAATTTAACAATAAATAATGTACCCTTATGTTAACAGAAGTATAAAATGCCTGTGATTAATGACATATTTAGGAAACAACCACACATAGGCGTTTTTTCAAAGGTTTGACTCCAAAAGCGTGAAGAAACAGTGAATAGTCTTTAGTAACACATTTAGGCTCCTAACATATTTTCACATGAATAGAGGACACTAAATGATAACAGTGCTCAGCCATCAACATTCCATACAACATTTTACTTCAGCGTACTGCTTTTAGCTAGCGGTTTATACGACCATGTGACTGTTGTGGATAGTCGTACGACAACCCTGGTTGGTTTCCTTGCTGACTTTGTAAGTACGTTGTGTGCAGGGATNCCAGTTCTAAAATTATGGAAATTCTGTGTTTTAAGGCGTTGTCCAGTTTATTTTTTGTTTACTTTTCTAACGCTGGTTTTTTATTTTAGGGAACGCTATTGCTCTTTTATATATAGCTGATTCAGTTTTTAAAAAAAGATTGGGAAAAAAAATTATGTCCCCTTTAATAGCGTTACGGTAACTATAAAGAATAGCGACTTTTCCGAAAAGAAAAGAAAATTTCACGGAAAATTGTATAATTCAACTCTACTAATTACACAAAACACGAATTTATTAGGTTCATTAACATATCAATTGAAACCACAAATAAGAATGTGGGGAGGGCTATGAATATCAGAGAAATTATAGGGTAACACACTTAAGATATATTTGAATTATATATAATTTGGGCTCCTTAAGCACTTTAAATCATAATTACTAATCTCACTGAACACGAATTTACCAGGGGTAACATGACGTTTGCAGTACTCTCAGTAATAATGTTTTGCATAAGAACTATTTCTTGCTAGGCATTACCAGCACACCAATTTTCTCTTGGTATTTATTCATATTAGTTATAATTGAAATATAATTTATAGATAAAATATGAGTAAAAGTTAAATTTAACAATAAATATGTACCCTTACGTTAACAGAAGTATAAAATGCCTGTGATTAATGACATATTTAGGAAACAACCACACATCATACATAGGCGTTTTTTCAAAGGTTTGACTCCAAAAGAGTGAAGAAACAGTGAATAGTCTTTAGTAACACATTTAGGCTCCTAACAGCTTCATATTTTCACATGAATAGAGGACACTAAATGATAACAGTGCTCAGCCATCAACATTCTATACAACATTTTACTTCAGCGTACGGCTTTTAGCTAGCGGTTGATATGACCATTTGACTGTTGTGGATAGTCGTACGACAACCCTGGTTGGTTTCCTTGCTGACTTTGTAAGTACGTTGTGTGCAGGGATAATGGACCCCAGCCGAGAGTCGGGGCTGGGCAGCGACTCTGACAACATGGCGGAGCTGGCCGCGCTGCTGACCACCGAGATCCCGGAGGGTCGCAGCAGCCTGGCCGACAGCCACACCAACCTGGAGAGGGTGGCAGAGTATTGCGAGGACAACTACTTCCAGGTACTGCCCCGTCTGCTCACCACAATGGGTTAGAGGTTCATTCTTGTGTCAGAAACATGATTGAAACACAACTACAACAATTCTGTTGAACATTTTATAATTTTTGACCAGAATTTGGCCACATCAAATGCATTCTCGGATGCGTGAAGTATGTAGTTTTCTCTGCATGAAGGACGTAGTCGACATTGACGCACGTGTCCGACAGTCTGGTCTTCTCCGCAATCACATTTGAGGTTGTCATCTTTAATGTAGCCCCTCCCCACCTTGCAATGTTCACCTTGGATCTGCCCACTCCTGATCTCGGCCTGTTTAAGTATTTCCAAGTTCGTTGGTTAGTTAACAGGTACTGAATATGTACTCATTATGTTAACCATTTATCACCGAGTTTGGTCACGTGACGTCCGGCCGAACGGAATGTAAAACGACACTTGAGTCTCGCTTCAAACACCAGAGTTCACCATGGCGCAATATGGTGGCGTGTGCCTTTAAAAAAAACGTTGGTAGCAGTAAAACATACCCGCACACACACAAAATTAAGCCAACAAAACAATTAAGAAGAATTGCAAATAACTGCAATCCCTGACACTCAGGTGAGTGTATGTAGGGCCTTAGGAGACATCCTTTGGGAAACACATACATGTCGCTGTGGAAAAAACAACTAAGTGCACACGAATACTGTGCGTTGCCCTTTGGTGAAATTTTCTAGACATAGATAATCTTGGTTTGCACGAGGCGGAGGAATATCCTGGAAGCAGAATTTGAGCAGGGCTTCAGAAAAGTGTGAAGTAACCGTGAGTGGATTATACTCTGATTTTAAAACCATTAAACTTAAAAATAAGAATATGTGAATGATCTTTAAATTGACTTGTTTATAGGAGCATTAAATTATCCCTCAAGATGTATTTATGTATGTAAAGATGCTAATTTTCTGTGTGTCTGATTGAAGACTGCTTTTTTGTTGACTTGAGTGCCAACGAGAAACAGATAATGCCTGCAATATGTATTGCAGCAGTATGTTTTATATCTTAGGTTTTATAAATTCAGTNGCAATATGTATTGCAGCAGTATGTTTTATATCTTAGGTTTTATAAATAACGATATCCTGAGAATATCTGATTTACTCTTTTTACTTTTGATATTAGAATTAATTGAACTTTTATAACACAATTTATGTTATTTGATGCATAAAAATTGCACTTGGTGAAAAAAAAAGGTTGTGTAACATTTTGAGATTATCGAAATCAAATTTTGCAAAGGGTAATGTTGCACTTTTTGTTTTCTGTGACATAAAATATAAAAAATTCATTCTGATGGACGGAACATAGCACTATTGCTTAGGAATCACTGTAGGGGTTGTAATTTTTATTTTGAAAAGACCCCGGGGGTATTGAAATGCATCATCATGCAAACCTAGATAGTAGGCAATGTTCCTGCTGCGAGGAAATACAGGCCAGTCATTAACACTTAATTTACGTAGAAGATACGACGGGTGAAAAGTTGTGTTCCGATATTTAGTTATTAAAATAACTCTTGTGTAACGTTAGAGAAANGATATCCTGAGAATATCTGATTTACTCTTTTTACTTTTGATATTAGAATTAATTGAACTTTTATAACACAATTTATGTTATTTGATGCATAAAAATTGCACTTGGTGAAAAAAAAAGGTTGTGTAACATTTTGAGATTATCGAAATCAAATTTTGCAAAGGGTAATGTTGCACTTTTTGTTTTCTGTGACATAAAATATAAAAAATTCATTCTGATGGACGGAACATAGCACTATTGCTTAGGAATCACTGTAGGGGTTGTAATTTTTATTTTGAAAAGACCCCGGGGGTATTGAAATGCATCATCATGCAAACCTAGATAGTAGGCAATGTTCCTGCTGCGAGAAAATACAGGCCAGTCATTAACACTTAATTTACGTAGAAGATACGACGGGTGAAAAGCTGTGTTCCGATATTTAGTTATTAAAATAACTCTTGTGTAACGTTAGAGAAATTTGGGGAAGTTTTGTAATTTAGAATGCTTGTAGGAATTTTTGCAATAGAGTAATAAATAACACAGAGGATGAAGTCCCCTGCGGTGCGGTGGACCTAGGACGGTAGCGCGTAATGAGAGCGTGATGTGTGCCGGCAGTCGGAGAACAAGCGGGCGGCGCTGGAGGACACCAAGAACTACACGACACAGTCGCTGGCGAGCGTTGCCTACCAGATCAACACGCTGGCCTACAACTTCCTGCAGCTGTTGGACCTGCAGGCATCCCAGCTCGCCGAGATGGAGAGCCAGATGAACCACATTGCCCAGGTGCATCTTCTGTGATCCTTGCAGAGACATTCCATCATCTTCCCACCCATCACTCATTGCATTTATGTAGGGCCATGTACTTTTCTCGATCGCGAATAGACTACGATAAATGAGAAATACATAGTCACAAAATTTAGTTTTTATGCTAAATATGGCGTATCGGACTTCAATCCGCTAAAAAAGTCACGTTTTGATTACACTATTGCAAAGCAAACACGCACTCACATTTTAACACTAGGTGAGGAAATACCGTATTTTGGCATGTATAGGTTCAACATGGGTCCAGAAATGCTACTTGAAAACTGCAGCATAAAGATTGCCACCATCAATTTTACCCAACAGTTCCCAGTTTTCTATTTATTTCTTTGCAGTGCAGTTCAACGCATCTTTAAATCCACATCCGCGCGTATTTCCATCCATGTCCGCGCGTATTTTCATTAGCTCGTTTGCACATATTTCTATTCGCTCGTTTGCGCGTATTTCCATTTGCTCGTACCATCCACACGTCCATTCCTCCACCAGCCCACACATCTGTCCATCCATTCGTCCATCCACATGTTCATACATCCGCCTGTCTACGCATCTGTCCACACGTCCGTCCACTTTCCCATCCACACGTCCGTCCATCCTTTTTCCATTAATTCTTAATTTTCAATTTTATAATAACTAACAATTTAGTGCTATCCAAACAGTGTTGAGATCAAACGTTAAAGAAAAGTACCTCTTATAAGGAGTTGTAAAAAGACAAAAAAACATGTCTAAATGTTGCCAATACAACATGAAGTTTGACTAATACTAAACAGATACTAACATTTTATTACACTCGTGGCTTTTGTTTGTATACATTGGTGCAAAAATAGAAAATGCTACAAATTTTTTTAAAATTAAAGTATCTCTCATTTAATTTTACTGAAAACAGATTTGGAAAAACCAAATAATACATTTGTAAAATTGATGCGGAATTCGACCTGAACAAGTGTATTTCATGCGATATTACCTTTAGTGGTACTGTTTGTTAACTGCATTAATTTTTTCGAGGTATTATTTTTTTGTTATGAGCAAGTTCCTGTAGAAAAATGTTAACTTATTAATTAGTGTAAAAGTTGCTACAATAGTTTAAAGCATCAACCCAGTGAAAAATTTCCTGTAATGAATCTGAACAGTTACGATTGTAATTTTATTGTGTTGCTTAATAAAAGGTCTACCTTTCAATTAATCACTGTACTTAAATGTTGTAATGGGTAAGTGTAATTTTTCATGTGTTGACAGTTTTATATTATTGTGTATTAATTCAGAATGTTTCCCCTGGATTTTAGTTATGTTGGCATAACATATGGACAAAATTGTTTGATTGTGGAGGTAAATTTTTTATGTAAATAATTTTTCGGCATGGATTATAACACTTTCCTACGTCAGATAAAATATTGTAATTTGTTACTTATTTTGTTACTGTCGTGAATGCAAATTCAAGATGTGGATCTTGAAATGCAGGTGGTGTCTGTTTCCAGACGGTGATGATCCACAAGGAGAAGGTGGCTCGCAGGGAGATCGGCGTGCTCACTGCAAACAAGACCACGTCGCGGCAGTACAAGATCATTGCCCCGGCAAACCCAGAGAAGCCAATCAAATACGTCCGCAAGCCTATCGACTTTACTGGTGAGTTNGTCCGCAAGCCTATCGACTTCACTGGTGAGTTGTTGCGCTGTTTGGTGGAGTGGTAGTGCGGGGAAATGCTACCGGAACACCAGTTGCGCGCTTCCTATCATACCACACATTACAGTAGTTTCTAAAACAGTGTTACTAGCATGAAGTGTCTGTACGTGACATTTATTCTCATATAGAACTACATCTTAGCCCAGTTTTTACTTCTTAAAGACCAAGTGTATTAACACCCTCACTACTAAAACTTAGATATGAAATAGTATTGATGTAAAATCTTGAAATTAGTGTTCCGTAATTACAAAATGCTTAATTCTAGTTTAGTTTCCGAACACTTAGAGTGCATTAAATGCAAAAATGCTTTATCCCGCTGGGTTTAGGTGATGATGGCATGCTGTTTGATTATAAGCATCGCCAGCACTGTACGTGTTAAGTGATGGTCAGAAATTTTAGCTGGGTGGATGTGTTTCTTTTCAGTGTAAGCTAATCAATGATATCCTTCAAAAAATGTAAAAATGAATTAGAAAGTGCAACTTTTTATGTTGTAATGTGTTTGAGGTGTTATACAGTTGAGCATTCTGTATCCGCATGAAATGTGATCCAGGGTAATTAGACACACGTTTGCGGTAAAAAAAAATTTGATAGATTTCGTCAATTTTCTTGGCTGATTTTAATGAATTTTTCTTAAATTTTTCATTTATTTCGTTAAAAAATTTGATGAAATTTGGTTGAGAAAAAAATGTTTAGGTAATAGCACAAAAATAAAATTGTATATATTTGGTCATAAAATGCAAGCACTCGCACATATTTCATATTACAATAAACTTTGGCTACTTTAGTGATGGCACATAAATAAACTAGCAGAGACTTAATCGGAAAATGCAAGCACTGTTATTAATTACTATCTTATTACTTGGCTATTAATTTGTTCTTTGGTCAATCATTATATTCCCAGACATTGAGAAACTCTTTTCAGTGTCTACACTACTGACTGGAATACATACTGATTCCACTGATTTTAGTGTAGTGCATAAAAAAACCCAATGATTGTCAACTTTACTGAAAATGTTTATTGTGTAATTCTCGCATCGGTACGAATAATAGCGTTACATTTATCGCGTTTTGTTTTTTCGGTGACGTTACAACTTTTGAATTATAGTAATTTGAATGTTATTTCCATACAAGCTAAATTTTCCATTGCATCATAAAAACAATGAGCAGTTCTAATTGCTACTTTCTTGTAAGAAGCGGTGCGAAACAAACTCATCTCACGAAAGGCTATAAATATGATAAACTAAAGTTCCCTGCCCCATCAATAAAATGGCCCGAGATAAAAGTCGTCCTTGCATAACCTGGATAATTTTAAAAACATGTTTACATAAAAAGTAACTGAAAAAAAAAAACATTTAGTAATACCATAAATATACAAATCTATGGAGCGTACTGTGCGCCTTTGCCACATAAAATTGCAACCAACACCTAGTGGCAACGGAAAATTTTGTTACCATTTTTGAGATAAGCGTTTGGTAATTTTTCTATTTATCACATTTGTATACTACCAACGATGTTACATTAATTATGCGATGACAAGTGGAAAACAACTAAATGCAAACAAAATCAGTTTATTTTAGAAAGTCACAGAGATCAGTTTATTTCCGAAGCATAGTGATATCCCGTAGGAGTATGTGCTTGTTGGCGATATCGCTTCGGCGGTGTTTACTCGATACATTGATTGTGTCGACTTCCCGATCCCAACTACATATATTAAAACGATTTATCGAACTAGCGTTGTAAACGTAAGGATTCACAATGGAAATTTATATTTTTCAAGTGTTTTTTTTGTTGTTTTTCACAAGGTATGTCATTTTTCGCGAGAAACTGTGTTTTTCGTGTTTATTTCGCCCACTGCGAAAAACAGATGTCTAGGTTGATATGCTGAAGAGCCATGTTGTTAATTCTGCTGAACTTCTGAACTAATGTTATGTTTACACCACAATGGTTTACAGCATATTGGAACAGAAATATTGACTTTGCTGCAGATGTTGT
Organism: Clitarchus hookeri; assembly: GCA_002778355.1. Lineage (NCBI taxonomy): Eukaryota > Metazoa > Arthropoda > Insecta > Phasmatodea > Phasmatidae > Clitarchus > Clitarchus hookeri. Next base: position 274,651 of record NQII01000262.1, read on the forward strand.
TGAGACTGCACTGCAAAGAAATAAATAGAAAACTGGGAACTGTTGTGTAAAATTGAAAGTGACGATCTTTATGCTGCAGTTTTCAAGTGGGTTTTGTGTGTGATAAAATTAGGATGGTAGCATTTCTGGTCCCATGTTGAACCTTTCTTTAAAAAATATCTATGTTTAGGGCCAATTGAATACACAATCCTAGTTATTCCACACAGGGAGCCGCGTTGGTGTAGTGGTCAGTCTACTTGCCTCCCACCAAGGCAAACCGTGTTCAATTGCAGGCAGGGTCGCCCTCACATTTTCGCATGTTGGAATTTTGCTAGACGATGCCGCTGGTCAGCGGGTTTTCTCGAGGAATCTCCTGTTTCCCCCACCCTTGCATTCTGGCGCTGCTCGATACTTACCTCGCTTCACCCTNGGGAACTGTTGTGTAAAATTGAAAGTGACGATCTTTATGCTGCAGTTTTCAAGTGGGTTTTGTGTGTGATAAAATGAGGATGGTAGCATTTCTGGTCCCATGTTGAACCTTTCTTTAAAAAATATCTATGTTTAGGGCCAATTGAATACACAATCCTAGTTATTCCACACAGGGAGCCGCGTTGGTGTAGTGGTCAGTCTACTTGCCTCCCACCAAGGCAAACCGTGTTCAATTGCCGGCAGGGTCGCCCTCACATTTTCGCATGTTGGAATTTTGCTAGACGATGCCGCTGGTCAGGGGGGTTTTCTCGAGGAATCTCCTGTTTCCCCCACCCTTGCATTCTGGCGCTGCTCGATACTTACCTCGCTTCACCCTTATTGACTCTCGAGGTCTCGATGTTAAGAGCCGCCCAAATCTCTCTCTCTCGCTCACAAATCAACACACTTTTTTTTTGTCTGTTACTATTCCTTTTCTATAGCAGTAATTCATCATTAATATCAATATGTAATACAAGGTAAATTCACACATTGTAATCTAGTAAATTTGGTTTTAACTTGCAACAACATTATGATGTTGTGTGATAAAGCAACCAGCGTCTTTGAGAACTGCGTGGTTTGCATAAACCAAGAAGCAATGGTCAGCCAGACAGCTGGCACGGGGAACTGATAACATTGTACAGCTGGTTATCTGGCGGATCGGCAGGCGGACATTGTGGTTGATCAACAAGTGGTGTTTTTCAATTTCTTTTACCATCTGGTGATTGCAGAAACTTTGTTCATCTGTGAAAGGAATACAAAAAAACTCGTCAGATATGGGGGGAATAGGATATTAGACTACTAATGACATTATAAAAAGCAGAGAGAAAATGCAAGTACTCGCAGGGCGGTACTCGCGGATACACGCACACGCAAAAGTCGGAGGAACACATTTTCCACGCAGATGTGTGGTTGCGACGTTGTTGAGCAGCGGTTGGCAAACAGTGAACCTTGAAAATGGGTTCGTCTGACCTTTGTGTGTGTGTGTGTTTGTGCGTCCGTCCGTCCACGAGTACCACCCTGCAAGTACTTGTGTTTTGTGTGTTAATTTTATAAAAAAAACTCCATCAGTTTTGACTGGTATTCTGTTTCTGATAACATTGTCATTTTGTTTGTTTCTCTTAGCCTCATTTTTTTTTGTATATTTTTCTCCCCCAATACAGTGGGCCTTTCTATAATGTAGTCATTCATGCAGATAACTAATTCCCTGTCTCCAGTAAAGTCAGTCGTGGTGAAGGTAGTTAATCAGTGAGGATGAAATGAGGCGAGGGCAAAGCACTGATGGAATGCAAGGGTGGGGAAAATAGGAGTCCCCTGATAAAACCTGCCTGCCAACTGCAATATTTGTCACGTTTCCCACGTGTGAAAATCAGGATGATCCCGCCAGGAATTGAACATTGCTCGCCTTGGTGAGAGGCAAGTACAGTAGAACCTCACTGTTTCCAGGAATGGGGTTGTTAGTGACTAATGGTTTTAATAAAAGGTCTGGAAAATTTGATATATTTTGACCCACCCTCGATGCTATACATCAAAATGAGTTTGGTAGCTATTTGTATGTATACACTGCTTGTAGTAGTGTGAAACGCAATGTGTAGTGACTTATTTTTCAGCTGGTTTCCCTTAAATTTCTAACTTTTCTTTTACAAGTTTTTTTGCGGTGCCTCATAAATGGGTTTTTAAAGAGAGATGTTTTTAATAAAGAGAGTTCCAACATTGAGGTTCTACTGTAGTCACACTACTGCATCACGGTGGTTCTCTGGTTTATGTAAAGACAACATGATGTTACAGGCTGAGTCAGTAAGGAGATTTNCACTACTGCATCACGGTGGTTCTCTGGTTTATGTAAAGACAACATGATGTTACAGGCTGAGTCAGTAAGGAGATTTGGGCGGCTCTTAACATTGAGGTCTTGAGAGCCGATTACAGGCCGAGGTACTGGGTGATACTGTTGGAGTGTGTCTGCAGCAGAGGTATGGAGCTGGGGTACTTGTGTTACAGCGCTGGACGACATAGGACACGGGGTGAAGACAGCGACGGCGGGTACGCCACGCTCGAAGCAGCGGGGGTCCAGCCAGGGCAGTATTCAGTCCCTGGGCTCGGTGTCGACGACTGGCATGATGGGTGGCTCGGCTCCCGTGGTGGGGCCTGCCCCCACCACCAAGCCCCCCACTCCGCCACAGGCCACACGCACCGGAGGCAGTCTTAGCAAGGGCTCCCGCGAGTACCGCACCCCCCCTGCCATCGCCCCACCTCAGGTACCTCTGTACATACCTTCTCTATCGCTGGAATAGTGTGGATCGAGGATTATAAATAGTTGCTACAAGTCATTCTGAAGGAGGTGGACATCATTTGGGCGGAATTTCAGACACTTGTCTCTATAATGAGTATTGAAAGTGTGTTAATCTTTGCTTCTTTTCACTAGGATTGTAGTAGTCAGAATAATACTTCGGAGCAGTTTCAGTAAAACATTATACCATTTATGTAAGATTATGTATTTTACAAATGGATGTATTTACAGATGCTGGGCATATTGTGGGATTATGTTCTTAGGGCAAGAATAGTACAGAAATAACTTGCGACGATGGTCAAAGAAAAAAGATGACAACATGCTGGTGTGAATATTCATGACCATTGTGCTTCCAGGATTTTTTGAACTGTTTCATACGTAATTTGAAAAAGTACNTCGCTGGAATAGTGTGGATCGAGGATTATAAATAGTTGCTACAAGTCATTCTGAAGGAGGTGGACATCATTTGGGTGGAATTTCAGACACTTGTCTCTATAATGAGTATTGAAAGTGTGTTAATCTTTGCTTCTTTTCACTGGGATTGTAGTAGTCAGAATAATACTTCGGAGCAGTTTCAGTAAAACATTATACCATTTATGTAAGATTATGTATTTTACAAATGGATGTATTTACAGATGCTGGGCATATTGTGGGATTATGTTCTTAGTACAGAAATAACTTGCGACGGTGGTCAAAGAAAAAGGATGACAAAATGCTGGTGTGAATATTCATGACCATTGTGCTTCCAGGATTTTTTGAACTGTTTCATACGTAATTTGAAAAAGTACNATGCTGGTGTGAATATTCATGACCATTGTGCTTCCAGGATTTTTTGAACTGTTTCATACGTAATTTGAAAAAGTACAAAATTAGAAGGGCAAAACCAAATTAAAGTTACTCACATATTGGGTGTTGCTCACTGGGTATGGAATTGTTACTTAACATGTTGTACAGGATGGGAGAGAGAAAGATGCTGTGGCACATTCAAAGCTGAGTGTCTTCGTGGGCAAAATGTAGCTAGGGGAAAAAAGTACTGGAAACAGATATTAGTGTGATGCAATCGAAAAGTGTGCGATATAACTGTGTTTTAATTGGTAATTCCAGGTTGTAGTTTTTGTAGATACTGAAACTGAGTGAGAAACTGGAGTGGTAAAAATTACGTAAGTAACTTATATGCCAGAGGGTGCCAGCAGTTAGAGCGACCTGTCAGTTTATATAATGCTATTGACAGATCTCTGTTGCATAACTTAATTATATTTTTAATACCTACACACTTTTTATTTAGAACTGTGCAAACTCTTTTTGGTAAATAAACAAAGCATATCAAAACACACGGGAAAATTTTAGATGGTGCTTATAATTGCCAACAAATAAGAAGTAATTTATAAGAAGGTACTTCCCGGTTTCTAAAATTGAATGAAAATTAAATTGTTGAAAACGTGGCCATAGAAGTAAATTTGTTTGTTTGTGTTTTTTTTTTCTTTCTTTCTTTCATAAACATGTTTATGTATACAACATATTGACTGTATGTGTTAGATGGAGGAAGTGTTTGGTTAGCAGGAGAAGGTTTGGTGTAATGTAGTGGTGTGTGGTGTGTATTGGTAGGTGCCGAGCCACTATGCACCCAACTACCCGCTGGGGCACCCACGGCGGGAGAGAGGTCCCGGATACAGCACGCTGCCCATGCCCCCGTCGCACGCCCAGCACATGCTCGCACACCCCTCCCCGTCCATGTCCCCACCGCAGGTCGGCATGGTGCACCCCATACCGCATCCGCCGCCGCCGCCCGCTCCCACCTCGTATCCCCTGACTGCAGTCACCATCGATAACCACACCAGCCTGCCACGTGAGTACATCTCTCTCTGAACATCTCTTTGTTTGCGGTGTGAAGGTGGCTGTGTAGCCGACTTGATGCGTTAGCAGTTAGTTTCCTGTATTCATCCTGTTTTTTTTTTCTGTCCTTATGCTGGCAATTGTCTCTGATCTGTTTTTTTTGGTAAGTTTTATCATTGTATAATGGTTATTTTTAATCAAAATTTTAATATATGTATTTAAGATAGTGTTATTTACATCTGGATACATTTTACACACAGCTTTAAGGATGGTTGAGCTAGGACATGTTACGTAAACCAACATTACAGTGAGTGAAGTAAGTGTTTGCTTTTGTGGTGTGCAGCTTTCAATCGAGGTGAAGTAAGTGCACAGTTCTTATTCTCCCCAGTGAAGTCACGCACGCCTGTGTCAACAGAACATTATTTTTTGGAGTTTCTATTTGCTTTACTTCATGCAGGGAGTGTAAAAAAATTACCGCAGTAACTTTTCCGCATCCAGCAGAATTTGTTACAGTGTACAAAAAAATTGACAAGGTGTGTGTGGATTTGAATAGAATACAATGAAACCTCTATAAATCATTTATAAAAAAAAAATGCATGCGGGGCTTGTCCCTAGCTCTTACTATTAATATAAAAGTTGAAGTAGACTTACTATCCAGACCCTATTTAATAGTTGAATATAATGCAGCTTTGGGCAAGACACAAAGTTACAAGATTATTTGATTATATTGGGCTGCGGTTTTTCTATGTTCCCTCATGCTGTCTCCCTCTATCTCCTCCCCACCTCCCCTGANATTTGATTATATTGGGCTGCGGTTTTTCTATGTTCCCTCATGCTGTCTCCCTCTATCTCCTCCCCACCTCCCCTGACCTCCTTCTCACACCCCCTGCAACTGGGTTCTGGATGAGAACAGTTGAGTGCCCTATCCCCCTCGCTCTCTCCCTTNCCTCCTTCTCACACCCCCTGCAACTGGGTTCTGGATGAGAACAGTTGAGTGCCCTATCCCCCTCGCTCTCTCCCTTCACGTACCTTTCTGTCTAGTTGATACTTGTGTCACAGCAGAATGGCGTGTCAGCCTCTCTTTTTGTAGAAAGGGAGCGTGCTGTGGACAGAATGCGCACTTTGCTGCTTGAAATGGTTGAGATTACGACTCTTTCTCTGNTGTAGAAAGGGAGCGTGCTGTGGACAGAATGCGCACTTTGCTGCTTGAAATGGTTGAGATTACGACTCTTTCTCTTATGCTGCAGTCTAGGGTCATCAGAAGAGGGTGGGAATGTCTGAGAAATAGTGGGTCGACGTCAATTTTTACATGTAAAGCTGATCGAGATCTTCGTAGCTGTTCAGATGAGGCAAAGGCAACGCCGTATGGCTATAGTCTATCTGTGNTGTAGAAAGGGAGCGTGCTGTGGACAGAATGCGCACTTTGCTGCTTGAAATGGTTGAGATTACGACTCTTTCTCTGATGCTGCAGTCTAGGGTCATCAGAAGAGGGTGGGAATGTCTGAGAAATAGTGGGTCGACGTCAATTTTTAAATGTAAAGCTGATCGAGATCTTCGTAGCTGTTCAGATGAGGCAAAGGCAACGCCGTATGGCTATAGTCTATCTGTGGGTCCTTCACACTTTTTGAATCAAACCTTTGAAAAATCACCCCATGTATGATGTGATTAGTTATTTCCCAAATATGCCATGTATCTCAAGCATTTTATACTTTTATTATCATTAAAGTATCTTATTTTTGTATAAATTGAACTGTTCCTTACATCTCATCTATAAATAAGAACATTCAATTTATAATATTAATAAAAACATGCAGAAAATAAATGTATTGGTAATGCCTAGTAAGAGATTGGTTTTTGCAAAATATTGCTATACTGCGGTGCAGTGTCCATTTGGTGTAATTTTGTGGACTCATTAAGCTTTGTTTGCATGAGGCAGAGGAATATCCGGGAAGTGGGACCTGAGCAGGGCTTCAGAAAAGTTGGAAGTAACCGTGAATGAACTATAGGTGTAAAAACTCCAGCTTAGATTGTAAAATATGTTGGATGCAGGAGAAGTATACTGTACTTCAAAAAAATGATTTTTGCAGACTCCTTCAGCACTGTTGTGAAGGGAATAAACAGTGGATGCTGGAAAACTTGACAAAGGGGAGCAATGCATCGAGAGTTCACTATAGTGCAACTTTTCAAATGACTTAGCTGAAGCAGAATATGTGAGTTGTGCGATGGTTGTGCAGCGCCGCCATCTCCGCTAGCGTCTGCCGCGGAGAGCCTGCATCACGCCCACACGCTGCCGCACCACCGCTCAGGGCTGCACCAGCCAGGGAACGTGTCGCCTCCGCTGCCACCTCCCCCTGGCGACGAGCACCTGCACTTTGGGCGGCTGCAGTCGACCCGCATGATGCCTATTGTGCCGGACGACGATCACCTGCCCGGCTGGGTGCCCAAAAACTACATAGAGAAAGGTGGGTCTGTTTTCTTTTTAATTCTCTTCTGTACTTCCTCAGTGTACAATTACCTGCTTTCAACATTTCCTAAGGGACCAGAAATTGTAAACTTAATTGTTGCAGTAGTCTATCTGGGGCTTCAGCTGCACAGTATACAAGGTTGTGTAGTGGCTAGAGCACTCGCCACCCACCAAGGGAAACCAGGTTCAATTTCTGGGTGGTTCACTTCTACATACGTACGTCCGTCCACCAATCAATTAATCCATAAATCCATCCATCCATCAATCAGAATGTGCAATTGAATAATAAATGTATTATTTGTAACTAATACTATTAAGGTATAATCTATTCACTGTTTCTTCACATTTTTTTAATCAAACCATTGAAAAATCATCTTATGTATCATGTGTTTAGTTATTTCCTAAATATATCATGTATCACAAGCATTTTTTACCTCTATTAACATAAAAGTATCTTATTTTTTTGTTAAATTAAAGTTTCACGTATGTTTCATTTATAATAAATATGAGTAAAAACAGTGAGAAAACATCTGTGTTGGTAGCGCCTTGTAAGAAACAGTTCTCATGCAAAATATTATTACATCTGAGTGCGCATTAATTCAGTGTGTTGTCCTTTGGTGTAATTTTGTATACTTAGTTAAGTTAGTAAGGCGGAGGAATATCCTGGAGNATTAATTCAGTGTGTTGTCCTTTGGTGTAATTTTGTATACTTAGTTAAGTTAGTAAGGCGGAGGAATATCCTGGAAGAAAACTTTAGCATGCCTTCAGAAAAGTGTGAAGTAACCGTGAATGGATTGTAAAGATATAAATCTACTGGAATCATTTTTCTTTGGTAAATTTTTTTTAATTTGTACTGTGTTTCGCACAATCCCTGCAAAAACAAAACAAATTAATCTTGCTTTGCAGAGTTCCTTTTTTTGTTTTTTTTTTTTGGTTAGAATGTCTGCCATTAGAAAACGTACGTGCGTTGGGAAGATATAGTGAACGTGCCTTTATTTTTGGGATGCCCAGTAGTAGTGAGATGTGTGTTGTCAGTGGTGGCCATCTACGACTACTACGCAGACAAGGAGGATGAGCTCAGCTTCCAGGAGAGCTCCGTGATCTACGTGCTAAAGAAGAACGACGACGGCTGGTGGGAGGGCGTCATGGACGGCATCACCGGCTTGTTCCCCGGCAACTACGTAGAGCCGTGCGTCTGAACGCGACGTGTTCCCTCGCACGTCGAGGCCGCCGCGAACTGCAGCTATCGTTCACCTCCCGTAGCCTGTTCACTGTAAGCCGAGTACTTTTGGAAGCTCTGCTTCTGGTCTACTTGTATCCATGTTGAGTGTTCTTCCACCATATGCAAAATTAACATTGCCATGGGCCTGATCACGTTATTCATGCGTCGACCAAGTGAAAATGCAAAATTTTTATATTAGGGAATATTTTACAAATTTTCCAATTCTTACACTTTTATGCGTTAAAAAAAACAGGGAGCATAGTAAATTATTTCAGTATTCAAAAATGTTTAGATGACACTTTCAATTCAACGTAAAGATATGGAACTATTTTCCCTCAGTCTCCACCAACTTCACTTATGCCAGTCAGTGTGTCAGTTAACGCAGGTGAGGACTGTGACATTTTTCAGAGTTTGATTTCAAAAGTGCTCTGTTTACCGAGAACAGCCCATACCAGTGTTTGTTAATCTCTATTAATTTCCTTGAGACAGTGAACAATAATGTGCTTGACACTGGGCAAGTGAATACAAGAACAGTTTGCGTAGCTGCAGTGGTTATAATCATGTTAAATATAAGGAAAAAACACAAGATTATTGAACAGTGTTTGTAATCATTCCTACCTTGTACAGAACTCCAGGCCTCTTTTACTGATTTAAACATTTCACACCCCTGTTTTCTTTTACATTGTGTATTACTTGTATGGTGTGTTTTTCTTATGTTACACTTTGCTGTATTTTGGAGTAGGTTTTTGTTTGTTAAAAAGATTGTACAAAAGGGGCATTCTTGTGTTTGCTTGTAAACTGCCTACGCAGTGAAGGGAAGGTAGTGTTGGAATGTTTTGCTACGGTGGTGATTTGTAAACGTGCAAGTGGTAATGTCTAGTTTACATCGACATTAGCGACTGTTTACGAGACTGGCCTGAATAAGTGAAACAGGTTGTTGCACATCACACTTGTATGCTCTTTTATTACTGGTTGGTTATAAACTGTGCAGTTTTAAAATCTACATTTGAAGAAATTTCCTATTAGCGATTGTGNGCATCACACTTGTATACTCTTTTATTACTGGTTGGTTATAAACTGTGCAGTTTTAAAATCTACATTTGAAGAAATTTCCTATTAGCGACTCTGTCTGATTTGGTAAAAATTTTACTTTCAGATTAATTTAACAGTTTGACTTGACTGATGCGTNTGTCTGATTTGGTAAAAATTTTACTTTCAGATTAATTTAACAGTTTGACTTGACTGATGCGTAAATAAAATGATGAGGCCCGTGACAATGCTAATTTTACATACGGCGGATGAATACACAATGTGCATACAAGTAGATCTTGAGCAGGACTTTCAAAAGTGCTCAGTTTACCGTCAACAGCCTGCACAGTCAATTTTTTCGCGCGTCAATGGGGAAAATGTTCTCCTGAAGGCAACGCCTGCTCACAGCTAATGTTACGAACGTAGCAGTCATTTTGTTGCATATTTCTTGTTACAGCCACGCAACTTCCATTCAGCATGTACAGTGATGAGCTAGTAGCAGCTCTTAGAGTTAAGTTTTCTGCTTAGTCTCGCAAACACTGTGTATGTAAAGTTGTTAAAATGTGTGTGATTGTCGATATTTTGCATGGCTCTTATGTGTAACAGTGATAATCACGTGTGTACTGTACGTCATCACATATTTCTTATAAAGTTGAATGCTATAATATAAAATGATTCGCCCAGTTAGTCTGAACTTTATGAACGTCAAAAAAAAAAGTTAATATCATTTCTTAAAAATATGCAAAACTTTGTTGAGTTTTTGTAATTGGTATTGCCCTTCTGTACATTTCAGTAAACCACACGAGTGTGATCTTTAGAAGTACAAACTTTTAGTTTTTAATTTTTGATTTAAGGAAGAAATGTATTGTGTGGAGTTGAAATCTCCTCTGCTCCCGACAGGCCTCGTAGCTATGGTCTATGTGGGTGTGTGTCAGCAATGATCACCTCAATGCTGCTGGGATAGATTAAGCAATTGTTTCAATCATATTCCCTGTATCTAATGTTAATTATACTGTAGTTGCAATTATTTGTAAAGAAACCAAAGATAAAATATATTTATACTCATTGTTTTCTTACTATATAAAATTAAAACTCATGCAGAATGCAAAAAAAATTTCTTTCTTTTTTGTTTTTGTTATGGCGATNTTTCTTACTATATAAAATTAAAACTCATGCAGAATGCAAAAAAAATTTCTTTCTTTTTTGTTTTTGTTATGGCGAGCTGAAAGGAATTTACCAGGGCTTTCAAAAGTGCTCAGTTTACTGTTAGCAGTCTTTATCTGTTCAGTCTTAGTCAAACTTAATGTTGTTTTTGGTAGAGACCCAAAAAAGTAGGTGTTATTTTTGTCCNTTTCTTACTATATAAAATTAAAACTCATGCAGAATGCAAAAAAAATTTCTTTCTTTTTTGTTTTTGTTATGGCGATCTGAAAGGAATTTACCAGGGCTTTCAAAAGTGCTCGGTTTACTGTAAGCAGTCTTTATCTGTTCAGTCTTAGTCAAACTTAATGTTGTTTTTGGTAGAGACCCAAAAAAGTAGGTGTTATTTTTGTCCAAAATAGCTGTTATTTTCTTGCTACAAAAATGCAGGTTTCTGCATGAGAATTGCTCCAATTTTTCATGTGCTCTTTATAAAGACATACATAATTTGAGAAATGTCACTTTATTCGTAAAACCTGAAATTGGCAGTGATATTCCAAATGAAAAGCGGGTTTTTTTTATCAATTATTTCATTGCATCTCAACTCTTCAGGTAGACGACATTTCAGCCCTTAGTGCTACAGGAGATAGTGATGATGTTAAGTGGGTGATGATGGCATTAAAAAATACAATAGAAAATGTAGAATAATGTTGTCCATTCCACACAGCAATGCAGAATACAAGCGTATTTTCAGTTTGGTGAAGGAAAAAAACAGGACCCAGTTCAGATCCTCCATGTCTAATGACACTATAGAATCAATTTCGGTTTTGAAATGCAGGAAATCAGGCTTATATTATGAATAAAATTTTAGGGCAGAATTCCTAAAGGAAGTCAAGAAAGCCACAGCTGCTTTAAAACCACAGAGTTCCATTTCAACATAAACAGCAGAATACAACACAACATAGCAAAAATAGATAATAGTTGAATGACTCCATAATGCTCTAACGTAAGTAGGAAGATAGTTTTAGTTCATTATTTTAGTGCAGATTTAACCAATTATGCTAACAATGCAATGCAGATGTCTTGGAGAAAGCTACAGGCGCTAGTTACATCTATAAAATTGCTGTGCTGTGATGCTTCATCTCACATTCCAATGAAAGTGGATAGGTAATAAAATATTAACATATTATGTTTTTTAGTAATGTTATTTGTTTAGTAAATCGTAATGGGACTTTTTCATTTTAAGCGGTAGTATGTATGGTAAGCCTGCATTGTTTAATGTAATTTTTATTCAAAAATTTAATTATTTTATTGTGTTATAAAATTTTCCTAAAGTTGGCAGGTATTCAAGACAAACCCACTAGTTTCCTTTATCAACTGGCAACATAAAAAAAAATGTAACATTTTCTTACTTTAGATTTTGTATTCTGCGTGACACCAGGCACAATGCATTGGCAAGGGCATACTGTTTCATGAAGAGACTAACGTAAAGAATTTATACACCATTATAAAGGCACAGATTAAAAAAACTATATAAGTGCCATCCTCTCTCTACTGTTAGTATGTTGCAACTCTTTCGTATTCGCCTATAGCTTGGCGTGGGCGGAGTTATGTGAGTCAGCCAGACCTAATTAATACGACCCAACTTGCAGGGGTTCTTTCCAGATAGGTTATGCTTTCGCAGTGCTGCTTGTGCAGACCCAATCTCCTTAGTAGGCTGACTGCCTTTCTCCCGAGTGCATTGTGTGATTGCTGTAGCAGTTGTAACACTACATGCACCCACCATGATTCTGTCTTAGTCCAGAATCTCAAGGGGTAGGCTACATCACGCTCCGTGTGAACTTTGATGTTTTTGCGAACAATTTTTTGTGCCAATCATTTAGTCTTCCATAGCAGTACGTAATTTACCAGAACCTTTCTGGTTTTCAACATCTGGAGATGCTGCCCCATTGCTCGGGGAAGTTTAATTTTACCAAATTTTTTGTCTTCACATGTTCACATATTTTACAGCACTGCCTACCTGGGTGGCACGTGGTCAATATCCGCTTAAGTTCATTGCAAAGTGGTTTCATGTATAGTGCAAAGGGTAAATATATGCAAGTTTGCAACGTGTTTTATTTCTGAGCCCTGCCCACATGGCATTTAGGGTCATCGATCCCCCACAACCAGCATTCAAGTGTGTGTGTTTAACGTTATAAGTTTGAAATCTTTTATTTAAATTATATTTAATTATCATTTAAGGTTTGTGGGTCAGCCTAAATAGGCCCACTACACCCTGCAACGTANTTCTGTCTTAGTCCAGAATCTCAAGGGGTAGGCTACATCACGCTCCGTGTGAACTTTGATGTTTTTGCGAACAATCATTTAGTCTTCCATAGCAGTACGTAATTTACCAGAACCTTTCTGGTTTTCAACATCTGGAGATGCTGCCCCATTGCTCGGGGAAGTTTAATTTTACCGAATTTTTTGTCTTCACATGTTCACATATTTTACAGCACTGCCTACCTGGCTGGCACGTGGTCAATATCCGCTTAAGTTCATTGCAAAGTGGTTTCATGTATAGTGCAAAGGGTAAATATATGCGAGTTTGCAACGTGTTTAATTTCTGAGCCCTGCCCACATGGCATTTAGGGTCATCGATCCCCCACAACCAGCATTCAAGTGTGTGTTTTGAACGTTATAAGTTTGAAATCCTTTATTTAAATTATATTTAATTATCATTTAAGGTTTGTGGGTCAGCCTAAATAGGCCCACTACACCCTGCAACGTANTTTATTTAAATTATATTTAATTATCATTTAAGGTTTGTGGGTCAGCCTAAATAGGCCCACTACACCCTGCAACGTAAGTATTGGGCATGAGAGCCGGATTTCACCAGCATGTTGAGGTGATTCAACTGTATTACATCACTGACAGAATGGCATACGTCAAGGCAGATGGTCACACGTCCCTGAAAGTACCAGCAACCTCATCTCGACACAGCCTGTCAAAAGTATCTGGCGCCTAGTCGGGGAACCACCACCTTTAATTATCCCTACCTCTTGTTTACCGCCTTGCAAAACCTAAACCCTACCCATGCAGAGTGTTATACTTTGTGAATTAGTCGCCAGTTTGNCTCTTGTTTACCGCCTTGCAAAACCTAAACCCTACCCATGCAGAGTGTTATACTTTGTGAATTAGTCGCCAGTTTGCACTGCACGTAAACTAATTCAGGAAGTTATGGCATCAGCAGATAATGGAAGGAAACAAATTCTGTCAGGCGAAAAAGCATTTGTGATCATGTGACCCATTGCTCCGGACTTAATGGACCCGTACCCTTGCACAACTACTGGTTAAGGACTTATTTTCCAGATGGGCAGAGGCATATCCAGTCTCAAGTGTGCATGCTAAAGACCTTTCTAAGTTGCATGAAACTAAGTATTTCCCATGCTTGGTTATTCATGCAATCTTATTGGCACACAATTCATAGGAAGGAAATGGCAAGATTGTTGCATGAAGTGGGGAGTGCTACACAAGACCACTGCTGTTTAACATCCATGCACAAATACAAATGCGATGTATTTCAGGAATTGAAAACACAATTATGTCTGCACATGGGTGATAGCTACGTTTACTGTGCCAAACATCTGCCCGCCTCCCTTTACCGTATTCTCATGCGAGCCAACCTCGCTACAGGCAAGCTTTCAAAGTCAACTCCCTCTTCCCAGAGATTACTCGCAGCCATTGAGTGATCATACCAGCAGTAAGGGGAGAGGTGCAACATGCTGGATATGCAGGGAGAGTGTGATACATATGACGAATGGCCATCATGAGTGCTACACCGTAAAGTGGCTTCCCATTACAACTCGCCTACCAGCTGATTTACAGCCAAGCCAGAAACTTTACATGCATGCACATCACTTGTCGGCCCCGGATAGGATTTTTTTTTGGTGGGCTAGCCCCAAAGTGGAGTGGTGTGCTGCCTAGGAAAAACAAGTTATCTTGTATGCGGGAGGTACATTCCTCTTCGCTGTGACGACCTGCACCCCACATATGCTGCTCTAGGTGCTGCAGCACCTNAAATTGTATGCGGGAGGTACATTCCTCTTCGCTGTGACGACCTGCACCCCACATATGCTGCTCTAGGTGCTGCAGCACCTGACGTCTCCGAGTCGCACCCAGCGGACGGTGTTGGCACACTGTCTCCACAACAACGTACAGACGTAGATCCTTCGGTGCCTAAGTCCAGTGATGGCTAGACCATTCGACGTCTGTTTGCGCCCACAATGCTCTTCATCCCGACAACCTCCATGGACGTGAACGACTGGTGGCTCCTCTCCATCTCTAGCCAACAACTATGACCCTGCTGCACCTATTATACTCGATACCTGCATCACAATGCCTTGTGCCATGACACCCTCTGCTGTGATGCTCATCCACAATGCCATTGCTTAAGGCACACTGCTGAGGCCACCTATCGGAAGCATGAACCCGCCAGTGATTAACATGTCTAGCAAAGCCGTTCCCCTTCAGAACGTTCTGCATCCACTCCACCGAGCGATCCCCTGCCAGACCACATGGTGGGCATGGCCGAGCGGTTTGATGGGGATGCCCAACCACTTACCCAGAATCTCTTGCGACACCATCGCAGGCCTCACTTCAGTAACGAGCAGCAGAGATGTGATGGATACAGGATGGCTGATGGCTCTTCACTGCCACACCTTTCCAAGTGGCTCTGCTGTCCAACATGCATGCCTTGCCCAACATACCACAGTAGCAGCTGCTGGGTCATCTGCCCCACCTCACCACCACCACTTCACACCCAAGGCCCCTACCACCTGTGGCCCCAGCGAGGACTTCGACTCCCACAATCCTGCTGCCACTATCTACACAGCATGGAAGCATCGGTCTATGGTAGACTAACGGCCTCCAGAGGAAGGAAGCGTATGATGTGTGCTGCATCCCCAGTTCTTGGCACCCATTGCGCAGCTCATGCAGTTCCTCTACTGGATTCGCCACACCTGAACCCCATATGGCTGGGGTAAATGCCAACCGAATAAGCGTGTAGGAACACATGCAACTGAGCCACCATGCTACCACCGGTATCACGAAGCAACCCTACCTTCAAGCCCTTAGAGGTAACTGTTGGGTCACACTCGTTCAGGACTGCCAAGTACTTCATAAATCATAATGAAAATCGTATGGCACTTTGCGGATAGCCTGCTCCACTCCCGGATATCCGACTAAGGGATGGTTGTGCGCATATCGGAACACGAGATCGCGAGCCTCAGGAGGTACATAAACATGCCACTCGTTTGAACCCGGTCAGTTAGCCTCCACGACTCCATCTAATACCCTGACATTTCCCTTAACTCCAGCCGCACACTGCACATGGAGACGCGTGGAAGTTGGTGATACTGCATGCGCTTGATGTACTGCTTGCTCTATCTCACCCCAGGTGTTGGGGCTACAGTTCGATTGCAGAGCATGTACGGTGACATGAGTGGTGAATGCGGAAAGAGAGGGCAGGCATGCGCGTCACTATTTATCCCCTCCGCCGGGAAACGCACGGATTCGGGAGGGAAAATCACATCGTGGTCACTGTCATCCTGTAACAAAACTGACTCGTCCGGATCCCTTGACAGTAAGTCAGGCAGTTATTTTTCCTTGCAGGTTACGTGTTCAATGGCATAGTCAAAAAATTGTACCAACAACGCCCAATGCACCAGTTTTTTCTCTCCGTCCCTACATGTTGTCCAACCATGTCAAACACTTATTGTATGTTCGCAAAGTGAACTGCTGGTCCTCCAGGTATGGGCGAAACCGGCGAAGAGCCCACACAATAGCTAAACACTCACGCTCGTTGCTATGTTATCTGCGCTCCGTCTCGCCAAACTTTGCAATATCGTAACAAAAAACGAGGCAGTGCCTGTCGTCGTCAAGTTGGTAGAGCACCTAGTAGGCTCGCGTCGGTCTGCATGAACAGCCGGTGGTTTACATCGACATGTGGCAGAATGTGGCATTGTTTAATTTGTCCTTTAATTGGTTAAAAGCAACTTGCACTTTGGTTGTCCAGTGGTACTTGTACCTGGTCGATAACAAGTCTCCGTGAGCGGGGCGGCCAGTTCAGCAAAATGAGGAATGTAATTTTCGAGCTAGTTTGTGCAACCCAGGAACCTTTGCAGTAGCTTGCTCATGGTGGGTGGCACTGCCCCCGCAATTTTTCGCAAATGAACAGGATGGGCATAATTCCCGTCCACGCACACGATGTGGCCCAGGAAATCGAGTGCATTCCACTCCNTCGCAAATGAACAGGATGGGCATAATTCCCGTCCACGCACACGATGTGGCCCAGGAAATCGAGTGCATTCCACTCACTTGTTAACATAGTGCAGTGAACGTATGGAAACACTGCACAACCTGTGACAAGGCCCTGGGCGCTCCCTTGCTTTCTGCTTTTGAATGCCCAAGTATATTATCTTCTCAAGTCTGTGTTTTGCAGCAGTGGTTTTATAATTTTTATTTTNTGAATGCCCAAGTATATTATCTTCTCAAGTCTGTGTTTTGCAGCAGTGGTTTTATAATTTTTATTTTTAAGGAACTGAAAGATAAACATTACACGGGAAATGACTAACAACTTATTTGCACTATGTTCCGAGATTCCTTATCTGAAAGGCTTAGACACAACTTGGAAATTTTTCGTTTAATCATTGTGGAACAAATCTAATTTCGCTATTATAGCTATGGTAAGTATGTGACAATAATTACAAAGTGAGTTTTACAGTCTTAAGCCTAGTCTACAATGAATATGTAAGTCGTAAACATTGTGGACATTGAGAAAAAATTCGCCCAAGTTGTATGATTAGCTCTTTACGACTCTGTGAGCCAACCTGCGACTCCTGTTACAACCTACGATGATGACTTGCGACTGTCATTGTATAGCAGGCATTACAGTGCTGCTTTTGAATCAAATTGGTATATATTAAATATATTAAATTNTGTTACAACCTACGATGATGACTTGCGACTGTCATTGTATAGCAGGCATTACAGTGCTGCTTTTGAATCAAATTGGCATATATTAAATATATTCATTTGGTGTGTGTAATTTTTAATAAAGGGCCATTACTACTAAAGGGATAAATTTTATTATGACATTTTCATTGTCTATTTTTTCTTCCCATTTTGATTGTAACATTAATTAAATATGCTCTTTGTTAAAAACTGATGTAATTGATATTACATCGCCATGAGTTACTTGAAAGTTTATCACAGAGCTAACTTGAAATTGCCCAACTATAAATTGTAGGTAATTGCACTTACATAATTCAAGTTTTCTTAAGTTGCATTAATTAGGAAAAAATGGTGATAACATTGTAAATATGTTTTTGTTTTCATATTCAATCAAACTTTCAATAAACAATTTCAAATTATATAATCAGGTTTTTTAGAATTTTTTCCCCAGGTATCTTCGTGGTTTATGTTAAATTCCAAGAAATTATGTTTTTTTTTGCCTTTGATAAAAATAAGCACAACATTAACATTAAAGTCTTTCCTATGGATGAAAGCATAACAAGAATTTCGAGTAATTAAAAAGAATAAAATAATTAGTACATTTTTTCTGGCTAACGAGTTTTTTGTTAGTTCTACGAGAAAACACTGTTTGTGATTGTGTTTGATCTTTGCTCTGGAGGTTAGCCGTAACTGTTTCCATTATATATATGTCGTTGGCTCCACCTCATCTTGTCGGCGATGTATGCGATCATAGAGAAAATATCTACTCTATGGACTCAATTGTATTGTAATCATAGAGTTGACTCCCAACATTGGACTTCTATGCAAACATGATTATAAAAAGGTAGNAAATAAGCACAACATTAACATTAAAGTCTTTCCTATGGATGAAAGCATAACAAGAATTTCGAGTAATTAAAAAGAACAAAATAATTAGTACATTTTTTCTGGCTAACGAGGTTTTTTGTTAGTTCTACGAGAAAACACTGTTTGTGATTGTGTTTGATCTTTGCTCTGAAGGTTAGCCGTAACTAGTTCCATTATATATATGTCGTTGGCTCCACCTCATCTTGTCGGCGATGTATGCGATCATAGAGAAAATATCTACTCTATGGACTCTATTGTATTGTAATCATAGAGTTGACTCCCAACATTGGACTTCTTCTATGCAAACATGATTATAAAAAGGTTGTAGATAAGATTTGAGGTTACAAATTTTTTTATAAATAAGGGATTTTAGATATTTGTAAACTTCTCCTTACCTGTTTTTAAGATAATTATGTTAAGTTCAAATGGGTGAAAGTATTTTATTAATTTATAAGTGCCTGTCTTTTGAAAATTAAGATTTAAAACAACATGTTTATCATGTTTGGGCAGTTGTTTTTAACACCTGTGTTTGTTTGGGGTAGGTCAATGATATGGCCGTTAACAAAAAATTTGTCAGCTAAATGCTATATGTTATAAATGTCGTTGGGTCTGCCACATCAATAGTCAATGGTGTTCGATGTTGTGTCGATGTGATTGTAGTAATCGATTAAATATAGTTGTGAGAGTTCAACGCTTTTGTAGATAGCAGCACCTGGCAGCAGACTGGAGCTGGAGTCCGTTTTTTTTTCGCGCGCTCGCTGCCAGTGTAAAGTTGAAGGCGAGTGTGTCGTCAGTCGTTGTGCGAGAGTGAATGCGGGAAGTTGGAGATGGCGTCGGTGGTAAAGGTTGACAGGTGAAGTTCATGCAAATGATCAGACCGAGTGTGGAGTTATCTTGGGATGATGGTGTGAGGCCGTGTATTCTTGTTGTTTCTCCGCAATGCTTATACGGACGATATGTGTGGTGCTTGTGACACAACACCTGGCAGTGGATGTGACTCCTTCCCCACTGTCTCCGGTACATCAAGGTGAGTGGATATTTTATTTTACGTAACCAGCTCATTTAGCCCGCGTTTAAAATAAAAGCCAGTATTTCCACGCAACATTATCTCGTGGCGAGTCTACTGTTCTGCTGAAACTTATTAATTGCGAGCGACGTGAAGTGTTTGTTCAATTGAAATGTATTTCTGCGAAATGTTTATTTACATGTATTGGCTACGTAGCGTATTATATATATTTTTTGGTAATACGTAACATTATTAATCCGATATTTAATTACAACGTAAGGAATTTTCTTTTTTTCATTTTTACTCAACGTACACGTATTTGCTTTATTCAATTCACGATAAGTTTATTCTCATTTTTGATAAATACCTAAGTCTTCATGCTCGCACAAATGTATATTGGAAATAGGCATATGTTGCCGAGCAAAAGTGCTTTTACGTATTTAGGATATTTAGAGCTGAAATGTCTATGCAAGACACTTTTGTAAATATTTACGAGAATGACACAATGTCCACACATGCAAGTTGTGGTCAGCGTATTTGTGAAACAGTTCGCTGCGAGTTAGGCGTAGCGTTTTTACAAGTTTTATTGATTTATCTTGTTTTGCTGTCTTCGTACTGAAAACATTTCGGATGCGGCTTGTTATTATACACAAACAATATTTCTTATTATGAGTCAGCTTTTAACTAGTAACTATCGGATATTTTGCACATTAGTAGAAATAATAATAATATAATGATTGCCGTTATAAATATTCTCACTTGCATTTAAGGAACAATAAATTATAGCAAGGCAACAATGCATTTCTGCGCTTAGTTCTCACAACGTTGGATCAGAACGATTTCATATTTTTGGCACTATTGAAGATCATTACCAAATCATCTGTAATAACGTGAGGTTGTATACTGAATTTGTGAACTCGCTAATAATACAACATTATCCATTAGCAGGCATTTGACAATAAATATATGGCCAGAGTTGGTAAACCAGTTACTGAAATGTAACCTAAAAAATAGCAAAGAGTAAGAAAAAATCAGCAGGAAGAATTATTTACTGTCTGTTTTACGAGGCTGTATTTGCTGAAAATAGTTTTTCAAACAGTTGTCATTAAACTGAGAAAGTTCATATTCACAATGCAACAAGGTTTTTTTGGCTTCTGCGTTAATTCCGTCTTTTTTTAAAATACAAATGTTTACATTGGGGTTAAGTATTGCTGGTCTTTATTAAGTTGTAGTTCAGTACTATACCAACTATGCTTTATCCAAGATCTGAAAATTAAGGCCAATGTATGTACTGTATGTTGCAATTAAATATAGCTATGATGAGCAGTTGGCAATTGTTATAATATTTAAAACATTTACCTCCATCTCTTACGAAATTGACGCCAATTTGCACCCAAATGTTTACTGCAATTCCAGAGTATTTCAAATCGTTAATTTGTTTATCATTCAAATACACACAAATGAAACGTCTGTTGAAATCGTCGCATCATGCACAATAAAGAATTCATTCGGAAGAAAGGATAAAAATGAATACAGAAAAAAAAACAAAAAAGACTAGTTCCTTGAATCTCATTGACAAAAACTGCGTTACATCTACGTTATGTAGAAAATTAATCTAACTCAATGTCGCTCTTAATTCAATTGCTACGTTTNCAAAAACTGCGTTACATCTACGTTATGTAGAAAATTAATCTAACTCAATGTCGCTCTTAATTCAATTGCTACGTTTATATGTCGATTTCAAAACGATTGCAATACCTACCGTACTCAATACGCTCATGCAAACGGGTTTGAGACAGAGTCTAAGGTCGTTGTACTGAAACAGGATGATCGAATCCAATTGACTCTGGTGTGAATTTTCATGTAAACCCCCATCGTACTGAAATCATATCGAAAACTAAACGCGCCCTCTCCAGTTACGGTTCAGTACTAACTTGGTTTTAAAATATTTTTTGAGTACTTAACGTTGCAAGAAAGATTGTACCTCTTTGTTGTCACCGTTTTTGAGAGCATTTGTTATTATTCCCTTAATGCTTATCGGTGTTTATTTTAATATTGTATTAATTTTTTACCATAAGTCATGTTTTTTATCTGTTACTTTGTGATTATATATTGTAGTCTTAAAATATATTTAACATTTGTAATATTTTTCATTGTAAGTAATGTCTTAATTGTCTTAATTTGATAGTGAATAATGTAACTTATGATTATTGGTATCCTTGAGCTTGCTCTTGTATTGGATCAACAGAACGCAATATAAATTAAATTAGGTTGTGTCATGTTGTTATATTTAACACGCTGTGCGGTGTTCATATTTATTTTACATCAATATGAGGAAATCAGCAAACCTAAAGACCCTTTTACAAGATCAAATTTTTCTTCAAATTACAGTANATTTTACATCAATATGAGGAAATCAGCAAACCTAAAGACCCTTTTACAAGATCAAATTTTTCTTCAAATTACAGTAATTTTTTATTGAATTCAATTCATTGAATGCTATTCGGGTTTTCGAGCAAAGTGGCTGACATCTAGCGGCAGAAATATGCACTTGTATAGAGGGCGTAAATTGCATTTGCTGATATGATTGACTGTAGTAAAATGATATATAATTTTGTAAACGGATTATTTTTTAGCTGACATTGTGTAAATACGTTTTCCCATCAAATAAGTAACTTACTCGAACAAACATAATTAAGTTACACTGTGTAAAATGAAGCTTATACCTTTAAATACTGTGTCAANATTTTACATCAATATGAGGAAATCAGCAAACCTAAAGACCCTTTTACAAGATCAAATTTTTCTTCAAATTACAGTCATTTTTTATTGAATTCAATTCATTGAATGCTATTCGGGTTTTCGACAAAGTGGCTGACATCTAGCGGCAGAAATATGCACTTGTATAGAGGGCGTAAATTGCATTTGCTGATATGATTGACTGTAGTAAAATGATATATAATTTTGTAAACGGATTATTTTTAGCTGACATTGTGTAAATACGTTTTCCCATCAATTAAGTAACTTACTCGAACAAACATAATTAAGTTACACTGTGTAAAATGAAGCTTATACCTTTAAATACTGTGTCAANTAAGTAACTTACTCGAACAAACATAATTAAGTTACACTGTGTAAAATGAAGCTTATACCTTTAAATACTGTGTCAAGTAGGATAATGGTGTGGTCGTACATAAATTTCCAAAAGAAAAAATGACGTAAAAATGCTAATAAAACAATGATGTGAAGGATGATGCAAATCAAGGAAACACTGGGATAGATAAATGTAATAATAAAATAACATTTAACATTAATAATTTTTTGGTAACAAAAATTTATAAAAAAATCTCAATAATACACGTAAAAATTGACAAAACTCTTGGTTTGCATACTATCCCAACCGACTAAAAAGTAATCCATAAAAATTAATTTGTTTAAGAAAAAAAATAATAAATAACAATAAAAACACATAATTTATTAATGTTTGGATATTCTCTGTAAGTCCAGAAATGCAGTTCTCAGATATTTTTGGCAATTTCTCGAAAAGATGCGATTCTTTATAATTATCAAGCTGCATATTAATCTGCCAATTAAGAAAATATACTTTATTATACTCAGTGCATAGCCTTATTAATTTAATTTTCACTTTGCTAAACAATGCCATACTCCATCAAATATAATCATAATATCCTAAGTTGATGTTTAATTAATTATTTTCGTGTCGTGCATGAGTGATCGATACTTGTGAAATTTACTTTTGATATTTTTTTAACTCGTTTCATTAAAATGTTTGTGATAAATTTCCACTTGGAGACTTGAAAGCTTATGGAATGCAATTCATGGAAAGGAAAATGCAGTGAGTTTTTAATTCAAGTAATTGAATTCAATAAATATTTGATGTAGTGGAGAGGCCTTGACTGCTGCGACGTGCAGCATAATCACGCAGACAGTGACGGAACCGACATCTCGCGGGGTTGCAAGTGATTGCAGTCGTGCAACTGACGCCGGCGGTACTCGACCTTGCTGCACTCTAACCTACACTCAACGTCACTTTAGTGTTCTACGTGCGCGANAACTGACGCCGGCGGTACTCGACCTTGCTGCACTCTAACCTACACTCAACGTCACTTTAGTGTTCTACGTGCGCGACCTTGCTGCACTCTAACCTACACTCAACGTCACTTTAGTGTTCTACGTGCGCGTTAAGAACGTGTCATTTAAGNCGACCTTGCTGCACTCTAACCTACACTCAACGTCACTTTAGTGTTCTACGTGCGCGTTAAGAACGTGTCATTTAAGAAAGAGAAACTGTTGCTCTTAAGACCATTTCACACGATCAAATGTTAATGGATTCAATTACTTTAATCCTATTTATTAAACTTAAAATATCATTTCATTTGACTTTCAATGGATTGCATTCGTTAGGCTTTCAAGTGTTCACTTAAAAGTTGATCACAAACTTTTTAGTGAAATCAGTTAAAAAAAAATATCACCAGTAAATTTTTAGAAGTATCTACGACTCGTGTAGGACTCGAAAATAATTGGTTGAACAACAACAAAGTTTCTTCGTATTATTGTATATTTTATTTTTAAAAAAATTTCCGTCCTTATTTTGTAACAACTTTGAATGTGTTGACACAGCTCTATTATTATGAGATCACTTCCATAAATTTTTTTCAGAAAAGCTGTGATCGGCGATTAAAATTTACCTTATTTTTGATTAAATTTAATTTTTCCTTATATTATATCTATAAATTATAATATTTCATTTATAATTAAAATCAATATTGTAAAGGGCTTATTAACGTCCCCCGCTGGTACTCCTGAAGACTTATCATGGAACGGCTTGCAAACTAACTTATGATCTAACTTACGTGTTGGGCCACCTGGNGGAACGGCTTGCAAACTAACTTATGATCTAACTTACGTGTTGGGCCACCTGGTTTTTGTCGAAAAGATTCCACGACTACTGGTACCCAAACCACGTTAGCTCAGAACCAATATCGCGGTTGGATAAATTTATCTCGCGCGCGTTTTATGTCTGCCAGCCAATCATGGGCGCCCAATGTCGGGGCAACTTTTTTTCTGATCGGTCCAGTCGAGTAGAAAATATATTCTCTCACAGACACGCAGCCAATAGCCAAAGGAAATCTGCAAACCGGCACGTAAGAAGTTTCAATATAGTCTGTGNTTCTCTCACAGACACGCAGCCAATAGCCAAAGGAAATCTGCAAACCGGCACGTAAGAAGTTTCAATATAGTCTGTGCATAAATATTTTCGCAAAGAACAGGGTGGCCCTAACTAACACCCATGACTTGCCTTGCCTGGGATTCGAACCCAGAAATTCCCCCACCCCAGACCGGCGGTGCACCAACCGACTGCGCCACGGGAGGTCGACTAATATAAATAAAATCAGTGAGAAAATGTTTGTATCGGCAATGCCGAGTAAGGAATCGTTCTAATGCATAATATTATTACACCGAGTGCGCACATAATGCAGTGCGTTGTCCCTTCGGTGTGATTTTTAAGCTTGGCTTGCACGAGGCGGAGGAATATTCTGGAAGTAGAACTTTAGCAGGGCTTCAGAAAAGTTGGAAGTAACCGTGAATGGACTATAATTGGGTAAAGGGGTACTTTCGGAACGTTCTTTTTTAACAATATGAACAGCTAGAAATATGTACCAGTATTGCAGTATGGAGGTGGGGGGGGGGGTTACTTTTATCATATTAAGTTTGTTAATGGAGAACAAATGTGTGAAAATGGTCGAATATCAGATTTTGAAAGCTTAAGAGTGGTAAGAGAAAGACTTCCAGCGCGTGCAATAAAGTGGCATTGTTACAGACATCATTTGCACGGTACAGTCAGCATCAGTATCAGGATGGAGACACTGCACGCCTTGCGCGTAGGGGCGACGAGGCGCTAGTAGTGCAGTGTTAGTGTCGCCCGTATAGCTCCCTCGCTTCCTTGACCTCGAACGCGCAGCTACATACTACTACAAAGCCCTACGTGCCTACCTTGCCGAAGTGAAACAAAGCGACGCTGGCCAGCGAACGCGCCATGTAACCGCCTGTTACAGCGGCTTTCTACTTGATCGGGGTTGCGTCACGTGACGGCCCACGTCTACCTCGCCGCTTTGCTGTTTCCTCGGGCTGGACTCACAACCATCCGTCCGTGTTTTCGTACGTCTGTTGAAGGCGATTAGCAACAATCCGTCGTCCGTCAATCCTTCTGTACGGCTCAATTTCAGTGTGACAACTTAACAGGAACCTCCTGGTCGGNCGGGCTGGACTCACAACCATCCGTCCGTGTTTTCGTACGTCTGTTGAAGGCGATTAGCAACAATCCGTCGTCCGTCAATCCTTCTGTACGGCTCAATTTCAGTGTGACAACTTAACAGGAACCTCCTGGTCGGAAGGGCAACACTACATATACACGTAATTTTGGGTACAACACATTCTAACACGTAACAAAAAAAAACATAGTGATCTTTCTTTAGGTGGAAATACATTTTTAAGAGAAAAATATCTTGGGGGAATGGTTTTTTTTTTACGTGATAAGAATTCATACCGAATTTTTTTTACATTTAAAACTTTCGAATTTACCATTAAATATAATNCGGGCTGGACTCACAACCATCCGTCCGTGTTTTCGTACGTCTGTTGAAGGCGATTAGCAACAATCCGTCGTCCGTAAATCCTTCTGTACGGCTCAATTTCAGTGTGACAGCTTAACAGGAACCTCCTGGTCGGAAGGGCAACACTACATATACACGTAATTTTGGGTACAACACATTCTAACACGTAACAAAAAAAAACATAGTGATCTTTCTTTAGGTGGAAATACATTTTTAAGAGAAAAATATCTTGGGGGAATGGTTTTTTTTTACGTGATAAGAATTCATACCGAATTTTTTTTACATTTAAAACTTTCGAATTTACCATTAAATATAATTTAAGACAGATCCACCGCCTTGTATTTTATTTCAAAGTGGGTATTCACGTCTGAGGAACGTCGTCAAAAGGCGGTGACTCATTCGTCCGTCCGTTGAAAGTTAAAGTTTGGGAAATGTATGACGGATGGACGGATGGAAAAAAAGTTGCCCTGCGATTGGTAGAAGATCACGTGACCGCCGGACGGACGGAAGTCTGACGTAAGACGAGTGGTTGAGAGTCTAGCGTTACCTGCCGCTAGAGGTTGTGGTTGTCTCGCGACAAGTTTCACCTTCCACTGCTTACGAGTTGCATCACGGGAAAAATCACCCGGAGACTAGTTTCTGTTTCTACTACCATTGATCGTGTATTTTTATTTTTTTTTAAATCCCTTAACGAACGCATTAATTTTTCATTTCAGATGTTGCAAAAAAAAAANATCGTGTATTTTTATTTTTTTTTAAATCCCTTAACGAACGCATTAATTTTTCATTTCAGATGTTGCAAAAAAAAAAGGGGGAAATTATGGCGTGAACAGTATTTAGGAATTTCTCATGACAGCTTACAGTGTAGAAACTATGGAAGTGTTTTCAGAAGTACCATGGCACAAGAAGCAACCAATCATAAAATAGTCGGGGTACCAACGGCAGCCAATAGCATTGCCGAGGGAAAGGCGATTTCTGTATAGGTGATAGCTTCTGACATTGCACAGCAACGACCATGATTTCACTTATTCTGCAACATGTCAGACGTGTACGAGTATACTCAGGATAGTACGTCAAGGGGTTAAAGCTAAAATTGCTACGATGGTAGTTCGACCCCTGCTGAAGTCCTACTTCCAGTACATTCCTCCGCCTCGTGTATAACAAATTACACCAAAGGAATAACGCACCGCATTCACGCGCACTCAGTGTCATACAATTTTTTACTATGGANCCGAGGGAAAGGCGATTTCTGTATAGGTGATAGCTTCTGACATTGCACAGCAACGACCATGATTTCACTTATTCTGCAACATGTCAGACGTGTACGAGTATACTCAGGATAGTACGTCAAGGGGTTAAAGCTAAAATTGCTACGATGGTAGTTCGACCCCTGCTGAAGTCCTACTTCCAGTACATTCCTCCGCCTCATNAGTCCTACTTCCAGTACATTCCTCCGCCTCATGTATAACAAATTACACCAAAGGAATAACGCACCGCATTCACGCGCACTCAGTGTCATACAATTTTTTACTATGGATTACCAACACACCTATTTTCTCCCAGTTTTATCCATTTTAATTATAAATGAAATATAATTTATACTGTAGATAAAATGTAAGTGAAAGTTTAACTTAACCAAAAATAAAGTAGTTTTGCGTTAAAACAAGTATGAAACGCTTGTGATACACGATGTATTTAGTAAACAACCAAACACGTCTTACACGGGGTGATTTTTCAAAAAGTGTGAAGAAGCCGCGAGTAGACCTTACGTGATTGTTTGTTATACAGTATATACTTTGTTTAAATGCCGAAGTTGTAAGACCGCGGAACGTGACTTGGGGTGTCTTCGGTTAAGGATTCGTTTCCGCCGTTGAAGTGACGAGGGCCTGGTATCGGGCATATAGGCGGCACAGTGTCCTGTTAACGGCACTCCACTTCACACACCGTCGAGCACACGTCCAGCAAACACCGCTATCCGTCCTCCACACACTTCCAACTGCCGCCTCCCCTCTCCTTGCACTCTCGCTATGCTCCGTCCACGAAGGTCGCTCCCAAGTTTCCTCAAGTCACGCTCCCAGGATGTTCCTCCGCTTCGTGCAAACCGAGTCTAGAAAACACCGGCTACTGACGCCTTGTGTACAGTGGCGATCATGAATATCGTACACGTGCAACACGTCCTCGATCATGCACACGAGGAATGAACGAGATAAGCCGGGAGAAAAAGATAACCAGTGTGTGATATTCATGATATAGTTTATTCGCTGTTCCTTCGCACTTTATGAATCAAACCTTTCACTTCATGCATTGCGTAATTGCAAGCATTTCATACCGGTGTTAACATAAAAATGCCTCATGTCTGGTCAAATTGAAATCTTAACTTATATTTTTTATCTGTAAATTATATTTTATTTATAATTAATATGGATACAAACGGGGGGAATAGGTGTGATGGTAATGCATTGTAAGAAACAGTTCTCATGCACAGCATTGTTAAACAGAGTGCGCACAAACGCGGCGCGTTGTCTTTTTGGTGCAGTTTTCTAGAATTAGTTACGCTTCGTTTGCATCAGTCGGAAGGATAGACTAAAAAAATAAGATTAAGCAGGGCGTCAGGAAAATTGTAAGTATCCGTGAAAGGATTATAACTAGCGCCACCTGTTTTTAGCGAAAATATTTACACGCAGGCTGTACTTCAACTTGGCGCGTGCATACTTGCAAACTTCCCTTGACTATTGGCCACGTGTCTGTGTGAGAAGACATGTTATACTGGACTGGCCAATCAGACTTAAGTTACTCCGACACTGAACGTCCGTGAATGGCTGGCAGAGAAGACTTGAAAGTTGACATCCTCCAACAACAAAATGGTTTCTGAACTAACGTGTTTTTCAGTACAACTAGTCCTGAAATGTTTTCGCGGGAGACAGGTGGCCCTAACTGTAACGTGTTGTGCTTTTTAAAACTACCGGTTTTTAACAGAACAAACAACGTTGAGACCAAAACGCCTAACATTTCATTCGTAGCGCGGCCGACGAAAAGAAAATAAGATGAAAAAAAGCTGCCATGGCTGAGTCAGAAAAAGGTTCCGTGCCGGTGTGTTGAAACGACTTGATCGGAAGGTCGTCCTTTCCCGGAGGTGTGAGGTGTCGCGGTGACGTCACGAGTGGAGCGGCGCCCGCCAGGATCCCAGTCACCCGCTGCGAAGTCGGCCTTCAGTGACGTCACGTCCACTGTCTAGGTCGCGAGAGACGCGACTGGTCGCTGCGAGGACGTCCTGTCCCGCTGCTGATAGCGCGCGTGTACACGCCGTCCACGAGCACGTGAGCACTTCTGAAAGTCCTCTCATTTGGAATAACAGTCAAAGCTCCCGGTGGAACCGGCGTTTTCCTCACCGACCTCCCCTCCTGGTGACCGAGACCTATTTAAGGCTATACCAGGAGCACTACTTTCTATCTTACGTTAGCTCCCGCAAACAAGATATTACTCGGCACTTTTCCATTCTCGTGGTACCACCGGGGAACTGTGTTTTTTTGCGACCGCCATGCTTGGCCGAAAATATGCTAAATGTTCCACATTCACACTCTGGCGCGTCAGCGCGTATCCTTCTCTCACACGGAAAAATTTAGCATGGCGGCAAATCCCATTATCACAATCGCGACCCAATGCGCCCGGTTGTGCTCATGACTCAGGTTTGGGGGACAACCGGTTATGGAATAACAGTCGGTAAATAAACTTTATTGTAGCCTCAGTCGTCCACTTCCGAGTGTGGTGAAATATACACACACCGTGTGTATTACTTACATGTAGGGCCAGTGACTTTTCGCGTAAAAATTGGAGCGCGCAGTAGACTTCAATACTATATACACACCTCAGCTGTTGTTATACCTCCATTGGCTGCTGGTGCCGTGTCCGTCTTCGACCAAGCCACTCAGGACAAAGTAACTCCGACACTGAACCTTCGTGATTCGTGCGCAAACGGTTAACACGGACCGGAACATTTTATAGCCAATCAAAGAAGCTGAACGACCCTGCAGTGCTTTGAACTGTATCTTGTCTCGAAATCTTTTCGCGAAATATTATTGCCCGTACTTACATGGCAATAATTATTTTAAAAGGTGGTTGAAGTATAAAGAATGGCTGAACGGAATAGTAACCAGGGCCTCAAAAGTGCTCACTTTACCCTGAACAACCAATAGTTGCGTCGCTGATAACTTAGAAGTAGAGTGGCTGTAACTAGGGTCGCCCGTTTATAGCGGAAAGATTCTGCGACTGGCTGTACTGCGAAACACGCTAGTCGAGAACAAGTTTCGTGGTTGGGTGATTTCAACTCTCGCGCGTCTTAGGTGTCTGCCAGCCAATCACGGACGTTCAGCGTCGGGGTTATTTAATTCTGAATGGCCCAGTCGAACACGAACATATTTTCTCACGCGGACACGCGGCCAATAGCCGCAGGGTATTCGCAAGTACGTACGTGCCAAGTTGAAGTCCAGCCCGGGGATAAACCTCTTGGCGAACAACACGTGGTCCTAGCTGTAACTTACGAAGTTAACGTCGACCTCTGAGTCGAGAGAAAGTTCTCTAGCTGGTTACCGTCTATGTCAATGCCGTCCCACCACACCACAGTGCATCCAAAGAAGTATTGAAGCGGCATGAGTGACAGCGGCTTAAATATGAGGTAGGCCAATCTGCGCATGTACTGTCATNTCCAAAGAAGTATTGAAGCGGCATGAGTGACAGCGGCTTAAATATGAGGTAGGCCAATCTGCGCATGTACTGTCATTGACCTACCCCACACGAATACAACTGTCAAAGACACGTGGTCGACAGTGATGATCGTGTTTGTTTGTATCTTGATTTTTAAAAGACAAGCACTTTTACGAGTGTATGAANCACGTGGTCGACAGTGATGATCGTGTTTGTTTGTATCTTGATTTTTAAAAGACAAGCACTTTTACGAGTGTATGAATAAAATATATATTTTTTTACCAATTTGAATATATTCTAGTTGCATTAGAAACTGGTTAGAGAGATAAAGAGAGAGATGAGTCTTGAGAGCTGATAAGGGTGAAGCGATGTGGATATGGAGCAGCACCGTATTGCAAGGGCGGGGGAAACGGGAGATCTGCGAGAAAACCCTCCCACCAGCGGCATCGTCCGGCACGACTCCCGCTGGGATTGGAGCCCGGTTCGCCTAGGTACGAGGCGAGTAGACTGACCACTACACCACCGCGGCCCCCGTCTAGAGTAGACAAGTGCACAGAGACGAATGGCTTGGCGGTTCCTTTGATGTGATGTGGGCGTACCAATTCTCTGATTGGTCGTGCGAATTTCTGTAAACGGCCCTCGTGCCTGATCTGCTATCGTGTGCTGTGAAAGGTTGCCTGCTAGCTGGACTGCCGGTTGGCGAGAAAAGGCTATTTCACATGGTAAAATTTTTCANTGTGCTGTGAAAGGTTGCCTGCTAGCTGGACTGCCGGTTGGCGAGAAAAGGCTATTTCACATGGTAAAATTTTTCATTAAATTACCTTCAATTTTTATTGAATTCAATTCATTGAATGCTGTATGATGTCACAGAAACGTCATAATCGCGGCCATATTGTCTTTCAATTTCTTGAATGTCTCTTTTTCCTTCAAGATGTTCGTTTAGAACATGTTCTATATTTTCTCGAATCCAAAATTTCANTTCAAGATGTTCGTTTAGAACATGTTCTATATTTTCTCGAATCCAAAATTTCAATCGCATTATTGCAGCTTTTCTGACAATATTAATGGAAGTAATCTCCTCATAATAATAGAGTTGTGTGCCCGCATTAAAGGTTTCCACATCATGACGCATATTTTTTAAATAAAGAAAATGTCCACTTAAATTAAGAAAATTAGTTGTGGTGGTGGGAGGGGGGTGTTAACGAGTTATTTTCGTGTCATGCACGAGTCGTATATATTTCATTCTGTATTTTATAAACTGGTTCCATTAAAAAGTTTGTTGTGATAAAATTTCACGCGGAGACTTGAAAGCTTCTTGAATGCTATTCATTGAAAGGTGAATGAAGAGGATTTTTAGTTCAATGAATTGAATTCAAGTAATTGAATTCAATACATATTTGATGGTGTGAAAGGGCCTTAAGTGACCTGACGCTGTTCGCAAACTGCGTTCCGACATGTTGCTGGCCAGCGACGCCATTTTGTAGGCACGTGCGGCTGTAACAAGCAGCTGTTTCACTAAGTACCTACTGCGTGGTGAGGCGATACTCGGAAGACGACCTGCAGTTCGGCGCTGAGCTAGATATGCTGTGTGTGACCAGTTAGGCAGACGTTGCCACGTGTTTCACACGCCAGTGTGTGTGTGCGGAGTCCAGCGCGGGGCTGCGAGGCCGACTGGCCCACTTCGTGCGCTGCCACTCGGCACCTAGCTGCTCCTGCCATCCCACGAGTAGAGTGAGCGCACTAGCCGCCTAGTGGCCGCTCTCCGTGTCCCGACACTGGCCTGCTTAACAACACCCTCAAGAACAACGCGGATAGCATTTGAGGTTCGAACACTGTTTATGAAATGAAGGGCCCCTTCACACTTTTCGAATTAAACCTTTGGAAAATCACCCCATGTAAGTCGTGTTTGGTTGTTCCATAAATATTTCACGTATCACAAGCGTGTTATGCTTCTGTCAACATAGAAGTATCGGATTTTTTTGTTAAATTGAAGTTTTACTTACGTTTAATCTATAGATTATAAATATTTAATGTATAATACATATGAATAAGAACAGAGAGAAAGCACGTGTGCTGGAAATGCCTAGTAAGAAATATATCTTATACCAACTATTACTACACCGAGTGCGCACGAATGCGCTGTGTTGTCACTTAGATAAGCTTTGTTTGTATGAGGTGGAGTATCCTACAAGTATAACTTTAGCAGGGCTTTAGAAGTTGGAAGTAACCTTGAATGGACCATATGTATGAACACTTGGTCTGAACCTCGTTTTAATACAGTTACATTATATTCAAGTTGGTTTTAAGTATTTTGTTCATGTAAAAGTTTGGGCCTGTTGAAAATTCAAGTGTAAACAAACACGTTCGTCACTGCTGACCATGCGACTTCTGACAGCTGCTGTAGTGAGTGAGTGAAAAGATTTGGGTGGCTCTTAGCATCGAGGTCTTGGGAGCCCATGAGTGTGAAGCGAGGTGAGTATGGAGCGGCGCCGGAATGCAAGGGCGGGGGAAACGGGAGATCCCCGAGAAAACCCGCCAACCAGCGGCATTGTCCTGCACGATTCCCACTTGCGAAAATCCGGGAGTGACCCCGCCGGGAATCGAACCAGGTTGGCCTAGGTGGGAGGCGGGTAGTCTAACCACTACAGTACCGCGGCCCCAGTATTGACAGCTGTGCTGGCTCTGGAAGAGTCGTCAATGTTGGAGACTGAGGTCGGTCCATCTCATCTTGAGTCGTCAATGTTGGGTACATGCGCAGGAGGCTGAGTTCGGTCCGGCTCATCTTGAGTCGTCAATGTTGGGTACATGCGCAGGAGGCTGAGGTCGGTCCGTCTCATCTTGAGTCGTCAATGTTGGGTACATGCGCAGGAGGCTGAGGTCGGTCCGTCTCATCTTGAGTCGTCAATGTTGGGTACATGCGCAGGAGGCTGAGGTCGGTCCGTCTCATCTTGAGTCGTCAATGTTGGGTACATGCGCAGGAGGCTGAGGTCGGTCCGTCTCATCTTGAGTCGTCAATGTTGGGTACATGCGCAGGAGGCTGAGGTCGGTCCGTCTCATCTTGAGTATTATCTCACTCCGCGGACTTGGGAAACATGGTGGACGTTGCCTGTTGACGGTGTTGGTTTTCTCGGAATGCTCCCATCTTCCTCGCCCTTGCAGTCATTCGCCGCCTCGCCCAAAGATCTCACCACAGAATAGGTAGGCGTACAGAAAATGGCTTGGTGGTTAATTTTGATTAGCTACTTGGGGCTCTGGAAGTAAGCCTTGTTTCTGATTGGCTACCGCGTGCTGCGAAATGTGCCCAGTTGGTTGGGCCACTGGCTGACAAGTAGGTTATCAAGCGCTGGCTAGTGACGTCATTTTGCTGGCGTGGGCTGCTGCAGTTTACGAAACAAGCGGCTATTTCACATGTGTTCGTCTTTACTCTGTGCTATCACGTGTTCGGTTGTTTCGCAATATGTCTTCTATCACAAGCGTTTTATATGCTACTTCTTTTAACATAAAAGTATATTATTTTTTGTTAAATTAAAATTTTACTTATAATTTATGTATAAATAATATTTAATTTATAAATAAAATAAATAAAAACAGAGAGAAATATGCGTGTTGGTATCGCCTAGTAAGAAATAGTTCTCATGCAAAATGTTATTAAACTAAATGCGCACGAATGCTGTGCGTTGTCCCTTCTGTTTAGTTTTCGAAGACTTAGTTAAGTCTTGTTTGCCTGAGGCGGAGGAGGAACATCGTGAAAGTAGAAGTTAAAGCAGTGCTTGAGAAAAGTGTGAAGTAACCGTGAATGCACTATAGAAGGCGGGCGGCCCTCAGCCTGCACAAAGCGTCCGCAGTGGCGGTGGTGATTGGCTGGGGCTGGGGCGGTTGCGCTACAAACTGCTCTCTTGGGCCATCTCCCCCGCAGACTGATTGGGCTCTCCGCAAGGAAGGTGACCCCCCGGAGGGGGTGGGCCGGGAGGAGGTGTGGGGTGTGAACGCCTCCGACAAAAGCCAGCGAACAAGCAAGGGCTGCGTGATCCACATGAGAAGAAGGCTAACTTCGTCTCACCTTATGACCCCGCAGTCCACGCCACAGCCGCGCGCCAAATCAACTGCAACGCACTTGTTTTTTAACTCTTTGAACACGATGCTCGTTGTCATACGAGCAAATTATGTTTTATATTTGGCCTCTTTAATGAAGCGTTCTACACCCATCTGCTAATGTTATCCCTTAGACCAATAAGAAATAAACTTACGATAAAACACATGTCCTCCAAATACACTGATGAAAAATGATCACCACTAAAGCGGTGATGTAGAAACACCACATGCGCATGGGGCACTGACAGAGGGCAGTACATGTAATGATTGACAGTGCTGTGCTGTGGACAGAGTAGGAACCGCGTACTAGGCATAACACTGCTGAGCCCAATACAACTGTAGTTGACTGTGAAAGAGTAGTCTGTTGTTTCGAGCATCGGAATGTGTGAAGTAAGCATTGTAGACAGGCAACGACAGTAGCATGCTTTAGTATATTCTGGCGCAGGAGTCAGGAGGCGGTTCTACTGTACGCCATCTTGTTTCATGTCGCTATCTTGTTCGCCATCTTGTTTCATGTCGCTATCTTGTTCGCCATCTTGTTTCCTGTGGTTATCTTGTTTCCGGCCGCCATATTGAATCGCTGTATTTAATCGTCATATTGTCTGCCATATTGTTTTGTCTGCTGCTCTGTCATTCTACCTTAAACGCCTTCGCTCCACCCAGCCATCATGACACCATGCTCTGTCATTCCATCTTACTACTTCATGCTCTATCATTCTATCCCTATTTTTCATGCGCTCGCATTCCACTTTATTCGACTTACCTCCACCCCACCATCTTAACATCATGCTCTATCATTCAATCCCTATTTTCTCGCGTTCTTGCATTCCACCTTAGTCGCCTTCGCTCCACCCTGCCATCTTGGTTGGACTTAGAAAATTCTTCATGTTGTGTAGGACTTAGAATAATTTACACTCATGTAGGACTTAAAATATATTTCATTCGGTCACCTTCGTTCCACTTTGTGTAGGACTTGTAAATTTCATACCCCATGTAGGACTTAGAATATCTTTCGCCATGTGTAGGACATAACCACTGCATACAGGACTAAGAACAATTTTCATCAGTATTAACCTAACTTAACCTAACCTAATATAACCTAACCTGGCAACCTAACTTCACTTCACCTAACTCAACCTAACATAACTTCACTTAACCTAACCCAACATCTCCTAACCTAACTCAACCTAACATATCCTAACCTAACCATCACATAAGAACTCATTTAGACATCTGCTGATTACTCTCCCCCCTTCCCCCCTCCCTGGAACAACCATCCTGTTTCGTCTGCTTACGACTGCATTTAGGCCACCATCTACGATTTCATTTTTCCTTAGCAACCAGGCATGCTCACTATAGGTCACCATTTTCGTAGGACTTAACCACTTGTGTAATACTTATATTTTTTCACGTGTACACAGGTCTTTAAAGTCATATATTACATATAAATTTTTTTATTCATGTACGTATTTTTACCATGTGCATAGTACCTAACCATCCATATAAAAATTAAAAATGTAATCACATACTCATTTAAGCATACTCTAATGAAGATGACTTAACATAGTCCAGAGAAAATCAAACCTAACCCAACCTCACATAATCTACCACATTCTAGATAAATAATAGCTAACCCACCACAATCCAAATAAAAGATTCATGCACCAAGCAAACCTATACCTAAATGCCTCACAACATACCGACATACCACCCAATGTAACCTAAAATAATCTTAGAAATAAAAACTAACCGCATCATTTTCTATTGCCCAAAAAAAAACTCGGCCATACACCTACCCGAGCAACTATACATTACAGTTAGACCCATATCACACAACATTCCTACCATCTGTCAAACTAACATAACCTAACTTACCATAGCCCATAAAATCAAACCTAACCTAACCTCACCTCACATAACCTACCATATTATAGAAAAAGCATAGATAACCCACCACAATCCAAATAAAAAATGCATACACTATGCAAACCTATATCTAAATGCCTCACGACATACCGACCAGACATACCACCCAATGTAGCCTAAGAAAATCTCAGACATACAAACCAACTGCACCATTCTCTATAAGCCAAAAAAACTCGGCCATACTATTAAACGATAACACGTACCCAAGCAATTATGCATTCCAGGTCGGCCCATATCTCATAACATTCCTACCATCTGTCAAACTAACATAACCTAACCTACCAAAGCCCAGAAAATGAAACTTAAACTAACCTACCATAGTCCAGATAAAACTCATTAACTATTCCCACATCCCCCTATCGTCATTTCAGCTTCATAGGAAAATTTGACATGTCTAGACATTAGAAGCACACTTAATTCAGATTTCAGCCAATCGTCACTTCAGGTAAGATTCACCTCACACTTACAAAGGAACCGTCG
This sequence comes from Clitarchus hookeri, assembly GCA_002778355.1. NCBI lineage: Eukaryota > Metazoa > Arthropoda > Insecta > Phasmatodea > Phasmatidae > Clitarchus > Clitarchus hookeri. The sequence goes on from NQII01000262.1 coordinate 311,770, forward strand.
AAGCAAGCAGAATTATAATTAAAATCCAATATAACCTCGGAGAAAGTAAGACACCATAAAAACTACCAAAGACGACCACACATTACAGGCCATCCCATGCAACAATTATTGCTACCATCTGTCAACCTAATATACCAACTGATACCAGACCATCCAAGGTACTATCTTCTATAAACCAAGGGAAACTCAGTCATTACTAATCATCCATACTGCCCAACACACTGTCTATACCACCTGTCATAACTCAAGATTACCAAGCAACAATACATTACAGGCCATCTCATGCCACAATCATTCCTACCATCTGTCAAACAGCTGATACGAGGCCACCATCTTCTTTAAACCAAGAAAAACTCAGTCATTAATAATCAACCATACCACCCAACTCATCATCTATAATCTGCCATAACTCAAGTGTACCCAGCAATCATACAGGTCAGACCTACCCATTACCTAACACCTATTACATTTGCTCTGCCAATCGACACTATAAAAATTTTACTAGTCACCATATCGCCCAATCATACTAAAAAAAATACGTCACCCATGCCAAGCAAACATACAATCCATACCATACAAAACCAGTTGAAACATCGCGACACAATCAACTTCTTCCCATACCATCCACCATACCTACTGAAACCGGCCAAATACACTGACCACCCATACCAACCACTTTAACTCAAGCTTGCTTTAGCATTACAGGACCCATCAGCACACACAGTCCATACCATTTGAAATACACCATCAATCACCAGACAGATATACTGGGAATCATACCACACGACCAACCAGCTATACCATCCATCATAACCCAAGGCATCCAGACCAACCCATAACACAAACATTCCTACCCTCTGTCAAACTATCATTACCGACTGATACCAAACCAACATACCATCTCCTATAACCCAAGAAAAACTCAGTCGTGCCAATCACCCATACCACCCAACACACCAATCATAACATCCATCATAACTCGAGCAACTATACAGTTGAGACCAGCCCATGATCTAACATCCATTCCATTTGCGCTACAGACCGACTCCAGCCAAATATACTAGCCATCACACCACCCGGTAATACAAAAGTATACTGCAACCGTTCAGTCCGCACGGACCTTACTAAAATAAAAATATACCTATTACACATGCCACCTTCTCTACCGACACCAGACGAAATATACTCACCGCCTAGCATAACTAAAGCATACCTCGTGTTACCCAACCTGCATAATTATTCAATAAAACCGCCGTTCATGTGGTACCATTGCGTCCGGGTGTTCATTTTTCATTTTCCACCAGTGTATGTTCTGCGGCTGAAAGAAACGGTTTCATAATTTTTTTACAAATACGTTAAATTGCACTATATAAACAGTGACTATATATCTCGTAGTGGTTTAGGCAAATTCAATCAAAACAATGTTTCATTCGCCGCATTCAGTTGGCTGTCACTTATTCAGTCAGTGAAACAACCAATGGTCTTCTACTGATTGTAAGTGGAGCCATTTTCACTTATTCGAGTGGTTTGCTTTCACTGCGAATCAGTGGTTTTCCACTGATCTGAGTATGAGCGCAGAGTTTGGGCGGTCCTTAACATCGAGGTCTTGAGAGCCGATGAGTATGAAGTGAGGTGAGTATGGAGCAGCGGAGGAAATGGATGACCCCGAGAAAACCCGTCGACCAGCAGTATCGTCCGGCACGATTCCCACATTTGAAAATGCGGTATTAACCCCGCCGGGAAACGAACCCGAATCGCCTGTGTCGGAGGCGAGTAGTCTAACCACTACACCACCGCCCACTGATTCGAATTTAGAGCGTGAAGAAACTTGCTATTGAACGCCGTGAATATTGGGCATCGACCCTTGCAACCAGTTGTCTATATACAAGGAGAGTTTGAAAAGCACTGACAAACTTCGCCAGGCGTATTCCATGTGGAAAAATAAGTGGAGAACATATAGACCCCTATGCGACATATGATCGACGATGTTTCGTAAGGGTGCTGCTACACAACCTTGAAGATGGAGCTGTGACACATCATGTTTATTGTTAATATTACAGAAAGTATTTGAAATGTAGAAATAACAATCTAGAAAAGCTCTACGCGATAAACAGGTGGCCATAGTTTTATTTTAATTTTTTTTTAAAGCTTCTAACAAAGAAAATNTGTTTCGTAAGGGTGCTGCTACACAACCTTGAAGATGGAGCTGTGACACATCATGTTTATTGTTAATATTACAGAAGGTATTTGAAATGTAGAAATGACATCTAGAAAAGCTCTACGCGATAAACAGGTGGCCATAGTTTTATTTTAATTTTTTTTAAAGCTTCTAACAAAGAAAGTTGGAATGTTGTGATGTCACATAATAAAATGTAGTTTATGTTTCCTCGGTAGCGGCCTACTGCGAGTGCGGAACTANTTGGAATGTTGTGATGTCACATAATAAAATGTAGTTTATGTTTCCTCGGTAGCGGCCTACTGCGAGTGCGGAACTAAGAAATAAATAACAGTTACCTTACCAACTAAGTAATTGTAAACACTTTAGAACATTATTAACACTAGTAGAATCAAGCCTTCCATTACATTTAAAAGTAAAATCAATTAAAAACTGGCATTTCAACAAAATACACATAGAACTAATTTTAAGGTGGTATGCGTTATGCTTGGAATGGCTATAAAAAATAATTATATATTGCGTGGCTGTTGTAACGCGGCCTGAACAGTTCTACTTGATGCAATCTCGGCGCGCAGAGCCACGATCAGGGACGATAACGGTCTCAGCGAGGCGCCAACAGCTCGTAAAGACCTGCAATCATCCGTCATTTCATCGTCCACAGCAGTCGTTGAGGGAACGCCGGCAGCCCGCTCGTTTATTCGCCGGGAGAAATTGAACATTTCCGAGCTTCATAAGTACCTAAGTGTGTTTTCACTGCAGGCTAAATATCGTGCATTTGCCCGTGTATTTTTTTTTACACGGAAGCGTCTAATATCCGCACATGATTTTATTTCCCCCATTTCCTCTTGCAATTAGGCGTGCATCTGTATTCTGATGTCTGTGCTGCGAAAGGACACACAACACGTAAGAACAGCGTATTTTCGTGGAAAGAGTTCCTATCTACTTGTTTGTGGGACAACACACCGCATTCGTGCGCGCTCATTGTAATAATATTGTTGCGGCGTATCAACCTCGGAACCCCACCGCCACAACTCCCCTTCTCAACCTCTGCCACGTCTACTATAAGAACAACACTGTGAGGAAGTGATGGGAAGCTAATAATCCAAAACGTAAAAAAAAAAATAAAAAAAAAAAAAAGGAAAAGGGAATCTCGACGACAGTTCCACTTTCAAGGTAGGTAGGGCGTGACTGTAAAAATAAACAAAATCATTTAAAGTTTCTAGTATAATTGTGACTTTAAGGAAACGTTATTCTCATAAATTGCTACCCAAAACTCATATGCTCGGCTACAGTTTATGAACCATATATAACCTAGAGCAGTAAAGCGGTTTGCGAATCATTTACCCACAGGGGGTCATTGAGCTTCGCAGTGTGCGGTAGGGATCGAAGATTACCTACAAGTGCGTAACGTACACAGTTGTGTGCACTGGGTTGGAATGGGTTAAGGGGGGGGGGGATACAGTGTCATCTGTAGTTTAATGCACAGGCTTACATCACCACGCGTACTGTTGGAGATCTAATCCGCGAGAAATCCAGCTAACCGCAGACGTGTGTGTGTGTGAGGGTCTGCCGAGACACTTGCCGGCGACAGGCGTGACCTTGAGGAGTTCTCAGCAGTGCGTATTGCGAGCTGCGTGAGGGTAATGCGAGTGCGGGCTGCGTGCAGGACGGGCGAGCCAGCTCTAGCTCCCGGCGACAGTGGGCAGGCCGGGGCCCGCGTGTGTTGCCATGGCGACAAGGAGGGTGCACTGGCGCCGAGTGTACACTGCACCCTACCTGCTCACGCACCTGCCTTGGGCTCTTCACGGTCAACCGAGCACTTTTCAAACACCTGCTTACGATCTACATCTCGGATTGCATCGTATACTTCCGCCGTATGTCAGTTCGACATTGCCGTGGGCCTTGTCGCTTTATTCATGCGTCGGTTACGTAAAACTGTGAAGTTATTAGAAATGTAAATGTTTTTCAAATTTGATAATTCTTACACTTACAAGCAATAAAAAAAAACGTAAAGAAACTAAGATAATTTCAGTATCACGAAATGCTTACCTAACACCTTTCATTCAACGTTAAGAAACGGAACTACTTTCCTTCCGTCGTTACCAACTTAACTGGGCGCATGCCAGATATTGTGCCCGTTAAAATATGTGAAATTAGGGGCAGTGACATTTTCCAAAGGTTGATTTAAAAAGTGCTCACTTCGCGAACAGCCTTTACCTCACACTAGCTGTGGGTCGCCCCCACTAGCCTTATATACTCACTACTCTGCTGTTGGCTTTGAAAATCAATGTTATAGTCTATTCTCGGTTTGTTCACACTTTTTGAGTTGGACATGTGAAAAATCACCCAATGTATGAAGTGTTCGGTTATTTTCTATATATGCCTTATCACCAGCGTTTTATACTCCTGTTAAGCAAAAGTACCTTTACTAGGTTAAATTGGCATTTTACTTATAATTTATCTATAAACTATATTATTTCAGTTATAATTAATGTGAATAAAAACAGTGATAAAACAGGTGTGTTGGTAATGCCTAGTAAGAAATAGTTCTTAAGTAAAAATTGTATTACACTGATTGCGCACGAATGCAGTGCGTTGTCCCTTTGGTGTAATTTTCTAGACTTGCTTAAGGTTTTCCAAAGGTTTGATTCAAAAAGCGTTAACACTTCGAGTGCTGCAGACGTGATATTACGTCGTCTGAATATAACTGAGTTGTATGGAGTTTGCAGTGATATTACGACAACCACATTCTTTACAGACGCGGACGAGGAAATATTACTTCGCCTGCACTTTACGTAAGGTTGTGTGCAAAGTAATATTACGTCAGTAACACTCAAAATGTAAATTCCTGAAACGAACAAGTTGGATTGTGCATTATTTTACNGCAAAGTAATATTACGTCAGTAACACTCAAAATGTAAATTCCTGAAACGAACAAGTTGGATTGTGCATTATTTTACATAGAAAATATAAATTGATTGGGACACTTTAAACCTGGCATTATATTGGCAGAGAGTGAGTCAGTAAAGAAAGTTGATTAGTGTANATAAATTGATTGGGACACTTTAAACCTGGCATTATATTGGCAGAGAGTGAGTCAGTAAAGAAAGTTGATTAGTGTGTGGACCAATAGGATGGTTGTATATTGGAATATAAAGAACAGTAGAACTGATGGTGATGCAGTCGAGAATACAGGAGACTCAAAGTGTTAAGAAACTGCTAATAGACTTTATTACCCCATTTCCCNGATGGTGATGCAGTCGAGAATACAGGAGACTCAAAGTGTTAAGAAACTGCTAATAGACTTTATTACCCCATTTCCCCTTGCAACATCGTGTGTATCGGGTGTTTTTGAACAATACCAGCAAGTTCTGGAAGGTTTATTCCTTTCGAAACAACGCGACGGACATGAACGTATCACTTTCTCCCTAAAGCGATCATTAAGGTAGTTATCTGCCCCCAAAAATCTAATTTTTAAATGATTTTCGTTGGAATTAAATGTTTTGTGGCGGTGACCAATCAGAACACTGTTTTAAGTGGGTAGAAGATAAACGAGGNATGGTGATGCAGTCGAGAATACAGGAGACTCAAAGTGTTAAGAAACTGCTAATAGACTTTATTACCCCATTTCCCGTGCAACATCGTGTGTACCGGGTGTTTTTGAACAATACCAGCAAGTTCTGGAAGGTTTATTCCTTTCGAAACAACGCGACGGACATGAACGTATCACTTTCTCCCTAAAGCGATCATTAAGGTAGTTATCTGCCCCCAAAAATCTAATTTTTAAATTATTTTCGTTGGAATTAAATGTTTTGTGGCGGTGACCAATCAGAACACTGTTTTAAGTGGGTAGAAGATAAACGAGGCAGTGTGAACGCAATGTGCAATGGAAAATACGCAGCAACATGTAGCGACAACGAGAGACATATAAGGCGGAGAATTATTTTGATATTAATATACGATTTTTATGACATTATCCATATGTATAAGAAGCCTTGTCTTCTATTTTGCACATCCATGCAGCAACAATGAAAATACAAATACAAAGACGTCGGCGTAAACCCGATCGTCGTTTTCAAGACGTAAACAAGTAGTTCTTATTTTCCTTGTAAACAAACACTTTTTGTTATTCTTGATCGTCGCAGGCTGTCATCGACAATCGTTACGCCAGAATCTCGCGCTACGCACTCCTCGCCGACGCACTGCGACAGACTGCTGCTTCATCCTGATTGGCTACAGCTCATCGCAGTGTTGTGGAACCAGCTCAACAATTCAAATGATCCAATCTCGAAAGTGTCTCTGAACTAAAGTGCGTTGGAACACAACTTGTTCTGAAATATTTTCGCGTAAAGAAGAACGATGTGCCCGTAGTTATGTCACATGCTAACTTAACACGGAGTACAAAGCCGCTGTAGGCACAGTAAAAAACCCCCGGCAGACAAGTATGCGTCCAATATGAAGTAGAAAAAGAGAGTTCTACTAGTATAGAGTATGGGAAAGGATAAGCTTTATTAAAAGGCTGTTTGAAACACTTGAAAAGAGAGCTAGGTGGAGGGTGGGCACAGGCAAGCGTCGGCGATTAGACTAAGTGAGCGGCGATTAGGCTAAGTTAGCGGCGATTAGACTAAGTGACCGTCGATTAGGCTAAGTGAGCGGCGATTAGGCTAATTGAGCGGATATTAGGCTAAGTGAGTGGCGATTAGGCTAATTGAGGGGATATTAGGCTAAGTTAGCTGCGATTAGACTAAGTGAGCGGCGATTAGGCTAATTGAGCGGATATTAGGCTAAGTGAGCGGCGAATAGGCTAAGTTAGCTGCGAATAGGCTAAGTGAGCGGTGATTAGGCTAAGTTAGCTGCGATTAGGCTAAGTGAGCGGCGATTAGGCTAAGTGAGCGGCGATTAGGCTAATTGAGCGGATATTAGGCTAAGTGAGCGGCGAATATGCTAAGTGAGCTGTGATTAGGCTAAGTTAGCTGCGAATAGGCTAAGTGAGCGGTGATTAGGGTAAGTTAGCTACGAATAGGCTAAGTGAGCGGCGATTAGGCTAAGTGAGGGAAGCGCGATAGCGGGTGAAGAGTGTTTTAGTCGGGTGAAATGCCGGCCTCTGCTACGTCTGTTGAGCTGCGAGGAGTTTGTTTGACCGCCCGTGGCAGAGTAACGTCGCCGGCGAAAATCCAATAATTGAATCGGGAAGGTTTCCTCGCATTTCCCGGCTACCTGAGACTTTTCCTGCAGCTTCTTTTCCCCTGGGCCTGAGGAGCTCTAGAGTTCGTCTTTGGGAACCGCATATCGGTTCGGTGCGTGTTTTACATATTCCGTGGTTGAGCAGCGCTATGNTGCGTGTTTTACATATTCCGTGGTTGAGCAGCGCTATGCATCTGTGTGGGACTGGGCACCGGGTATGTATTTCTGGTTGTCCGTATTAAATATAAAAGTTTAACATGTTGCATTGTTTGAAAACAAATTGATTAGTTGGCATAATTGCCACCTGCGTGGTTGGTATAACTGTCACTAGGCGGCTTCATTGTAAAATGGCGTATTTTATTATAACTGTGTCTTTCTTGCTTTATCATTGTTATGGCGTAGTGAATAAAACANCTTTTCCTGCAGCTTCTTTTCCCCTGGGCCTGAGGAGCTCTAGAGTTCGTCTTTGGGAACCGCATATCGGTTCGGCGCGTGTTTTACATATTCCGTGGTTGAGCAGCGCTATGCATCTGTGTGGGACTGGGCACCGGGTATGTATTTCTGGTTGTCCGTATTAAATATAAAAGTTTAACATGTTGCATTGTTTGAAAACAAATTGATTAGTTGGCATAATTGTCACCTGCGTGGTTGGTATAACTGTCACTAGGCGGCGTCATTGTAAAATGGCGTCTTTTATTATAACTGTGTCTTTCTTGCTTTATCATTGTTATGGCGTAGTGAATAAAACATTTATACTAGAAATCTCAAGTTTTATTTTAGAAGAAATCCATAAACCTCAATAGTCTGTATTAGATAATATTCGCAAGCCATGATTATACACGATGGTTTATCACGGGGAAAAGTTGACTGTTTGCTAGGATTCAACCTACTGCACGCAAATCCAACATTTATCATTCCTTATTGGTGATAATCGTGCATGTGTGAAGCTACTATCCCATTTCAATGGACCAATGAGAATTCTGATGCTCTAAAGCAGAACTTTACTGATTGGTGTGCAGAGAAATGGGTCGAGTCAAAAATCTTGATCATCCAGTCATAAAACGATAAACTAGCTATAGTGTTATATAATATATGTCGGTTGAGAAAATTTTCCAGTGTGTCAAGTTACGCTATAAAACTGCATTACAGTCCTTGAAACAACAGCTCAATATGGGAAAAAATGTAATGAAAGTCATGTTTTCCCATGACAGAAATGTAAAATACAGTCTGTAGGTTTTTTTTTTGACCCAAAATACCCCAATAACTGTCAGTGCTTCACAAGCGAACCATAATTTCGTTGCCCTCCACCCACCTGTATTTCCGTTGAAAACGCACATGGACGAAAAGTTCCTTACTGGTGTGCTATTAATAAACTAACTGTGACTGTGTCCACCTTCAGTACCACGTGACCTTGTCCTCCCTTGATCCCTTCGTACCATTGGCTAAACAAGGCGGGGGGGGGGGATACTTTGCTCCTCCTTAATGTAGTCAAAGGTGCCGAAATGAGAGGAAATGGGCGTCCAAACTGGTTTCAGTCTACCCAGATACGTCAATATATTGTGACAAAATCTTATGAATTGTTATGGTGTATTTCTGATACTCGTGTAGTATTTCGTTTCTGGGTTACGGGTTTTTCTCCGTCTGTTATGCAGTTTAGGTTTTGTGTGGATTCGGACGGTCCTGTCCACCTCGATTTATGTTCTGTCGAATTTTACTCTGTGCGGGTTTGTTTGTATTTTTGGCCGGAGCAAGTGTATTTCGCGGCCGTGCAAAGTTGTAAGCACCGACGAATGAAATATGTCAAACAGTAGAGCATGGGAAAAAGACCCGTAAAGGATTCGAACAAGGTCACGTTTCGAGTCCTCTTGACTGAAGTGAACATTCTATGGTGCATTCGTGCCTTTGCCACAGAGTAGGTAAGTGCACAGAGGCGAAACGATGTGGCGGTTCCTTTGATGTGGGCGNTAGGATTCAACCTACTGCACGCAAATCCAACATTTATCATTCCTTATTGGTGCTCGTTCACTGATTGGCTGCGCGAGTCTTTAATGCGGAACGGAGAGATTTGGGATTCAGACCCGATGAGGGTGAAACGAGGCGAGTGTGGGAACAGTGCCGGAATGGAAAAGCAGGGAAAACGGGAGATCTCCGAGAAAACCCACCGACCTGCAGCATCGCTTAGTACGATTCCCACGTGTTTAAATCCGGGACCGGCCCCGCAGGGAATCGAACCCAGTTCGTCCAGGTGGGAGGCGAGTAGTCGAGTAGTCTGACCACTACACCCCCGCGGCCCTCTTGCGAGTCTTTGAGAATGACTCTTGGGTCTAATTGTCTACCGCGTCCTGCGAGAGGTTCGCTATTGGCCAGACTGCAGGTTGGTGAGTAAGTTACCAGGCGCTGATTGGCGAACGGCATCCTGACATGTTGCTGGCCAGTGGATGCCATTTTGGCGACGTGTGCGGCTGTAGTTCGCGGAATAAGTAGCTATTTCACTTCTGTATTATTGAGAAGGTACTCTGTGACCGTGTCATGTTACGTCGTTAGCCCAGAGTCTATGAGCCGTTGCTTCCCGACGTACTGTATCAACAACGCAACAAACAAGGCGCCTGGCCCTCATTACTGTGACGGCGACGGTATAGGCTGTCCACGCTAAAGTGACTACTTTTGAGGCCCTAGTTGCTTTTTTCCTATTAGCCACTTTTTTTTATCCTTCCACCACTTTTTAGAATAATTATTGCCATGTAAGTTATAAACACAGTGTATATATTTCACCGGACTCGGATGTTAACGTCTAACGCTACAATAAAATACATTTGTTGACTATTATTCCAAATGAGAGGGCTTCAAAAAGTGCTCACTTTACCGTGAACAGCCGATAGACAACACGCATGTACAGTATTCTGTTATTAAAAGAAGGGTCAAACCGCGGCGCTGGTGGCAAAAACACCTGTACGCAAGCAGAGAAGTGTACGGTTGTTGACATTTGTCAGCCTTTTTTGAAATGCCAGTGGATCACGTGGCTGAGCTCCACAACGTGCACTCGTGCACCGCGGAGCTGGTGCAGATGGACGTCCAGACTAGCTCGTGTCATGACCGTTACGTCTCGACGCGACAAGGGGCCGCGGTGGTGTAGCGGCTAGACTACTC
>NQII01000262.1:322281-334517 GCA_002778355.1 Clitarchus hookeri
CCACCTAGGCGAACCGGGTACACTTCTGTTTAAGTTTTTTTTTCTTCAAACAAAGTCCATGCTTTTTATACTTTTTCCTGACCATGTCTGCACTGGATTTTCAATTTCAACGAGTGGAAGTTGAAAAACTTCGTCATTGAATGATGCTCGTATGGTTATAGTAACAAACTTATAGGGAGAAATAACGGCATTTTTGGTGCTAGAATCGCTCTTTTATTTTCTTTGTAGTTCTGGGTAAATGCTAGCAATCAGTTCCGTATCACTCTGCACCAAATTACTAAAATGCCCCGTTAGTGACACACAGCCCTCGGCATCTGTTTCTAACCGTCCATCTCCAATTTGTAATAGTGTATCAGCATAATGTCCTGTATCAACGTCATTGTAGAGGTGAACTCTCATATTTGTCGTCAAGCTGAATTTCTTGACATTTGCCCATAAGCTTGACGACTTGAGACAGGCTTTGATTTCATCTGCAGGTGTGCCCCTCTGAATCACCGGTAGAGTTTGGCGGAAGTCACCAGCCAGTAATACAACCATTCCTCCCGTAATGTCTGTATTGTTTCGTATATCCTGTAGAGTTCGGTTTAGGGCCTCTATCGCTTTTGTGTGTGACATTGTGCTTCCGTCCCACACTAACAACTTACATTGACTTAGCATTGTACTCCGAGCGCAATTTTTACAAAAAAAAATTTCCTTAGGGAATGAGATATTTTTTCGGGATACAAAGTAGCCTGTGTCACTTCCCGGCCCTCCAACTATCTCTGTACAAAAACTCACGTCGATCCGTTGCTCCGTTGTGACGTGAAAGGACAAACAAACAAACAAACACACTTTCGCATTAAAAATATTAGTTAGGATATACATATATATATATATATATATATATATATTGAAGATCTATACGTAAATTTAAACAAATGTTATAAGTTTGAAATTTCTGGTTTCTTCTCTTTTTTCCAGCCAGCTACCGCAATTTTCTGGAAATCGCAAAATGTCTTGCCATCCGGCAACAGTGTTTGGTTCGATAGTGTGTGCGGTTTTACACAACTGAGTAAATGAGCTAGGGAGGTGAAGGGGAAACCTTGCAGGGTGTTTCTCGAGAGCCGAGTTAACTAGGAGCGAACAGCGGCTAGCGAGAGAGTGTTAGCAGCGATGTGTAGCGGGCTTCTCCTCCGGCAAGTGGGGGTGCACTTCATTTCCGGTCATGAACAAATCCCCTGCATGCCTCGTGGCCACCGCCGCCGGAAATTACTATCTATAGTACATTCACGGTTACTTACAACTTTTCTGAAGCCCTGCTAAAGTTATACTTCCACTTCATGCAGATAAAGCTTAACTAGGTCCAGAAAATCACACCAAAGACAACGCACCGCATTCGTGCGCACACAGTTTAATTATATTTTGCACAAGAACTATTTCTCACTGGGTATTACCAACACACGTATATCCCCGCTGTTTTAATTCATATTAATTATTAATTAAATATAAGTTGTAGATAAAAATAAGTAAAAGTTCAATTTATCTAAAAATAAGGTCTCCTATTTTTAATACAAGTATAAAACGCTGGTCACATACCAAGCACGTAATGCGTGAGGTGATTTTTAAAATGTTAGATTCGAAAAGTGTGAAGAAACCGTGAATGTACTATATACGGGATGCCACAGCCTGCGTAGCGTCCACACGCATTACGCACACCTGCTTTGCGATGTCTTCGCCAACCTACTGTGTGAGATGTGTATATATATACCTCTCCTCGCTTTAAGGGGAACCCCTAGTAAACAATACTAACCGCTTCAAGGTCACATCCAGCCACAGGGAATCATTGCGACGGCGATGGAGAATAGCATAAACAACCTTCGCGTGCATTCTGCTTCCTCTGAATTTTAAGCTGTGACTATGTGGTTTTAATAGGCGATCTGTTCTGCAAAGAAACAACATTTCCGCTATAGTTTAAGACACGCTATACAGAAGAATAAATATCCACTTTTGCGTACATTTACACTTTTCAACGATCACATTTATATGTTTGAGTTTATGGATTGGCAATAACACACCGTCTTTCATTTCTACCCTGACAATAGATCAACATTGAAATATTCCATAGTTTTTTTTTAAATTAGAATAAACGCAGCTACATACAATGATACTCATACAACAACTAAGGAAGCTCCTTGAGGTGGCTAAGTAAGACTCCCCAGTCCTTAGTACATTCTTCGGGCACGCGTCACTTCTTCAACTGCTGCCTCCACATGTGGGCCCTATGTACAGGGTGTCAGGTACTTACTGCGCCATACGAGTCTGTGATCAAAACTACCTAAGTAGAAAATACTCCGTAAGATCCTTCATTTACGAGAAAAACCACATGAAAGGTCCAAAAACCAGTGTAGCAAACATGTGGTGTTCCAACTAGACAAAGGCGAGCAGATACTGCAACTAATGTGTCGGTTGTAAGGCTTACGGCAAGGGGACGAGCTGACCCCAGCTGTGCCGAAGAGGCCATGCCGTTCACATGCAGTTAGGGTCGCCAACCCGGTTCGCGTTGGTGTGAGGCGAGTAATCTGGCCACTACGTCACCGCGGCCCCTTACATTGCCATGGGTGCGATCGCTTTATTAATGCACCATCCGAGTGAAATCGTGGAAATATTAGGCACGTAAATATTGTACTTATATGCACGTTCTTACTGTACCATTGTATGAATAATACAAAACACACACTAACTGCACTGGACATATATTTATAAACATTATGCCCGCAATACAACGCCGAGTGAATGGGCTGTTTTTGTTCGCAGGCCGCCTGCCTTACACCTGAACTGCGTTGTACAGTGTTTCAAAATTCACGTCATTCAATCGATTTTCACGATTTTCCAGTGTCTCCAAAACGATCCTTGGTGCTCATTTGAGTGATTTCACGAAAACTATTTTATTATTCACGAGTGTTAATCTGTTGCAGTGTTATTTTTAGAACTTTGTGAAAAAAAAAAAAAACTAGCGAAGCAGTGAAATTATATTAATGCGAGTTTTTTTAGGGGGGGGGGGAGGAGGTTTCCGTACAGTCGCCGGGCGTGATGTCTCCGTAGTTTCGCGGGAAGCGTCCCCAACACTTTGCATTTAACCTCGGCCGGCGCCTGGCGTCCCCGCACAAGAGAACTCACTCCACGGCGTCGATGCAGCGGCAACCCTTTTTTAAAAAAAATGTCCGCAAAATTACGGAATGTACCGGTTGCAAATTATCCAGACGTATCCGAGAAATTACGGACTTTTCGTTTTTTTTTTAATAACGTTCTTTCGTAAATTTCGCGTATATCTCCGTGAATTCACTGAACATTTCCATAGACTTGCAAGTTTGTTTTTTTAAAATTGCTCTTTATAAAAAAAGAGTAAACAAACAAACTTTTTACTTTCGTTATGCGTGTTTCACTGTGTATACAGAAGGTTTCGTCCTGTAGCGGAATTTGAATAAGAATCAAACAACTGCCACTCCACGAGTGGTTCGCCACTCACCTGCTACTATTTTACACGAAGTAGTATTGTGAAGATGGGATTTTATGCGCTTCGGGTATCATCGGCATTGTTCGTGTCTGAAATTCGAAGCCGTAAGAATACGAAGAGCTTCCGTATTTTATATTTACGGAGCTCATTTTTCGTTATTCGTCATTACGGAGTGCCTTTCCACAAATTAACTCTAGATCTCCGTAAAAGTTTCCGTAAATATACATAAATTTCAAAGAGTGTACGGATAACCGCGATTAGGCACAATGTTCGGCCCGCTCTCCCGAGCAGCGGGGAGAGAATGAACTTGTTAAAAGCAGCTCCGGCTTGCGGATTACGCCTCGAAGCCGGAACCTCACTCAGCCTCGTGTCGTCGTGATCTCCGCTCTGAAGCCGACGTCGCGCGCAGCCTCTCAGTGTGACGTTCCCCCCCCCCACCCTGTATATTCTATTTCAATTGAAGGAACATTCCGCGAAAAACTGTTCCTTTTTCTTGCCGTTCTATTTTATCTCGTTTCCGTTAGTTGTAACTTTGTGCTTCTCGTGTACGGAGCCTGGTATTATTAACGCGAGGTGAGAAGTTGCACGCTGCCGGGCAAACTAAATACCGCACAGCAAAGGAACCAGAGGCCGCGGTGGTGTAGTGGTTAGACTACTCGCCTCCCACCGAGGCGATCTCGGGGATCTTCCGTCACCCCCGCCCTTGCATTCCAGCGCACCGTTCCATGTGATTGGCGACGTTTCGTAACCCGCGAATCACAGCTACGCGTGGCATTTACATAAACCGTTCTCGGTAACGTGACCACTTTTGGGGCCCTAGTTAACTTTTTTCCTATAGGCCATTTTTTTTATCCTTCCGCCACTTTTTTAAAATAAATATTGCGACGTAAGTAATAAACACAGTGCATATATCTCACCGGACTCGAAAGTTAACGTCTAAGGCCACAATAAAATGTATTTACCGACTGTTATTCTAAATGAGAGGGCTTCGGAAAGTGCTCACTTTACCGCGAATAACCTGTAAAAAGTTGTAATCACGGGATCACGGCGCGGTTTTAGGAATTCCATTTTCACATAGTTAATCGTAGTGATGCATCTGTTGTTTGCCGATATGCATGGAAACGTATCGTTCTAGATAATAAAAATAATTGCATGTTTGTATTTTCTGCTGGCATTTGTCCACGTCCAACCAGCATGGCCACACGTGCTCAGTTGTAATCCACACACGTGCGGTGTTTCACATGCAAGCCCTGCTCTGCTCTGCTTCCATCCCACTGGGCCTCATTATGCACACTCGCCGTTATTTGCTTTATTCCAGCGGCGCTTACACCTGGAGCTGCATTGTTTACTCTCCTCTGCCGGTTTCCGAAATTGCCCCGTGCCATGAGAATTACCTGGCAATTATGATGCGATGAGAAATTCGCGCGCTTCCATATGTATGGCCAGGCGTTCCACTATCGTTGTATCTTTATAGAAAATATGTTGGAATTGTTACGAGTTGTCTCTGTCTTTAAATAATACACAATGTAAACTTTTTTTTTTTTGTATTTTTACAAAGAATTTCTGGGAACTAGTTTCTAAATAAATTTGTGTACCACAAGTAGTTATTTAGAGCTAATTTTACATCGCGTTAACCCTCTAACTCCCACATGAATAAATATTTTCGGGTGTTGCAAAATATATATATTTTAATTCGTACTGTACTTACTCAAACTGGCAAAGAACTTGTTTCGTTATCACAACCAAATAAGCTGTAGTCTTTGTGTTAGGTGATCAGTGGTATGGACCAGTCATGACGTAGCGTAGTATAGTACAGTTTAAATTATGAAATAATCTTCGCGCAGCTCTGAAGGAGGTAGGGAAGGGCTCTCCCGAATGCTTGCTGCGGGAGGGAGGGGGGATCCTCGTGACACTGCTGGCGCTGTACACACCAAACTGATAACATAGTTCTCTACCACAGGTAATATTCACGCGCGGTGCAGTTGTCTCCCAACCGCTCTCGGCCGCTGTCACTACTGAACTGAACAACCACACCCCTTCGTGCAGCGGCAATGAACTCTCCCAACTTGCACGACGCATNACTCTCTTGTTCTTCTGCGCGTTATTTTGTAATTTGGATGTCACTATAGCATGGTTTAGGAATCAGTTATCACCAGGGCACTGAGCCTGGCAGAGTACAGCACCGGTCAAGTATAAGCGTCCTGTGCAACATGCTGACGATTGTCTGCAATGCGCATGGAAGTGTTATTGTGGAATACGTAAAAATAATGTTGGATTTTTAGAAGCAAGTACTGTTTACTTCAAGTTCAGTATAAAGATGAAGATACATAAACAGTTCAACTTCGTATTTGTCATGAAATAATTTGTTGTACATATACAGTATTTCACGCGTAGGGTCACAAGAACATTTTTTTGGCAACTACAGTTTCTAAAGAATAGCTTGTAAAACGTACAACAGTGTTTTGCTGTGCAGGAACACGAGTTGTTAAACATCACAACCCAGCCAGGTGTATATTCTATTCGCGGTGCTTCACACTTTTAAAATCCAACCTTTGGGAAAACACCCTAGTAAGACGTGTTTAGTTGTCTTCTAAGTATGCCATGTATCACAAGCTTTCTGTACTTGGGTTAACAGAGAAATGTCTTATTTTTTTGTTGATATTTTATATATAATTGCAATGTTTCATTTATAATTTATATGAACAAACACAGTGATAAAATAAGTGTGTGGGCAGTGACTTGTGAGAAATAGTTTTCACGTTGAATATTATCACAGTGAGTGCGCATGGATGCGGTACGTTGTCCCTTTGGTGTAATTTTCTAAACTCGTTTAAGCTTTGTATGCATGAGGTGGAGGAACGTCCTGAAAGTAGAACTTCAGCAGGACTTCGGAAAAGTTCGAAGTATCCGTGAATGGACTATAAACTAAAGCCTGAGCTATTTGTCCGTTGTCAGCCGCTGCTCCAGGGAGTAGCGAGTTTTGCCGCAGTCCATGTGGCACGGAATTCCTTCCACGTTTCCTTTTTTGCTTTGTATCGACTGAGTCTTCACGGTGTTACGAGTTGTGGTCAGGCCTTAGCTGAGCGGCCTGCCCGATCACACCTTCACTTACTTATACAGGACACGGGCCGTGATCGTTGAAATTAGTTATGAAATCGCAAACCACAGAAACCCCCTCCACCGGCCAGTAAACGGGGACAACGCAGCCGATATAGGACAGTGTAGTCCGTGGGCGGTGTCTTTTGTCGTCGGGTCATTGGAACGAGAAGACCACTGAAGATGGGTGTGTCCGGCCGTCGACTTGCGCCATCTTAATCAGCCTCCGGAATCATGAACAAGGTGGGGACTCTCCAATCAGGCTTTACTCAAAACGTGACTGGTTAAATCTTTATAAAATAATATCGTTTAATATTTCAGTATATTTTGTATACTTCCCCCCCCCCCGGTTCATATTCAATCATATTTATATTGAAATAATATTGTACAACCTTAATATTAAATAAACCTCTTTTATATAGTGTTCATTACATAACTCTCGTCAATAACTTGTTACGCCCCTATCCACTTTAAGGATACATATCAAAAACATTTTAAAATCATAACAATGGGCGTGTCTAATAAACGATCACTCTAAAATGAAAACAGTTAAAACTGCTCCATACAAGCGCATTTCACTGTAGANTCACTCCATATCGGTTGAAACTGCTCCACTTGATTCAGTGAGATTCTACTGATCATTTCAGTTGCTAGTATCCACTGACTAAGCAGAGATTACCACACTTACTGATTCTTAGTGAACTGCACTTGTCTGGCAGTGTATCCGACTAATTTGCCAGTAGATAACAGGTTATTAACTTAACATCCAGTAAAATAATTCTACTGATTTGAAATCAATTTTCTGTACTTCTTACAAGCAATTCTTCGGAAAAAGAATTCCATGTAGGCCGAACTTCAATATTTTATGCGCACATGTGCAGTTTTCCTTTGGTCATTGGCCGCGTATATCTCCCAGAGGACGTTGCGGTTTTTGACTGGGACAATCATAATTAGGCTACTCAGTACTGAACGTCTGTCACTCGCGACCAGACACGTAACGCGCTTAACATATAGAACGATGCACTCGCGGAAGTGGCCCCAAGATGAAGAACGACCAAGTACGAACACTTCCCGCGAAAACCAATTCTAGTTTACGTCAAGTGCACTCTCGACCTTTTTTCGTGCAATGAAAATATTTACCAAAATATAAAAATATGAAATGCTTTTGATTAATTTTTCCAAATTATATTTTAAACAAATTAAAATTATGAATATTTTATAAAATTTACAGATTCATTTGTTGAAACCATAAATTTACAAATACATCTAGTATATAAATTCTGCAGTAAATATACAAATGTAAGACTTTGAGTGCGGTACAGATTGACTGGCACCCAAGACAAGCAAGAGGCGAGTGTCCTATGTTTACGACTGCATCACCATGAATCCTACTGTTCTTTATATTCCCATTTACAGTCGTGTTATTGGTCCGTACACTAATCAACTTTCTTTACTGACTCACTCTCTGCCAATATAATGCCAGGTTTAAAGTGTCCCAATCAATTTATATTTTCTATGTAAAATAATGCACAATCCAACTTGTTCGTTTCAGGAATTTACATTTTGAGTGTTACTGACGTAATATTACTTTGCGTACAACCTTATGTAAAGTGCAGGAGAAGTAATATTTCCTGGCCCGCGTCTGTGAAGAATGCGGATGTCGAAATATCACCGCAAACTCCTTACAACTCAGTTAAATTCAGAAGACGTAATATTACCTCGGCAGCACTCGAAGTGTTAGGGTTATAAGGTACCCCATTAGACAATTATAAAATAAATTGTATTGTATTATATATGGCTTATTAACTTCCCTCCGCCGTTATGCCTGAAGGCTTATCAGGGGACGGCATACAATCCAACTTAAACTAACGCCCATGTCCTACCTGTGATTCGAACCCAGAACCTCCCGCACCCCATACGGGCGGCAATTATAAAATAAAGTAACAAATTAAATTAGGAATAAATGTACAAATAAATTTACTTCTTAAATTTAGCGACGAGGAAAGAGACGACACTAATATATATATGTATGTATATATAATTTAAAATTCTTTCGAAAAATAATTGTAAGCAGTATCTAAATTAAAAATATTGTAATGTGGGTTGTTTATATAAATAGTGTAATGATGTGGAAAGTGCGTGATAGTTGACTGAACGCGCTACCAGTGTCGGCAGGATGCAGGCGTGAGCGGTCTGAGGGTAGTTGCATGCGCCTCTGTGCGGGCTCGTGTTCTGTGCTCGGCGCCGCGCGTCTTCCCAGCCGTCCAATCGATAATTGGCTCTCCGAGGAGACTCCGCCCACCCCACGTCGCCAGCTACCACTATCCTCACACGCCGACCAGACTGCAGCTACTCTCGCCCACAGTCCGCACACTCGTCCAGGCCACCTACCGACACACGCTCCTGTCAAATACGTTACTATGGAGATCTCCGGAGATAGATGACTGTTGAATGGAAATACACCCTTTAGTTGGAGATGATACAACATGCATGCAGTACTAGGTACAAGTACCTAAAAAAAATGTCAGACGCATGAGGTTTCGGTACAACCTATATGCATACATCTAATATAAAAATTATACCTAAAGTATATAATTAGGGCTAGTGACTTTTCGCTTAAAAATCGGAGCACACAGTAGACTGCAATACTATATACACACCTCAGCTGTTGTTATACCTCCATTGGCTGCTGGTGCCGTGTCCGTCTTTGACTAAGTCACTCAGGACTAAATGACTCCGACACTGAACCTTCGTGATTCGTGGGCAAACGGTTAACTCGGGCCAGAACATTTTTTTAGCCAATAAAAGAAGCTGGACGACCCTACAGTGCTTTGGACTGTATCTTGTCTCGAAATATTTTCGCAAAATATCACTACCGCTACGATATTATACATTAATATAAATATATGTTAGTGCATAGGGGATGATATCTGCAGGTTTTATATTTTCCCCGGGCCCTTGCTGGTGCGAACAGAGAATGAGGGTTTTCTCAGGGTGTTCCCACGGTTTTTATTTGAAATATGTAATACGTCCGTATGTTCTTTCTGAATTAAACGGGTAAGAATGTTCCTATGGACGACCGCTCCTCCATTCTGAGTGATGAGCTGACTGATTCTCGGCCGACAAATTTCTAGAACCTCTATATCTTGCACTGGAAAACTGGTGTGTGGAACTGCGTTTTCGACAGCTGGCTCGAGAAAATGAAAATTTATTCACACGTCGGTTACTCTTCGTCAGTGATCTGCGTTGATTAACATTGGTACTAAGCGATTTTTTTAAAGCACGAAAATATCGTGTTGGGCGGCCCACCCACACCAGTACATTTTTTTTCAGGGGTTACAGTGTTTTTTAAGTTGAGAGAGAGAGAGAGAGAGAGAGAGAGAGAGAGAGAGCTTAGCAGCTGAAGCGGGTGAGGATGTTTAGGTCGGCGGAGAAGGGCAAGTGTCCCGAGAGAATCTGCCGGACATCGCCAAGTCCATCACGGGTGATACCGTTGGCAATGGCATCAATCACGTTTCCCACTTGCGCGAAAATACAGGTGCGACCCCTGCCGGGAATCGAACCTAGCTCGCCTTGATAGGAGGCGTGCGCTCTGGTAACTGTGCAACTGCTGTCGAGAGGATGGTGTGAAGTATTGAGCGTGTCCGGTCTTGTGTCGGTGCCAAATAATCATTATAGAACGGGTGCCACGTTTCGTGGTTCTCTGGGTTGGTGGTTATCATAGTGTTCACAGAACAGTTTGTAAATATTTATGCAACGGGAATAGGGTTTGCATTTATTGCTGCCGTCATTTTAATAGAATAAAGAATCACTTTATCTCTGGTGAAGGACTGAGGTGCGATGTTGATAACTTTTACTTGTGTAAGCATGGGCTCGTTTTCACCCTAGGGGGCAAGGCATTACTAACAAACATGAGGATGTACCTGAACGTAATTGCTATGGATCAAACCCGATTTGATGCATATTTACAATCATATGTTCATGATCTGATCGTGATCTTTGCTATACCCGACAGTAAGGTTTTAATATTAGATTTTTCTTCGTAAATATTCAAAGTGATGTTTTTCCATCGTGCTTGGCATCGACGGCAGTAGTTTTTCAACGATTATTTCCCNCCCCCCGGGTCTATATCCTTGCTAATCACAATCGAAGCGACCTGCTCGCCGTGTGTTGTGAGAATATTATAATGAGTCATATATGATTGATTCTTCCTAAGTTTCTTCAGCGTATATGATATTTCGTTCCGGCTAGAATAGTTGCGCAAAGGGAAGGGGTCCATGTATAAGATAATGAAGATAGCGTTGACGGTGAAAACAGTGGCGATTTTTTCGACGTCCTCACAAATCTCCTCACCGGCTTTGCTGAAAAAAGTGTCGCGAATAATGCAGAGGACGACAAGAACACCGACTACATATTTCCTGAAGACCCCAATGAACTTGTTGATAGACTCAGACATTTGATTGACTTGCACAGTAAGGAAATATCTTTAATCATCGGTGAACTTATGGAAAGGGGTTACATCGAATGAAACCACTGTGTACTATCCGTCATCTGCAAACATCAGAGAAATGCAAAGATTGAATGCATGAAAAAAGTAGGATAACACATTTATGTGCTCTTAGTTGTGCACTTGTAATTTATTGAGCCGTACCCTACTGCTTTTCTGAAAAACTTATAATATCAGTTGTGTATAAAATCGAATGCAAGGGTCTATTTTAAATAAAAATTGGAACGGGAAAGTGCGTTACGGGAAATATGGTTCACTCCGAAGTATTATGTCTTTCTCGGGCTTTTTAAGTCGGCTGAGCTTTGTTTGACAAACAAACGAACTGAGGAAGGGATGTTTTTGAGGAATGAAAGGGTGAAAATCTGGGAGTGACTCTGCTGGGAATAGAACTTGTCTCGTCGTGTTGGGGGGAAGAGGCCGAGTGAAGAATGGGCTGGTGTTGAGGTGGACCTCCTGTGCGAAAACGTGTGTACAAAATAAAGGATGCTGTACGCGTACTCGTGATGGGAAACGAGAGCTCTAGCCACTGCAGTCCCCCTCTTATGTGACACCGTGGAAGATGTCACCGTTGTAAAATGGGCTTGGGGTGCCGTTTTCGATGGCGAGCCTGAACTGATGTGACCAAATCTTCATACTTTGGCATATTGCAGTAGACCTTCTGACCTGAGTAATCTCTCCTGCAGCCTGATACCATTTTTTTATTTTGCATGGGTATGTGCGTAAACATAAGTATTTTTGATAATTTTTTTTGTGAATACATTGCTTATGTACTTGCATTATACGAGATTTTGTATCTTCATGGCAACACGAGGGGCTGATAGAGCACAAGTATGCTAGCAAGCTTCTGAACTTTTTCTGGGCATGATGGAGGTGCATAAAATTTGACGTAAAAATGAACACCAATAATGTGTGATTTAGCTCTCGCTTCTGCCCTTTCGAAAATGTATCTGTCGTATGTCTATTTTATACACTGGCATGCCTGGGCCGAAACATTGGCAACATGCGTATGTATCTCTGCAGGTTCATAAAGAACTGGGGACTATTTTAGAATCGGTATTTAGCTCTCATATTATGACGCTTACTCTGTAATTTAAAAAAAATTATATTAGGGGACTGGACTTTTTTTTTTTTTTTTTTTTT
>NQII01000262.1:334783-354681 GCA_002778355.1 Clitarchus hookeri
ATGTAATCGATGTAAAAATGTTTTAGGTTTTCCCATCGACCGATAATTATATCGGATACGACACTGTTGGGCGCTGTGTGCAAGTCTCCCATTACAATACATTGATTTTCATGTCGTCCGATATCGGAGTCGGATCAGGCTTCGATAATACGGATGCGTGTGCAAGCAGCCTAACATACCCGCTTTCTAAACATTCCTTTGACTCGCCGCCGAGTGCGCGTGCGTCAACAAATCATCCAACTACACCGTCCTTCATTTGTCTTGCTCGCGCGGGTCAAAGCTACGGGCGAGCGCGCCACAACGACATGTTTCATGAAATCCTCTTCTCCCTCAATCTTGTTCAGCACGCGGACAGCGAACTAGACTCTTGCTGATTTGTCCGTAGGTTTCAGTTAAGGCGCCCGTCTACCTGGAACTTTTCCCCACGTTTAGGCCGAGAAGCGCGGGAGCGATAAGGGCGACACTGCCACGCGCATCAAGTACGCCATCGCCGCTAAGCGCAAGGCTCTGAACTGGCGTGCAGTGTTCTCGTCGTGCTGCGTGTACCTATGGGACTTTCAGCGGTGACCATATTATTTTATTAGTGGGAAGTCTTTAGGAAGGTTCAGTGCAGGCCCCTATAGTAGTTTTGTATGTATCTGATGCGTGCATTTTGAGCTACAGCGCCTTGGAAAGGTCGTTTTTAGCGGTTTTGGAGTACTCTGAATTGATGTTTCTAACGTACGTGATATTTTGAAAGTACTTAACAGCTCTCGTCTGAAGTGTGTGTTCTTTTCGTAGATCAGCACGTTGGACGCACGCTTAATAGTTTAGTTGAAAAACATGTATTTCGAACACTCTGCAACGCAGTTCAAGCGCCAGGTAGACGGGCGCCTTAAGCTGCCGCAACCGCCGACGAGTGTTGTCTGTAGGCGCGTTACCACCACACTCACGTCGGAAATTGCGTCGGGCAGTTACAGCGGATTTCGTTTCGATTAACCAGACGACGCACCGTGCCTTCTGCTGCGGCGGGTGTCGCCATCGTACTGCCGTCGACCGACTGCAGCGCGACCTTACTCGAGGTCATGCAGGCATGCCAACCATTGACGCAGACAGTACACGCTGCACAGAACTTGTCAATGCCCTGCGTACGCTCCAAGTCACAGGATCTGTCTACCTCACTTACTAGATATACTATAACTATTTCAAACTCCGGAGTTCTTTTATAAACATTCTGTAGTCTAAAGAAATATGTAATTGGAAATTATGTAGAAGCATCAGCTTTTCAAGTCTGTAATATTCTACTATTCCAGCATCTCATTACACCAAAGGGTCAACGCAGCGCATTCGTGCACACTCAATGTAATCATATTTTGCATAAGAACTATTTCTTGCTAACATTACCAACACACCTACTTTCTCTGTTATCATTGAACTACTATAATTTATAGATACAATATAAGTAAAAGTATAATTTAACCAAAGTTATTGGAATGTTATGCAAACAGAAGTATAGAACGCTTGCGATACATGGCATGATTAGGAAAGAACCAAAAACGTGATGCATGGTGTGATGTTCCGTAGGTTTGATACAAAAAGGTGTGGAGAACGGCGAGTAGACTATAGCTGCCGGCGCCTGCAAAGAGTGCGGACGTCGTGATGTGACGGCAGAGTTGACGTAACTGCATTGGACGGAGGCGACGTCACATGCACGACGGCAGCAGTGCCAGGGCGTCGTAATACTGTCGAGTCACTGTCACGTGGTTGCGTGTCAGGCATGCCTCATGTCTAGGGTCACGTGTTTTTCACGAAACTATTTCAGGACTACTTTTACTCCAGTGCACTAGAGCTCAGATCCACTTCAGCGACTGAATGATTATAACTGTCACGAAATGCAGGTGTCTGCCCGCAAATTACGGTGGACACTCATTGCCGGAGTTGTCTAATTCTGATTGGCCCAGTCAGGTAAGGAACTGTCTCCCGACAACTACACGTGGCCAGTAACGAAAGGAAATATGCACGTATGCCATAGGACATTGGAGTCTAGCCTCCGTGTAGATCTCTTCGCGAAAAACAGTTGGCCCTAATGATGGCTAGACACACTGGAAATTTGTGAAAAAATATTTCACCCATCAACTCTTACATAATACTCAACATAATTCATCCTTTTATTGATTGCGTGATCAATTTCTCGACTCTGGCACAGAGTAAATAAGAACACAGACGTGATGGCGTGGCGGTTCCTTTGATGTGGGCGTGACCATTCACTGATTTGCTGCGCGAGGCTCTGGGAGCGGGTCTCGTGTCTATTTGGTTACTGCGTGCCGTGAGAGGTTCGCTATTGGCTGAGAAGCTGGCTGGCGAGTAAGTTACCACACACTGATTGGCGAACGCCGTTCCGACATGTTGCTGGCTAGTGACCTCATTTTGTCGGCGTTGTGCGGAATGAGCGGCGGTTCCACCTCTGTACTCTAACCTAGTCTGTGACTCGGCCGAGTTCTTGGCAGACCAATCACATACGTTCTGCTTTGAAGTATCAGTATCCTCAGTAGCTTCACACATGCATGTATGCAGTACGTTTACTTCTAGCAAACATCCAACAACCCCCCCCCTCCCAAATCCAACACCGTAAACCACTGTGTCTGGTGACGGTAGTCGTTGGTTCCTTCCTCAAGACACTTTCACGTGATGGAAATTGAAGGTCTTACTAAAGACATCCCGTATACAATCTCATGCGAATATATTGAGCAGATTCGCCTGAGCATTCTTACTGACTGCGTGAGGTCGGCAGCACTTGGAAGTGTTAATAGTGACGCAGAGGTAGCTAGAGGAGCTCTGATCGTGTGAGTGATCTGCGCTGTGTCGTGGTAGGCGATCCAGGCAGCGCAGGCGGGGTGTACCCCGGGTGTCGTGCCGTGCAGTTAGGAGAGGCTGGAGGCGTGGCGCGTGGACGGTCGACCACAAGGGCAGAGGAAGTGCTGGCGGAGGCTACGGCGAGTGGTTGACCTTGGACACCCGTGCAAGCCTGAGTCTGCCTGCCTTACCTGCAGCCATCCTTGCTTCCAGCGCCGCCCACTGCCCGCGCCTCGTCGCCGTTGGTCTTCACGTTCCATCGAGCACTTCTGAAATCAGCCTTTGAAAAATGCCACTGCGAGTAACTGCACATATTTTAACGAATACGCCGACGGACGGAAAGTAGTTTCTTGTCGTAACGTAGAATTAAAAGTTTCAAGTAAACATTTGTGAATACTGAAATGGTTTTATTTCGATTTGTCATTTTTAATTCACGTGAGTGTATGAATTAGCAAATTTTTAAAACATTTACATGTTTAATGTCACTGTTTTACGTGATCGAAGCTTGACAAAAGCGGTGAGGCCCACAGCAATGTCAACTCTTCCAAGGACTATGGCTGAGCCTAGCTCGGGCAACGGTAACGTGACGATTTCTCTGTTCTAGAGGACAAAACTCACGTGGACATGCTCCCATTGTTTTCCTAGTTTTTATCATGATATCATGCGAACACTATATAACACCAGTTATAATTTTTGTGTACCAAAATTAAATTTCTTAGTCATAAAAATGAACGTGACAGACTGCATGTCATGTAACACATGACAAGTCGCTGTAATTGTTACACAGCTCGCCTAATGATTAGCTGACGGGTAGCCAATATGACTTGTAAGTATTGCAGGCTTGCCCGGTGTAATTTGGACAATAGAGCGCTGGCAAGTATAAATGCACAAATCAATAGAAGTGGCGCTTCTGCAGCGGAGTGTATAGCCTACTCACTACTAGCTTGTCGGGACTATGAATTAGCGCAGACCTCCATGTGTTCATTTTACATATTGCGGAATAATACATGGCCTGCAAACAAATAGATCTTAAGCAGGGGTTTCAAAAGTGCTGAGATAACCGTGTGCAGCCTATATCACAGTTTTCAACGTGTTTCGGCGGTATCTCACGTTTTTGTGACATCACCAGGAACACCCGATTTTCTCGAAAATAGTGCTTGGCTAGTTCAATAAAAAAAATAGCTTCGATATTGTTTCACGATTGGATGTTTTTGTACTTCGCATGTTAGATGCATGCCGGCGAATTGCAGACATGCAGAACCGTAGTAATATAAATGTGATTGACCATTCGAGTTAAGGTTGTTGACAGTAAAATGAGCACGTTTGAAAACCCTGCTTAAGATCTACTTGTATGCGTATTGTGTATTCTTCAACCTTATGCGAAATTAACATTGCCATGGGCCTCACCACTTAGTTTATTCGTCATTAAAGTGAAGTGAAATTATCTGAAAAGTAAATATTTTACAAATTTTTTAAATATCACATTTATTATAAGCATTACAAAGACAAACATTAAAATTAATAAATTCAGTATTCATACATTTTAACCTAACACGTATAATTCAACGATAAAACACGGAACTACTTTTTTTCCGTCGTTACCAACTTTACTGGACGCATGCCTGTCAGTGTAGCCGTAAAAAATATATGCAGGGAAGGGCAGTGACATTTTTCAAAGGTTCACTTCAGAAGTGTTCATATAACCGTGAACGGCCTGTGTCAAAATTTCTTGTTACAATGACACGCGGCCAATAACCGAAGGCAAACACATAAAATAACGCTTTAGGCGGGAATCTGGCGTCGCCAAACATCAATATAACGGTCTGTCATGTCTTTGTGCTTGATCGATATTGGCGGCAGGTGTTTATAAGGCTGCGGAGTACAGTCTCGACAAGGAATGATGCCTCCTAACACCTGGCCTACCTATGTTATTGGATGTTGTTTCCTACTGTCTACAGCGTAGATCACGTGCAGCGTTCCATCGCCACCACGCAGCTGGCGTGCGGTGTTCTCGTCGCACTGCGCGTGTGTGCGTACGGCACTGTGCGTACGTGTGCCTATGGCACTTTCAGTTCTCACCCTATTGTTTAATTGGCGCCAAGTCTGTACCGAGGGTCATTCAGGCCCTGAGCAGCTTTGTATGGTTCCGACGCGTATATTTTGAGATACAGCGTATATTTTGAGATACAGCGTATATTTTGAGATACAGCGTATATTTTGAGATACATCGTATATTTTGAGATACATCGTATATTTTGAGATACATCGTATATTTTGAGATACATCGTATATTTTGAGATACAGCGTTTTGAAAAAAAAACCGTTTTTAGCCGTGTTGGAGTGCTGTGAAATGGTGTTTGTTATGTGCGCGCCGTCTTGAAAGCACTTAACAGCCCTCGTATGACGTGTGTGTTCTTGTCGTAGATCAACACACTACGCATGTCTAACAGTTTAGCGGGAACACGTGTATTTCAAACTCCGCAGCGCGGTTCAAACGCCAGGTAGGCGGGAGCCTTAAGGCTGTTCAAGCGGCAAAAAAATGTTTTCTGTATTTTTAAGAAATTTTACAATTTTGTGATACAATATCAATGACAAGTTGATAAAAATGCTAAATCAATTTGCAAATAACTTTCGCATATTTTTCTAGGATAATCATCAGCATTTTAACCTTAACTATTATGCTAAACAGATTTTAAAAAGTTATTCGAGCATAATGTTTGATTTCAGCTGACTGTTTTTTTGAAGTCTTAAGAACACCACGAAGAAATTTCCTCGATGTCTGGCATACTATTCGCCGGCGATTAGGGTTTAACTTCTAGGTATTTCGAATTTAAACTTTATTGTAAAACTTTAAAATAAAATTACGGCTGAACCAATTGAAGAATTTCCAAGAAATTTGTTTATCTTATTCTAATTACATCAGTTATTATTTTTAACTGTAGCAAAATTTGATAATTATGCAAAATTTAAAAATTTGTATGCTAAAATATATAAATTAGGTATTCCTGTAACGCCTGTAATTAAACTTTGTAAATTAATTTTCCATGTTTTTTGTACTTTTATCAAAATACTATTCTATATAATAAAAGATACTTATAAAAACCCTAAAAATATGGGAAGTCATGTTGGGCACTTGAACACCCTGAACAAGGTTTTCAGCGCCCAGGGGCGTGAAGTGACCTGGAGATGATGCGACGACATGCATGGTTGGCAGGAAAGGGAATGCTAAGAGGTTGGAGGCTGGCTGGAGCGCTCTGCGCTAGCCTCGTCACCACAGCGACCCTCAACGGGGGAGAGAGAGAGAGAGAGAGGGTAGGCAGGTCGACAACGAGGTCATTACAGACGGAGCGAGTTGCCGAGAGAAGCAGCAGCAGGGAAGTTACCACCCGTGACATGTAACACGGAACTATCCTCACATTCGACTGGACTGATCTCGGGAAGTCAGGATGTCCGGACCGGGAATGGAACCCAGTACCTCCCGAGCGCGAGTGGGAAGGTTGACCGCTGCGCCACGTCGCTCGGACTCCAGGAGTCTGTCTGCCGGAGCGGTATCGACCGGAGGCCGTGGATCAAATACAAGGAGGCGGGGGCCCCATTCCACTCCACACTGTGCAAATACGCAGGAAGATGTCCTCGAGGGGCGTGGTCTGACCACCGCACCACCTCTGTGTGCCCTGCCCCAGGAGCATCCGTCTAACACGGGGCCGCGGTGGTGTAGTGGTCAGACTACTCGCCTTCCTTTCTCGGCGGGGTCGCTCCCGGATTTTCAGATGTGGGAATCGTGCCGAACGATGCCGCTGGTCGGCGGGTTTTCTCGGGGATCTCCCGTTTCCTCCGCCCCTTCATTCCGGTGCTGTTCCATACCTCNTGGCGGGTTTTCTCGGGGATCTCCCGTTTCCTCCGCCCCTTCATTCCGGTGCTGTTCCATACCTCGTTTCACCCTCGTTGGTTTTGACCTCGATATTAAGGCTGGTTGAGAATTTGGTATAGGAAAATATATGTTAATGAAATTCGGTTTTTTGGCGTTGCTGTCAAAGATAGACATATACCACGTGGGACTTTTNTACTCGCCTTCCTTTCTCGGCGGGGTCGCTCCCGGATTTTCAGATGTGGGAATCGTGCCGAACGATGCCGCTGGTCGGCGGGTTTTCTCGGGGATCTCCCGTTTCCTCCGCCCCTTCATTCCGGTGCTGTTCCATACCTCGTTTCACCCTCGTTGGTTTTGACCTCGATATTAAGGCTGGTTGAGAATTTGGTTTAGGAAAATATATGTTAATGAAATTCGGTTTTTTGGCGTTGCTGTCAAAGATAGACATATACCACGTGGGACTTTTNTAGGAAAATATATGTTAATGAAATTCGGTTTTTTGGCGTTGCTGTCAAAGATAGACATATACCACGTGGGACTTTTTTGAGCAGAAAAATACGTGCTTCTTTGCTGTCGAAACCTTTTTGTAACATTAATGTATAGCCTGTTTCCGGGAAAAATCAGAACACTTATTAATTAAATAAAAAATTACTGAAAAACAAATGGTTATATTTGTCTCAGTACAGAGCTTGGGAGTATCATTTCTCACACTCAGGTTTTCGTTTCAGATTAATGTCTTCAAAATTTTGTTTTATAAAACATAATTTCATTAACATGTATTTCCCTATAGCAAATTGCGAAACAGGCAGCAGGCCGTCCAAATCTCTCTCAACTCAACTCGACCGCCCCTAAGTGAACGATGAGGGAGAAACGCACGCTCATAAAGTACCGCATTCTCTCTGATCTTAAGGCGAGTGGCGCGGGTACTTTACTGCGGGCGTACCCGTTCGCTCATTCGATACGTGAAGAGCTCTGAGGACGGGGCTGAAGTCTGATTGGCTGCCGCGTGCTACCAGCCGGCGAGTACCAGGCGCTGGCTTTCCCACGGATATTCGCGTCTGNCGTAGTGTAGAGAATATTTTCAGTATGCGCGACTTGTTGAAAGTTGTGTTCGGCAACTTGTGTGAAGTGTGATTTCTTTTCGATTGCAAACAGCCGTAAAACAACACCTGCCCGTACACCGCGTTGGCGGCGGGAAATACATAAATCTGACATGTCAGATCAGAACCTCCACAAAGTTTCCCCGCGCCCGGAATAAGGGAGCATTCAGATCACGTGGCAGGTAGGCGTGGAAACTGAAGAACTGGGGGGCTTATTCTAAGTTATTCGTTAATTTTTCGTATTCGTTAAGTTTCGGAAGCTCTCGAAACGAATAAAATCTTCGAGAAAGGCAATTTCGTATTCTCAAGTAATAATTCGTTACAGCCCTCCGAGCATTCGGCAATGTTCGGGGTTTCCGTTAGCGTAAGCAAGATCGCAGCACTACGCACATTAACTTTAACTGTGTTACGAGAGTTTAATTATAAATTGTGAATACTTAAGCTCGAAAACATTAATAAACCAAACCAGTAGAGCCCTTAAAATATTTTGTTTGCTTTTGGCGTGTTTTACATATTAGTATTAAATAAATACTGTATTCTAGGAAAAAGGTATATTTCGTTCAAGTGTGTCAAATTTGCTGACGACATCGTACTATTTTCTAACTTGGCTGGACGTGTGATGTATTAAACATGAATATCCTTTAATTTCGTATGCACTGTGTTGAAATAGACTCGCTTGTACGCCGGTAAGACAGAACTTTGGTTGCTACATGCACGAAGATTTTTCTCAATAATTATTGTGCTGTTTGGTTGCAAGCTGTTTGCGAACATGCTATTTCCTTTGTTATTTATGATACCAATGTTATAAAATAAGCGATGGACATCAAACAAGACGATATCGTGTTTCTAGTAGATTGTATTAATATCAATATGATAATGAATTTTCGCTCAATTATATTTAAGAGAAAGTAATTTTGTTGTAAACTACCAAGAATTATTTACAGTTTAGCGCTACCTGTCGGTCAATTTACGAACTACATGTTCAAAGGAAATTTTAAAATTAAATCAGTTTTTATGTTCTTGTATTTCATTAAAACAACTGCAATAAAATAATAAATACCCTCACATAGCCAAGAAACACTGCTGCTTACATAGTTCACAAATTAAAACAGAAAGGTTAATTGGTGCTTTTAAAATATTTTTCCTGAAATATATCTTCATTTTTTGTAATTCGTGAAGGCACATTACTTCACGATTCTATTCTCTCACAGTCCCAAAAAACAACTTGTTACACACACACACACTCTCTCGCCAATTTTTTATAATAAAACTTGGTAACGAAAGTTTGAAGGGCTTCGTTATCGTTTCGAGTTTCTTACCGAACGTAGTGACGTCAAACGTACACTAGAATGCGATTAGAATAACTCCTTTCGTTAGCAAACGAAAATTATAGTAATCACGAGTATTTTTGTCGACAGGAAACGAAACGAATAACGGAGTAAAACCCTTGGCGTCAGACGGGGAGAATTGCAGACGAGGAAAAGAAAGCCAGTNGGAAACGAAACGAATAACGGAGTAAAACCCTTGGCGTCAGACGGGGAGAATTGCAGACGAGGAAAAGAAAGCCAGTTTCAGGCAGTTACTAATAGTGGAACAGAAGGTGTAGGAGTCCCCTGCATTGTAAAAAAAAAAGAAGAAAAAAAGTGTGTGCTTTTGCAAATAAAGGTTTGGAAACTATTTGTTAAAATATTTGTTTCCACAAGGTACCAGGAAAAAAATTACTAGCTCAAAATTTTCGTCAAACTGTTGTTAAGTATGTATCAGATTAACACGTTGTGACTCCCGCCTGTCTGGAACTCATTTCCGCGTTTGAGGCCGAGAGGCGCGGTAGCGATAAGGGCGACACTGCCACGCGCATCAAGTGCCCCGTCGCCACTAAGCGCAAGGCTCTCAACTGGCGCGCAGTGTTCTCGTCGCTCTGCGTGTACCTATGAGTAGAGACCTGAAGAATTCGCGGATTCATTTTGAGACAAGCTAGAATTCAAAACACTTGCGTTTATATAACTTTAGCCATTGGCCCACGCGGTATTTGACACTTCCTGGAGAATGCTGATCCAATCGTCGCCTTCCACTGTGGCAGCAGGCAACCAATGTAAAGTTGATGTCGGCGTATTTGTATATAAAACTGTAGAGTCAAGCCTGCAGGTCATTGAACTCGCGAATTTTTCCTGTCTCCACCTATGAGTAGGGGCAGTGATATTTCGCGAAAAGATTTCGAGACAAGATACAGTCCAAAGCACCGTAGAGTCGTTCAGCTTCTTTGATTGGCTATAAAATGTTCTGGCCCGTGTTAACAGTTTGCGCAGGAATCACGAAGGTTCAGTGTCGGAGTTACTTAGTCCTGAGTGGCTTGGTCGAAGACAGACACGGCACCAGCAGCCATTGGAGGTATAATAACAGCTGAGGTGTGTATATAGTATTGAAGTCTACTGTGTGCTCCGATTTTTACGCGAAAAGTCACTGGCCCTACTTATGAGACAAAATGGCTACCTACTGGGACACCAGTTAATGAAAATATGTTCATATATATNTTTCAGCGGCGACCCTGTTATTGTATTGGAGGAAAGTTTGCAGGAAGGTTCAGTGCACGGCCCTTGAGTAGTTTTGTATGGTTCATGCCTATCCTGGCCACACATGAAGAGGCGAGACAGCCGCTTGTACCGCGAACTGCAGCCGCACACGCCACTGGTCAGCAACATGCCGGAAGCGCGTTCGCCAATCAGCGCCTGGTAACGTACTCGCCAGCCGGCAGTCACAGCACGCGGTAACCAATCAGAGAGCGGGCACGCCGTTGTCAATGGAACCACTACGCCATTTCTTCTCTGTATACTTACCTATTGTGTGCTAGCGATTAGGTACGGGCACTGCAGAGCCTGGTCGAGTAGGACGGAGCCGCGCGTCAAATAAGGCCGAGGAAGAAGGTGCAAGAGGACTCACATAGTCTCATATAACACTCGCGCCATATTGCCACTTTCCACCGCCTCATCTAGTCGCGGTCTCGCGCCGTCTCCAGCCCAGCTCCTTGGCGGCCGTCTGCTTGAAGGGATTTTGCACGTCCTAGGTGTAAAAACGTGGTAGCGCTAGGGGTGACCGAGGCATGCGCATCAACTCTCTCATCGTCTCTACGCGCAGAGCACTGAACTGGCGTGCAGTCTTGTCGTTGATAACGCGCCTCCATCAGACTTTCAGAGGAGACCCTACCATTTTATGACGTAGTAATATAAATAAAGGATGTTGCACGCCCCTATTTCTTTTATTAATTTAAAGTACCGGAATGTTCATACCTCAAAATGACCGTGAAAACGCCCTTTCGAGCCGTTTTCATTATCACAAAAACATGCTCTAGAGAGAAATGGAGGAACTGAAAAACGCATACAGACGCGTAACGTTTCTTAAATGCTATTCGTAAGCAGACCTCGCTCAGACACGTTGGATGGCTTTTTAATCAAACCTTTTCTGCTGGAGCTCTGCACACCGTCCGGCGGCCTACCCAGGCGGCCATCTTGACTCTTGCCGCTACTAGCAACACTCACGTCGACCTTACACTGATGAAAATATTTGTAAATTGACCCGTTTGGTCCCGAATTTATTTACAATCTCAAGTCACAGTGTAAATATTACTCAAAGATGAAATGGCGTGGAGGTTCCTTTGATGTTGGCGTACTTGTACTCTGATTGGCTGGGATGTCCCGGCTGGCGGGTAAGTTACCAGGCTTTGATTGGCGATCGATGATCCGACATGTTGCTGGCCAGTGGCGTGTGCGGCTGCAGCTCGCGAAATAAGCGATTGTTTCACTTCTGTGTTATTAAGTACTCTGTGATCAAGTGTTGCAGTCGGGTAATATTTAGGTGGGCGCTGTGCTAGTGTGTCTCAGCCAGTGAACAACGTGCTTCGTGCTCGGCGTTACCAACATTAGTCGTCCACAAATGAGAGCTGCAGAAACTTTGGCAAACCAGGTTACTCACAAGGAAGGTGCCCAACACACCGACGTCACATTTGAAACATGTCCTCGGTCGTAAACACGGGGGCTTTGGGTTTATAAAAAGTTCCCCCTCCTCCCTCAACCTCCCCGAAATCCACCGTATTGATTAGGGTCACCTGATTTCCGTTAAGAAATATCCACACAGGTTAAACTTCTAGATTCCACTTGTAGTTCTGCATTTTTCCTTTGATCTTTGGCCACATGGGGGCCGCGGTGGTGTAGCGGTCAGCCTACTCGCCTCCCACTTAGGCGAACCGGGCTCGATTCCCGGCGGGGTCGCTCCCGGATTTCCGCATGTGGGAATCGTGCCGGACGATGCTGCTGGTCAGCGGGTTTTCTCGGGGATCTCCCGTACTTTCTCCCCCTGCATTCCGGCGCTGTCCCATTCTCACCTCGTTTCACCCTCGTCGGTTCTCGAGTCCTCGATGTTAAGAGCCGCCCAAATCTCTCCACTCCACTTTGGTCACGTCTTTGTGAGGTGACATTGTGGTGTTTGACTGGGACAATCGAAATTTGGAACTTCGATACTGAACGTCCGTAATTCGTGGGCAGGCACCTCGGAAGCTTAAAAGCTAAAACCATCCTTTCGTGGATCTGTATCTAAACTGAATGTTTTAAAATTTAGGCTGTTCACGATAAAGGGAGTAATTTTGAAAACCCTGCTGGAGATCTACTTTTATCATTCTATTAAATTCTTTCGCAATATGTAAACTTTGCATTGCAATGCGCCCAATGACTTTATTCATACGTCAGTGAAGTGAAAACATGAAATAGTTGGGAATATAAATATTTCAACGAGTCGAGGGACTTGGGCGCCACTTAACAACGTGGTCTTGAGAGCCGACGAGGGTGAAAACCCACCGACCAGCGGCATCGTCCGGCACGATTCCCACATGCGAAAATTTTGTAGTGGCCCGGTCGGGGATTGAACCCGGTTCGCCTTGATGAGAGGCTAGCAGTCTAACCGCTCATCCACCGCGGCCCCACGCGGGTCCTCGAGAGCAGAGCATATGTTAGAGAGGTGATTTGAGTCGTGGGAAGGGAGGATTAACTAGTTCGCTACAGTTTCTGCAGCTCGGTTCCGCTAGGGTTGGCGCTGGTCATCTGCAAAGTCGTAAAATCAGAACTTCATTTCTCATTGCGTCAGGACTCGGTTCTGATGACTGAAGTGCGTGACGCAGTGTGGTGCGCTGAGCGGTCGGCGCGGCAGGTAAGCACCTCGACAGACGAGCCTCCGGAGACTCGCGGCGCTCATGAAATATTACAAGCGCAGTAAATGCGAGTAGAGTCGGGCGTGGCTCGTCGTCCATATTCAGCCGCGCGGCTCATCCAGGCTGGATGGAAGACTGCCGTTGAATTATTACTGTTGAACCGACCAGAGGCACGCCTCGTCTCCGGCAGCACTGCTGTGGCACGGAGTAGTTAGTAATACAGAGCTGGCACGGCGTGTGTACCGCGAGCCCCTGCCTTGTCGTGAACTTGAGCACCCGTAGATACTCTCGTTACAACACGAGGAAGCACGTCAATGGAAGGTGTACAGTAGTGTTTATTACTGAAAACATAAATTATAGGCGTGGTCCTGTTTTACTTATTACAAAAAAGGCGTGTGTGTGTGTGTATATATATATATACACACACACAGTAATGAAATTATATTATCCATGGGTGATAATTGATGAAATAAAAAATACAATAGTAATTTTTTTTGTAACAAAAGTTATATAATCTTTTTTAACTTGCCATAACAACAGGTAACAAATAAATATACGTCACTTTTAAAGACAATTTTTTGTTGGTTTTTATGGTGAGTATTGAACAAGTTATAATCTTAACTATTACATTATATTATGACCATGAATATATCATCGGGTTCCCGCAATAGCTTCATTTGAAATCATTCCTCTAAAAAAAATTGTTTTTATGCATTATTAATTTCTTTTAAGTAAGTTAAATAAATTTTGTAGTTGAACAGTTGCAATAAATTATTGAACAGCAGAAGACAGAAAGTTCGGAGCACTCCCGAGCACGTGCAGTAGGCGAAATAATAATCTAGAGGTTAGTGGTTTGTCGAACAGGCAGGCGTTACTGCGGTGCTGGCCAAGGAAGAGGAATCCTGGTCATAAACGACCACGCCACGATTTGGCGTGCGGCTCACATCCCAAGAAGGAAGAAAAAGATTGCGACGAGGTGAAGCCATCAGTCGGGCCGCTATGCAACAAAAAATATAAAAAAATGCATAAAAAAAGGATCGCAAACACAAAGTACTATCACGTCTGAATAAAAGAAAATATCCGCAAACAAACTTGCCCAAAACGGCGGATAAAACACTATTTCATCACAATGATGGCGAAAGATTCCACAAGAACAATGNCAAACAAACTTGCCCAAAACGGCGGATAAAACACTATTTCATCACAATGATGGCGAAAGATTCCACAAGAACAATGAATTCAGCAGACTACATGCTGTATGGCGAGAATGCGATAAAGAAGGAAGTAACCTGAGCGGAAACCTGTATATACCAATGTATGCTCAGGACTTCATGGTCTCGTGCGACTAATCGATGCATAACTCGAAAGTCGAGAAAGACATAATAATATACAAATGCCGTNGGACTTCATGGTCTCGTGCGACTAATCGATGCATAACTCGAAAGTCGAGAAAGACATAATAATATACAAATGCCGTCTTTCATTTTGCAAACAGCAATTAATAATTTACAGAATATTATGCACGTAAATAATTAATAAACATTAAGAAAATTATTTTTTAAACAAGCAGTATAACAGGTAAATATTTAAACATTATAGAATTTTCAAATGATAAAGTTTGTTTTACAACTTCAAATTTAATAAACAAAAATATTAAGCATAAGTAGAACACGTTCCAATAGAAAAAAAATATATATACGGCGAAATACGAATCAAATAAGAAAATAATTAGTGTAATTAAAACGACAAGAAACAAGTGTCAACACAACTGGCACAACGCCCAGCAAAATGGCGTCGCTGGTCAGTGACACGTCGGAATGCTATTCGCCAATCAGCGCCCAGTGGCTCAAGTAGTGTGCAACACGGAGCACCATTTGCCAATCAATACCTGGTAACTTTGCATAACATGTAGGGGAAGGCCGTTCGCCAATCGGCGCCTGGTAACCTAAACCTAAGTACAGACGTGTCCATACTTGACCCCCACCTCTGACGTCACCATGAAGGCGCTAGTTCCGCCGGAATCCCCCGCACAGTACCGTATGCAGAATCTCTAGCATTGGCAACTACACTAAGTTACTTCTTCGTTGGCTGTGTTTGCGTACTTGTTGTGGTCGCCATTTTTTGTTTTTTTTTCGTTTTAGTTATAAACGTGTGTGAAGGTTATGCAGAACTTCATTTGGAGAAGTTAAGAAGTGTTTAGGAAATGTTATTAAACTGCAAGAAAAATGTGTAAGGTCAGTAAATGTTGTGTTTGTCTGCCGTGAATTGCTCGCGTGCATAACGAGGGAGCGCTTTCACATGGCGTGCCGCGTCCTGACCGTGTTCCTATCACAGAGTAGATGAGTACACAGAGGCGAAATTACCAGGCGGTTCCTTTGACGTGGGCGTTCTCGCGCTCTGATTGGCGTCGCAGGGCTCTGGGGACATCCTTGTGTCTGATTGGCAAGTAGGGTACCTCGTCG
Organism: Clitarchus hookeri; assembly: GCA_002778355.1. Taxonomy (NCBI): domain Eukaryota; kingdom Metazoa; phylum Arthropoda; class Insecta; order Phasmatodea; family Phasmatidae; genus Clitarchus; species Clitarchus hookeri. The sequence continues at coordinate 350,240 of NQII01000262.1, forward strand.
GTGAGACGTCAAGCCACCCGTTATTATATAAGCTCTTCGCCGTCATTTCAGCACTTCTCAAAGCCCTATTTAGTATTGTATCCTTCCGCCACACGGACAACTAACATTGCTGTGAACCGTCTCACTTGTTGCATGCGCCACACAAGTGAAACGTTGGAATTTTGAAAAATTGAAATGTCTTATTAATTATTCAAATTTGTGTAATACTCTAAAATGCAGACAGCAAGAAACGCNAATTTTGAAAAATTGAAATGTCTTATTAATTATTCAAATTTGTGTAATACTCTAAAATGCAGACAGCAAGAAACGCTTAATTCATTGGCAATATAGTTAATAATTACACTAGTCAGAACTTTTTTTTATATGAGTTCTCTGCCAATTTAACCGGCATAGTCCATTCATGGTTACGTCCAAGTTTTCCGAAGTCCTGTTAATGTTNAATTTTGAAAAATTGAAATGTCTTATTAATTATTCAAATTTGTGTAATACTCTAAAATGCAGACAGCAAGAAACGGTTAATTCATTGGCAATATAGTTAATAATTACACTAGTAAGAACTTTTTTTTATGAGTTCTCTGCCAATTTAACCGGCATAGTCCATTCATGGTTACGTCCAAGTTTTCCGAAGTCCTGTTAATGTTNTATGAGTTCTCTGCCAATTTAACCGGCATAGTCCATTCATGGTTACGTCCAAGTTTTCCGAAGTCCTGTTAATGTTACACTTCCAGGATATTCCTCCGCCTTGTGCAAACAAAGCTTCAGGAAAAAGTCAAGTGGGAGGTAGTGTGATTCTGTGTCGCCAGAGCGCGCTGCCAACCTACTTGTAAATACTACCAAACCACCCGCTAGATGTCACCACAGTCGTACTCCTCCCCCCTCGTACTCAGACAGTGTGCCATCCATTCTCGGAACCGCCGCGTGTCAGTATAGCAGGCCAGGTAATCCTCCCGCCTCATTAATGACCCGGCGCCTCCAGAATATTGCTCTCTGCGGTGACAATGTGCTGGAGGTTAGCAGTACTGCGACCATGTGCAGGACAACACACACGCCACTATGGGAGATATGCACATTTCGAAAGGCAATAACACATTTTTGTAAACCTTTCACTATTCATTACAGTGGTTGGGACCATTTAAGATTCGTTATTTTTATGTGTATATAAAATTATGACAATAAAAGTGTACATTTGTTTATATCCTCCGATTGAGGTGTTTGCCCGAAATTCTAATGTGTCAAACGGCGAGTAAGTTGCTGTTGAGCAAACTAGGAACGAATGTGAATGCTTTTTCATTCGAAAATGAAACTTATATTGGCAGTGTTTATTTTCGGGAAATTTTCAAGAATTCTATTATTCTTCACGATGTTAGTTCATAATGTTTACACCAAAGATCTTGTTTCGCAATGATGTATTGTTANAGAATTCTATTATTCTTCACGATGTTAGTTCATAATGTTTACACCAAAGATCTTGTTTCGCAATGATGTATTGTTAAAAAAAAATTTCTTGTATATTAATGCAGTGAAAATGTTTTTAAAAAACGTGGACCGGTTTTTTTAGCCTAATCATCTGCCGATACAGTAGCACTTCTAGGATTGTATTAATACGAAATTTGGTAATATTTTGTTATGCATTTTACATACNATCTGCCGATACAGTAGCACTTCTAGGATTGTATTAATACGAAATTTGGTAATATTTTGTTATGCATTTTACATACATTTTCTGCAAAACATTTTGTAGCAACGAATGATTTTATTTGACGGACTGTACTAGAAAAAATATTTATTCGTGTAACCAGCAATTGCTGCACTTTAAATTGCTAGGTATATATAACGAGAAACCAACGTACATTTTAAATATGCTCACTTTATCGTCAACAGCTGTTATAAAGAATGTATCAACTGTTTTGGCTCATTGTTCTTACTTTCTTTTCTGCCTATATATCTTCAATGAGTTTTGTTCGCTGTTTTGAATCCCACACTCGTAAAGTTAATTTTAAATAATTACCAAGCAGCAATTTGCTCTCACGAACTTCTTTTTACACAAATAATACCATTACTTTAATAGACATGAAGCACAACACAGTAAACGAGGAAGAGAAATAATGAGTAATTTAACTTGAGAACGAGTTGAAATGGCACTCACTCAAAGCAGGATCACGATAGCATGTGCACGAGTTGCCATTGGCTACTCTGCCGCAAATCAGCGTGATTTTTAACCCGGGCAATCATAAACAGACTTGTTAGCTCGTGGTGTAAAATTTGAAACTTAACCCCCTCGGCGATAATTTCCTTTCTTCCTAGTTATTTGGTCTCGTCTTCTTCGAAACTTCTTTTAGAGGCTTCCTGATACCTTTCTCCCCCCTTCCTACCTTGCGGCTTTGGGAGCCAGGGGTTTAGAATTTCTAATTGGCTGCTGGCAGGACTTTGAAAGGAATTTGCCGAACAGATCCTCGACGTAATTCAGGGATGAAAAGCCTCCTTTCGAAACTGTCGGAGACGTATTCGTGACGTCGTTACCTACCAATTTTCTTGTTCGACAGCCTCGTGGTATTTCCGCCCGTCTCCCGCATAACGGGTAGCTCATTATTTCGTATCAGTGACAAATCACTGTACACTGTTCACTGTTAACTGAGCACTTCCCGAAGTCCTGCTCGAGATCTACTTCTCCTCCCAGTTCGTATACTTCCGTGATACGTAACATTAGTATCACCGCTGACCCTGTCTCCTACTCATGCGCCAATCAAGTTGAATCTATGAAGTCGTTAAGAATGTAAATATGTAGATAATGCGCCAATTGTTACTCTACTGTGCAAAACATACATTTTAAACAAACTCAGTGGCCACTAACGTAAAAAGTTACGCTTTCAATACTACGTTCGTATCCAGGACTACTTTTCGTATTTCGCTGCCAACTTAACTACAAGCACTCCACTGTACTTACTGTTCCTAAGTGTTTAAAAAATACCCAATCAATTTTTTAGCATTTTAATTTAGTATTTATTTTATTTTATTNCTTACTGTTCCTAAGTGTTTAAAAAATACCCAATCAATTTTTTAGCATTTTAATTTAGTATTTATTTTATTTTATTTTATACCTCCGCAGTTTTTTACACTTGCTTCATAAAGTACCCGATTGTGAATACAGATATAAAGTTTCTTAATGCTGTTTCTGTTAGCAGATACACATCACGAAAAGTGATCGTGTCAAGTTTTTATCAGAGGAGTAGAGAGCAGTATGCAAGTGTAGCGAGTGTGTTCTTGTCCCAGAACATATGGCACATGTACCATTTATTTTCTTGTGCCCAGTGTTTATTGGAATAATATTGCCTCCGTTTTTACAATTTTTAGTGTGTAACTTACTAACAGTGCTGCTATGTTAATAGTGAGACAGTAAACAGATTCCATTTCGTAGAAAGTTTTTTTATGTAGTTTTAACTATCAAATCAAAAGTTTGTAGGTATGTAAATGCTAAATTTTAAATTCAAAATGCTGAAGTTGGAGATTTTAAATGCCAATTCCTACGAATCTTGTTTTAACCTTGTGCACATAAAATGCAGTGCTATTTAGGGGAAATAGCAATTTATACTGCCTTGTATATTAAAAATTAAAAATCACAGTGTTAGTATGTTACTAGAACACGGCAATATTGACACATAGAAATGAAATGAGGTAATTTAAATTGAACAAGAGCGCCGTGTAATGAGCTACCTCAAGACATAATTTGTGTAATCACGAACAGAAAAAAAATTCGCATATGTTTTGATGTTTAGAAATGTTGTTAGAAATTTTTTTGTGTATTCAAACTGTTTATTAGAAAAAAAAAAAAGGTTACTTCATTAAAATGTGAGATCGTGCCGTTGGTTTGTACTACACATCACGACTGGGAACCTGGATGCCGACGTATATGCAGGCGAGGGGAACCACACTTAACTTAGAAAATACAACTTAGAACAGTCATAACTTAGAAAGTCATAACTTAGAACTATCGCAATGTAGAAACACACGTCTTAGAACAGTCGTACAGTAGAAACACACAACGCAGAACCATAAAACTTAGAATCATCGTAATTTAGAAAGTCATAATCTATAAAGTCATAATCATAAGTCAGAAACACACAAGCTAGGAAGTTGACAAGTCAGAACTACGTAACATAGAAAAGGCACAACTTAGAAGTTTCTATCTTTTGTGTTCGTTGGTTGTGTTTCTAAGTTGGCAATTTGTAGCAGCCTGCAGTTGGGGTGAGTAAGTTGAGAAGTAGATGAGCCTAGTGTAGAGAGCCTAGTGTAGAGAGTCTAGTGTAGAGAGCGGAGTGGACATTTAGCCGCGTGACGTTGAGCAGACGGTGTGCGCCAGTGGTGTCAGCAGGGAGAGGGGTCACGTATGTTCTGGCACCACTAGAGTGCCGACACCACATGAATATGGATAGCTGTGCCTCCCC
>NQII01000262.1:358823-373978 GCA_002778355.1 Clitarchus hookeri
TTTTTTTTTGTTTTTTGCGAAGGCGTGTTGTGTGGAAGGAATGTGAAGGGAGGGGTAAAGGAGGGCCGCAAAGTTGTGAAAATAAGGGCGTTAAGAGAGCGAGAGCTGGTGGGTAAGGGGGGGGGAGGGGAGGTTGCTCAACGCTGCTATCAGGGCGCTGTAATGGAGGAGGGCGATAATTCACGGCGCCAGCCCGCCCCGGGCAGCGTTACCGCCGCGCTGCAAGAAGGTCGAGGAACGCGGAGGAACAAATGCAATTATTCGTGCGTGAGCGGCGATTATCTGCTCGTTGCGAGATGTAGCTGCAGACTCGGTAACTCTCCCCCTGCAGTCGCCCGCCCGCCCGCCTTACCCAGTCAATAAATATATTTAATTTCAGCCGCAGACGTTAACTTCCAAGTGCGGTGGAATATGCACATTGTGTTTGTTACCTACATGGCTGTATTTATTTATAAAGGTAGTTAAATTATAGAAAATGGCTTAAATAAAAAGTAGCCAGTGCCTCAAAAGTGCTCACTTTATCGTGAACAGCCAATATGTATGTGCATTTTTATAAATTATTACATGTGCTCATTTTGTGAAAGTCAACACTGATGTGTTATTTTATGTGTACTAGTGTATCATTCTACGATGTGGTATTTGCTCTTTTGCTTATAGTCAAAACATATTACCACAGTGTTTACAACTTTTAATTAATCTAGTACTGCTGTTCCCGCTATGGCTTGCGTAGAACATTGTCATTTTTATTTTAAATCCATAATAAAGTACAATTTGACGTGAATACCAGGAATAAATTTTCCCATTCATTGAATGAAATAAGACCAGTAAAAAAATATATTGTTTTGCATTATTTTTCTCTCTTACAACAAAATAAATACCTTTGAATATTTTATTAGTAAAACATATTTTATATTGGTCTAAAAAACTATGTTATTAAATGCCGACATGGATTACCTTCAACGTTTGAGTGAAATTGGAGCATGAATAGAGACACCCGAACTTCGCGAAAAATTTTCATAGCCAGTTGTATTTCATAACACTTTAGCTGGGATCCACTCTCTTGATTGGCGTATTTACCTGTGAAGCGTCTTAGGTGTCTGGTCGCGACTTACAGGCGCGCACTACAGGAGTAACCTAATTGTGATTGGCCAGACCAGCGAAAGAATGTTTTCTCGTAAAGATACGCAGCCAATAAACAACAGAGGATTGCTGCTAGACCCCCAGGGTGTTGAAATATAACATGCGCGGAAATCTTCGCGAAATTTGGATGTCCCTGAGCATGAAACACTCAGCACAATAATTATACTTATATATCTTTAGATACGGTGATTTATCGCGAAAAATGTCGGAGAGGATGTTAGGTTTCAACATCCTATGGCCATGCCTGCAACATTTCTTACCTCACTGGCTGCAGTACACTTGAGATACTAGTTCCTTGTGAGACGGACACAACGAGACTTGGGCTGGTTGCACACGCGCCGACGTTGTCGAAGCCCGATCCGACTCCGATGTATGACGACGTAGCAGTGGGAGACTTGCAGACGTGACTTAGCAGTACGGCGGCGGCAGTATCCGAGTGTCGTTGGTTGGTGCAACAAGTACTCTGCGCTAAAGTCCTATGAATATACAATATTCAATTACGACGTAGTGTCATTAATCGAGTTGTATGAGTGCAGGCCGTGTTTGTGTGACAAAACTGCAGATAAATACAAAGACAAAGTGGCGAAACAGAAGATCTGCAGTGAAGTATCCTCAGTCTAGAAGAAGAATTTGACAAAATGGACAAGAAACAGCAACAGGAAATAGGTACGACTAACAATAGTATAGTTTTATTTAAGTCGCACCCATATCATCTCACTTTTCAATGCCTAAACATTTTGTATGTAGTTAACATGTGAATAATAACGTAACACATGTTGACAAAGGGTACATGAATCATGTAGATTAACGTAATTTAACGTGGGAACAGACAAATGAGATAATAATAATAGCAAGCAAAAACAGCACAACTGTTCACATTTCAAGCTCCTCTATATTACACTCAAGAGCCAAAAAAACTGGTATAGGCGTGCGTATGCAAATGACAGAGGTATGGAACCAATCAGAGTAACGCGATGCGGTCGGCAGCTAGGTTATCAAGATTTAAGTGAGTTTGAACGTGGTGTTATAGTCGGCGCAAGAGAGATGGGACATAGCATCTCCGAGGTAGCGATTAACATTTGGATGTTCGCGTACGACCATTTCACGAGCGTACCGTGAATATCGGGAATCCGGTAAAACATCACATCTTCGACATCGCTGCGGCCGGAAAAAAGATTGTGAAAGAACGGGACAAACGACGACTGACGAGGATCATTAAACGTGACAGACGTGGAACCCTTTCTCAAATTGGCGCAGATTGGGTTTGTGGACTGTCCTGCAGGATTCATGGTGTGAATTGCCTCCTGCATACCTTCAGACATTAGTTGAGTCCATGCCACGTCGTCTTGCGGCACTTCTGCGTGCTCGTGGGGCCCTTCACGATATTAAGCAGGCGTACCAGCTTTTTTTGGCTCTTCGGTGTACATAACAATGGTACATGGAAATGTAAATGGTTTTGAATACATACGTGTACACAAATAAAACCTTTATTGTGTTAGATTTGACAGCTCTGCGGTTTATGTTGAATATATAGTTTTTTTAACTGCCATGGGCTCGCAAAGTAGTCAGCAAAGTGTTATCGTATTTCATTGGCCCTTTTGGAACCCCTTGGTAGAGGAGTTCGCTCCACATCGACTACCCCTTGCCCTCGTGCTCTGTAGAGGTCATGTCGTCTAAAAGTATCTCTTGCGTGCACTATCTTGTGGAGAATCACACAAACCTATGCTATATATTTTGCAAATTGCTTGGAAACGTTCAGTGCACGGTATAAACCCCCCATTAGTTACATCATATGCCGGAACTACATTTTACAAATCTCCTCGCCCAACATAAGCGCTAGTTAAATACCCTTCCTTTTCGTTCGTATTATGTCCTCCAAAAGGTCGCATAAGGTGCGTAGAAAGTGCAAATGCTTCATCTCCCACCAGAGCGAATGGAACGTCAAAACTACCGCCTGGTTGTAGTGGGCCTGGTGGCGGGGTGTGTAATTGTCATTTCACTAACAATTTGTAGAAATCCGTCTCCACGAAAACCGAAGAGTCACAGTCCTTTTCGTACGCTCCTATGTATATATGTTCGAATCGGTAGTCAGAATCAGCCGCTGCCATAAGGGCGTTTGAAAAATAACTCTTACAATTGAGGTTCATCGAGCCTCTACCAGGAAATCGACACACTCATGCATGTTTCCCTTCTACAACTCCAATACAAAAGGGAAAATGTGCGTACTTCCTGAACCTGTCTGCTATCTCTTTCCACTTTTCTTCTGATGGGTGCGGAAGCACTTCATACTTCAAATTTCCCCACAGTGTATTGCATTCCAATTTCCCAGTGTTTCGGATTGTACTTATTCCCAACCTGTTGGCGTAGTGCATGTCAGTGAACGTATTACCAGATACAAGGCACCTGAAACACACCCTTGTGTTCTATTAACGAACACCATCTGTATGTGTTCCCCGCAGATTGTCACTTGTTAATATTTATCTAGATGCACAACATTATTAATATTACACCAGAAGTAACATGTATTTCAGGGGATACGATTTCTGCGAAGTGGCAGAGCATAAGGATGCTTTCGTCACGTTACTGAGAAAGAAATCTGGACAGGCTGCTACAGTAAAATATATATGATGGTAATCTACAATTTCTCCTCAAAGTGGCGAAGAAGGATGCCGCATAGTCAAGACTCCTCGAGTGTCAGCCACAGGAACTTGAGGACTCCGCTGGAGAACCCAATCACGAAGGCACGCTTGAAGGAGATCATCCATCCCACAGTTTCCCAACCCAAGCCACCTGCTGGACCTCCTCCTGTTGAGAGATCAAAGAAGATAGGGGATGTCGACAGAGAGATCCTTAGAGTGATACGTGCCCGACGAAGATGATGGATTTATTTTTATGTCAATCAAACCTAGTGTGCAGCGCTTGTCTGAGATTGGCAAGTTGGAATTTCGTATTACTGTAATGCAGCTTCTGAGAGATTTCAAGCAACGGGACCAACACCGAGTTCAACATGTCCACCATCCCTCGCCTCTCATCAGCCAGGCGCATATCCCTTCACCATCATATTCTGAGCCTCATTTAAATACATGTTTTCCGGAACATGCCCGGCTCTCCGCACCTCCTCCCCTCCTGTACCTGATCCTCCAAGGTATCACAGGAGACAACTTTCAGAGCCTAATTTCTCATGGACAGTCCGGTATTACTACCTTGAGCCTCTCTAGGAAAACATGCCCCTCCACCTGATTGTCACTACAGTCAAGCTTCATAGGTCTGAACGCCTTCCACCTAACATGGACGACGGTTGACCTTACAGTGATATCAGTCTCATTTGTTACCATGTCCCGTCAGTCTCGAGTGATTCGCCGAACAGAGNCAGTGATATCAGTCTCATTTGTTACCATGTCCCGTCAGTCTCGAGTGATTCGCCGAACAGAGCCTTGGAGCTACAGTATACAGTATGGTCAGTACCAATCATCTACTTTGAATGCCTACCACATGCCTGTTACACCAACACCTCCGCGCCCTTTTCGCCCTGGCCCGCTGGAGTCAAGTCACCAGGAAGTTGTAATTGTTCGCAACTCTCATCGCATTCGCCATTGGTATTGTAAACCCCTACAGCAGGCGATATGCAGTAGACTTCGATGTGTATGTCTAGAGACTCTCAGTACTGTCCAAGTGCAGTGTTTCATATTTCTTGCCTGGTTTTGTTGTTTGAAAACAGTTTATTTTCTAAATGTAACAACATATAACAATACAAGCCTTGCTATTGTACAAAATGTGATTTTGCTTACCTTATTGTGACTTCCATCATTTCCCTAGGAGACACACATGCTCTCATTGTAGTACCCTAACGCTTGATGACGTTACCTAACTGTTCCACTAGGTAATCGAAGGTAACTGTACTCACACAAAAATAATTGTAAAACTTCGATTAATGCTCAGTGTAAAAATAGCCCTCAGCATATCTAAATTCAAGAATAGGATGCACCCAATGTCGTCTTTTAGCTTTCTTCCTATATTTCCGCCTGAGGTATAATAAATACAGAAGGTAACGTCTTCCATCGAACATAGCGCACATNCAGCTTTCTTCCTATATTTCCGCCTGAGGTATAATAAATACAGAAGGTAACGTCTTCCATCGAACATAGCGCACAGCTTGCTCGTCACGCTCCCAAACTCTTACTGACCTCCGGCTCCGATAATATGTCGGTGCACGTTGCTCGCGCACTGAGTCGCCTGCGAACAGCTGCGAATGTGTTATNACCTCCGGCTCCGATAATATGTCGGTGCACGTTGCTCGCGCACTGAGTCGCCTGCGAACAGCTGCGAATGTGTTATCCAATCATAAAATATTATGAAACCATAGAGGCTTGGAGTATATCTTGACACGAAATATTTCCGCGAAAAATCACCATCTCTATCTATCTATACAATATCGTGGAACTGGGTTTTTTCGTGCGTTTTTTAAGTAATTTTTTTTAACCACGTGTTTTTATTTTTTATATTTTTTAGTTGGGTTAAATTGTAACAACCCTGTTACCCAAAAATGACGCTAATTTTGAAGGCGTCTTCTTATGCGTTTTAGCGGTACCTGTTTTTCGGGAAAATATTTCAGGACAAGTTGTGTTCCAACGTACTTTAGTTGAGAACCACTGTCGTGATTAGATCATTTGTATTGTTAGGCGTGTTATCTGTCAGCCCGCGAATCACGGGTGGTCAGTATCGGACAGTCTTGATAGGCTCACCCATGCAACATACCATCTTCACACAAAGATAAGTGGTCGACAGTCAAAGGAAAGCTGCGAGTATGTACATAGGATATTACCTTGGCGTAAATATTTTCGCGAAAATCAGGTTCCCGGGCTACTTATACGATACAACGGATATAATTAAATACCCGAATAATTCGTGGATTCATTTCGGGTCACGGTGGAATTCAAAGTATCGTATGTATAGGTTTATGTTCCCTTTTATTTGGTCCATGCGTTATGAGACACCACTTGGAGAAACTTGAACCAATAATAAACATGAAACAAGATGCAGGCCAAATATTCGCCTTGCGCTACGCCAGCAAGCGGCCAATGAGTATTTGATATGTGTGTAATTGTGGAGTGTTGCGTACTTGTCATTGAAATCGCACATTTTTCATGTCTCCAGATATCTATAACCTGTTCACGGTAAAGTGAGCACTTCTCGAAGTCGTCTCATTTGGAGTAATAGTCAATAAATATGTTATATTGTAGCCTTAGACGTTAACTTTGGAGTCCTGTGAAATATGTACACTGTGTTTATTACTTACTTGGCAATATTTATTTTAAGAAATGGTGGAAGGATAACAACAGCCTATAGTGAGTTGTATTGCAGAGTGTGGCGAACATGTGTGTGTATGTTGTGTTGTGCAGGTGTGCGGCTGAGCGAGCTCATAGCGTACTGCGAGCATGCGCAGTACGACCGGCACTCTTTGTCCGCACAGCACCGCCGCCTCCGCAGGCACGCCGCCCCCCAGCCGCCGCCCCCACTCCGCCTCCACTTCTCAGCTCTCGGCAGGTACGGCCACCCATCTCTACTACGCCGCCGCCCAGTCAGTGTGCTTGCATCATCACTCTAGTCTATTTGCGGTTTCTTCACACTTCTTCGATCAAACCTTTGAAAAATCACCCCAACTCTCTACGTGCCTGGTTGTGTTCTAAATATATCATCTTATCACAAACCTTGTATTCTTGTGTTAACTTAAAAGTAGGGCTTACCTTATTTTTGGTAAAATTTAACTTTTACGAATGTTTTATATATAAATTATGATATTTCATTTGCAGTTAATATGAACAAANTTTTTGGTAAAATTTAACTTTTACGAATGTTTTATATATAAATTATGATATTTCATTTGCAGTTAATATGAACAAACACGGCGGTAAAATAGTTATGTTGGTAATGCATAGTAAGAAATAGTTCTTGTTCTCGCGCAAAATATTTTACCCTGAGTGCGCACGAATGCGGTGCGCCTATCACTTTGATGTAATTTTCTAGACTTGGTCGGTTAAGCTTTGTTTGCACGNTTTTGGTAAAATTTAACTTTTACGAATGTTTTATATATAAATTATGATATTTCATTTGCAGTTAATATGAACAAAAACGGTGGTAAAATAGTTATGTTGGTAATGCATAGTAAGAAATAGTTCTTGTTCTCGCGCAAAATATTTTACCCCGAGTGCGCACGAATGCGGTGCGCCTATCACTTTGATGTAATTTTCTAGACTTGGTCGGTTAAGCTTTGTTTGCACGGGCAGAGGAATATCCCGCAATTATAACCTTAGCACGGCTTCAGAAAAGTTGGAAGTAACCGTGAATGAACTACATAGCCTGTTCACGGTAATTTGAGCACTTTTGAGACCCTAGCTACTTTTTCCTTTCAGCCATATTTATCCTTTAACCGCCTTTTAAAATAAATATTGTCATGTAAGTAATAAACACAATGTACATATTCCACCACACTCGGGAGTTTACGTCTAACGCTATAGTAAAATATATTTATTGACTATTATTCCAAATGAGAGGGTTTTCAAAAGTGCTCACTTTACCGCGAATAGCCAATAATTGGTAGTATGCTCGCGTGACCTATACCCCAATAGCATAAACGGCTTGAGTCAAGCTTGAATCAAAATTGTCCATAGCAAGCTTGTAAGCTTGAATCAAGCTAACTAGTCTCCACAGGCCAAGCTTGTAGCAAACTTGATTAGTAAAACTTGCCGCAACCTTCAAACATAATTGTAGCCATCTGCAAGCTTGTCATTAGCAAGTGTGTGCCAGTCATTAGAAATTTCGGTTGAATCAAGCTTGAATCATACTTGGTATAACAAGCTTGCATGCTCTCTGGGTATAAGTGCAACTCTCTTCGTCTTCAGTAGAAGTGCCTGTGTGTGCATCAATCTATATTTTGACTTCTACTTCAATATCGAGCATATTTCAATGTATGCTTTGGGATGCTGCAAGCATCACAAGACAATACAAATAGTGCGCTGCTGTGGGATAATACATGTTCTCGCCCGTCANCTTTGGGATGCTGCAAGCATCACAAGACAATACAAATAGTGCGCTGCTGTGGGATAATACATGTTCTCGCCCGTCAGAATGATTACAAGAATACGTGGATACCACACCACACACTGTTTATCATCACTTTAAATTATTTGTAATGTTCCTTAAATAATTATATATTTTATCAAATTTCTAGGTTTACTTTAAAAATTAATGGTTAGCTATTCCAAACGTATTTATTTTTAAATTTTGACTGCAACATTTTCAAAAGTAACTTATGTATAGTAATTAAACCGTAATATAGTGTTTTTAAGTGTGTGTCATGTACGATTGGTGGAAATACATTATTAATTACGTACTTCCTAAAGTTGTCTGTTGGTGTATTGTATAAACTATTTAACATTAATAGCCTTTCGGAATTAATAAAATTATAGTGTGTCATAGCAAAAACATTTATTAATTAGAAAATTAATAACTAAGGTTTTTTTTTTTTTAATGGGCGTAGGCGTAGAAGCCAAGGAGGCGTGAAAAAATATAATTTTCTTTGAAAGATGAACCCCTAGTGGACAAATAATGCTTGCTGTGTCCTTGCCTCCGGGCATTGTCGGCGAAGGCTGCTCGCTCTTCCGGCGTAGCTCGCGCCGAGTTGTGATTGGCTGTTGTCGCGTGGTCGCTCTACGTGCGCGCCAGACGCAGTCCTCGGGCGCGCGTCTTGCAGGCCGCTCACGGCGGAGCGAGCCTTCTCACTGAAGCCCTCTTATCTCGAGTAATAGTCAATAAATGTCGCACGTCTGAGGCCTGTAAGTGTGGGAGCGCTAGGGGCGACCGAGGCATGCGCATCAACCCTCTCATCGCCTCTACGCGCAGAGCACTGCCGTCGATAACGCGCCTCTGTGAGACTTTCAGCGGAGAACCTGCCATTTAATGAGGTCATAATAAAAATAAAGGTTTGATGCACTTCCCATTTCCTTTTTTTATGTATCGTACCGCGTACCGGAACGTTCATACCTAAAAATAACCGCGAAAACACACGTTTAAGCAATTTTCACTATCACAAAAACATGCTCTAGAGAGAAATGGAGGAACTGAAAAGCATATGCAGACGCGTAACGTTTCTTAAACTGCTGTTCGTAAGCAGACCTCGCTGAGACACGTTGGACGGGCTTTTTAATAAAATGTTTTCTGCTGGAGCTGTGCACGCCGTTCGGTGGCCTACCCAGGCGGCCATCTTAACTGGATTAGGACGGGAGAAAGTGGGGGTAGTTGTTAGTTTGATGCAGGGCGATGCGATCCAGGCGTGAAGGGAGTTGTGCCAGGTCGCAGTGCGAAGTACTGGCGGGAGTTGCAAAGGGGCGAAGTGTGGCGCGCGCCTATTGCTACCCCCAGGGGCCGCGGGGGAGGCACCGAACACAGTTACAGCTAATGGGATCGCGTCTCAACGAAGACAAACGAGCCCGGCTTCACTCCGCGGAGCTCCGGCCACAACTACCCTCGGGCCGCGTTCTCCCAGTTCGCTTCCACTTTCGTCCATCGTAACTTGTACTCAGCATTTCGTAACGTTTAGTCGGAACGCCCCACGACATTCGGCCGTCTAGCGTGCCATGCAACTGTTATTTTGGTGTTGTCATGATTCCAACATTGACAGTTTCAGTTGCTTGTGAAGTGGCTTTAATTATCTGAACTGTACACAGTAGAACACACCGTCCAATGAGAGAGGTTCCCTACGTGTGGGAAACATCCTTCGCTGTTGGAACTATTCCGTAGCCTCGCAAGCCGCTGCTGCCAGTAAGATAATGCATGGTCCGATTTTTATTGTTTCCGATCTATGACAAAACTTCGTTTCGATATCGGCACAGTTCCGAACAAAAAAATTATTGCAACGCCTAAAATTATAAATTTATCTGCCCTAGTATACTCGTCAAAGTGTGACATGTTGCAGAAGGGGTAAATCATGATCAGTGCTGTACAATTCCAGAAGCTGGTACCAATACGGACATCGCCTTTCCCTTCGCAATATAATTGGTTGCTGCTGACTCACACACTATTATATGACTGGTTTTTATTGTGCCATGGATCTGCTGAAACCCTTTCCAGAGGCTAGAATGTGTTAGTTGTTATAAGAAATTCGTAAGTACTATTCAGACCATAACTTACCTTTTTTGAAACTCTTGAAATGAAAAATTAATGTGCACGTTAAAGAGTTAACCCGTTCAGCCCCTGTGCCCACGATCTTAGTTTTGCACATGAAGGATATTTATGACCGGTGCTGTACGCAGAGAGGAATCAGTAACCAATGTCTCGAGAGTCTCCCCGTCTGATAATCTGATTGGTGAAAGTTTCCACGCCTCTCGTTTATAAACGGCCGATGGTGACGTCTTCGTGCTCGCAACACTTTGTTCATCGGTTGTAGCAAGTACACTGGCCACTGGCCACACCAGAATATTACACAGTTGCATCACTCCGGCTCACAAATTAATGCGTGACCTAATGCGTTAAGAATTATTCCAGCTTCTTGCTTTGCGAAATAATTATTGTGTGCATGAAAGACATTTTTTTTTANCCTAATGCGTTAAGAATTATTCCAGCTTCTTGCTTTGCGAAATAATTATTGTGTGCATGAAAGACATTTTTTTTTATTCCAATAACTTCGCCTGTACGCGTATTTCAACGTTTCAAACAGTCAAAACTAATGTGGCTGTGATTTTGTAGACAAAAATGAGTCGCATGACCATTTTCGAACTGTAACACGGCCTCTTTCTCGCCAATACAACAGGCGCTACACTTCCGTGCCACACAGACGATAAGTACACAGAGGGGCGGCTACATTCTCTGATTGACTGCGCGAGGCTCTGTTGTCTTATTGGCCACTGCCTCCTGCGAGATGTTCCCTATTGTCTGGTCTTCTGAGCCTCGCGACAATCCTGCTTTCTGCCATGCTATTGAGAACTATACCTAGCCTCGTTGTACCCAACAAACACTTGTCATATCATAAAAATATTGACATGCTGACGGATACTCTTGTTATTGAGAAATACATTCACAAATAAGACCCTTAATTGCGGGCGTGCACATTCTCTGATTGACTGCGCGAGGCAGGGTTGCCAAACAAATAGGATAAAAATGACATTCACACCGTAAAGAGTAGAAATTTGATTTAAAAAGAGGACGTTGTAACTTCATTTGCGCCACACATTATCCGCCAAAGAACCAGGCATTACAATTTTCGCATATAACTAATTCTTAAAAATATAAATACATAAAAGTTAGTTAAGTCGTTAGTATTTCGAGCAAATAATTTTCAAAAGTTAAATTATTAACTTAAAATAACGTTCCCATTATGAGTTAACACAAAATATGAAAGCTAAGTACCAGGAAAATAAAATTTAATGTTTACGGTTGTTTTACACAAGAAATTTTAATACGCATACGCACTGGTACAAAAATAAGACTAAATGAGAAATTTTTAGAGAAAAAGTAAACACAATTTACATGGTTTATCAAGAAATATACTTTTTTTTTTTATGATTGACCAAGTGAATGTTGACAATACAGCTATAACAATTTTGCCGCAGAATACGAACAATATCAAAATCATTAGTCAAATACTATCTTTATCCGGTAAAAAAAAAATCCTTCTTTTGCCGGACGACGTCTGGTAACACGACCAGTCGTTAACTCGTTTAAATTTGTCTTGGTANAAAAAAAAATCCTTCTTTTGCCGGACGACGTCTGGTAACACGACCAGTCGTTAACTCGTTTAAATTTGTCTTGGTATTGCCAACTTAACGCGTCGCCAGCGAGGATTGGCCTGGAAAAAATTCTGTCATGTTGCCAATGTTGCGTGATAAAACTATTAGCCAGCCGGCAAGCCCAGCATGTAGGGAAAACCTTAGCGGTACGCAGTAGCCAATGAGAAACAAGACACGTTCCCAGATCCTCCAACAACCAACCAGAGAATGGGTACGTTTACATCACAGCGTGTCTGTATACTTATCTACCGTGAGGCACAATGCGGGCAAGGTTTCTGGACGAAGGGAGGTGATGTAGGGAAAGGCGAGAGGGAAGGAGGGGCTTACAAAGAACTCCACGGTAGCTGAGCAAAGAGCCGCCAAGCAAGGAAGATAAAGAGACGCAACTGAGCGTTAAAATTTAATCTCTCATTTTCCGCCATGTTTCACACATTACGTAGGATTTGTGGCCATCGTAAACAGCTCCAACTGTTTTCAACGTCTGGCTTTGTGGAACTGTTCAGTTTTTTTTTTAAANGATTTGTGGCCATCGTAAACAGCTCCAACTGTTTTCAACGTCTGGCTTTGTGGAACTGTTCAGTTTTTTTTTTAATTCTACTGTATTGTTACCATATTAACTAATTAATTTCATTTACTTGACAGATAAAATAGATATTTCATTGTTTTTAACTTTAATGTCNAATTCTACTGTATTGTTACCATATTAACTAATTAATTTCATTTACTTGACAGATAAAATAGATATTTCATTGTTTTTAACTTTAATGTCACATATAATGTGTAGCAACACGTAGAGTTGTCTCTGTGGAAAACTGTTTGTTTATTTCATCATTTGAATCGTACATTGTGCAACTGCACCACAATAATTAAATTAAAAAAAAACCTTATTTCAAAAGTACATGAAGTACAATATAGGATTATATACATACAAGCAAAATGCAGAAAACAAAATTAACTTAATGCAACACAGAATATGGTACATAAATACATGCAAAATACTGAGAAAAATGTAAAATTAATATAACAGTAAAAATGACACAATTGAAAAAAAAAATGTTTCAGCCAAGTAAACAGTTTACATAACCTACCTAGGGCATGCAACTTCTAGTTTTATTCTAATCATTTAATAATGCATGTCCATTGAGTGCCAAATTATCGTAGCCTATCACAGGTTCCTCCCATAATCCTAAGTCTCTATCTTCATACATTTAAAAGAATTTACTGAGTGTACAAAAAGGATGCGCTGAACGTACTTTCTTTATGCAAGATTTGTGTATATTCTCAGTCGTTATTAAGCTATGTGATGATGTACTTATAGCAGTCATCCAATGTGTAGTATCACTTTCTCGAACTGAGCAGTTGAATGTCGAGTTGGTCTTAACTTACGTTTCAGGCGCTCCAGCTAAATGTTCTTATGCCTGTCGTACTTAAGTCGACGTGACACTTGCTTCGTTGTCACAGCCAATGAACTGCAGGCCTTATGTTAGGCTGTGGATGTGTGAGCCAATCATAAGCTAGGAAAGTAACGCGGCTTACGAATCAGTTTCCCACCGCGGAGATGATTGGGCACTGAGCCGCGCGGAGGACAGTATCCCGACTAAGGACGACTTTCCTCTGCTTTGCGTACGCGAGTATGCAGACTGGGCTTGCATGTTTGTACAGGCTCTTCACGGAAAACTGAGCTCTAAACAAATATCTGCATAAAAACTGCTTGTATGCACATTGTGTATTCTTCTGCCATACGCAACATTAACATTTACATGGGTCTGGTCCATTTTTTTTTTCTCAGGGGTTGGTCAAGTCGAATTGTGAGATGATTATAAAAGTACAAATCTGTAAATTATTACACGCGTGGTTAGCGGGTTTTCTCGGGCATCTCCCGTTTTCCTCGCCCTTGCATTCCGGCGCTGCTCCGTACTCGATGTTAAGAGCCGTCCAAATCTCTCCACTCCACTTACACTTCCACGCGTTAAAAAAAATAATACAATATTTCAGTACTTAAAAATGTTAGCCCAACACTTTTAAATTATCATTAAACCTAGTAAACGGAACTACTTTCCCTCCGTCGTTANTACTTAAAAATGTTAGCCCAACACTTTTAAATTATCATTAAACCTAGTAAACGGAACTACTTTCCCTCCGTCGTTAAAACATATATGCAGGTAAGAGCAGTGATATTTTTCAAAGGTTGATTTCACAATTGCTTAATTGACCGTGGACAGGCTATACAGTTGTTTTGGTATCCGGAAACACGGAAGCGTAACAAATGCCAGGCAGGGGCTGGCGTCCACGCCCTCCAGGGCACAGTAGACGTGCACAGTGACTGCGCACTAGTGTCCCCTCCCTGCAGGTCGCATAGCCGGGCCATCGGAGGCCCTCAGCCGGCTGTATATCGGCTATCACTCGTCCTAACAGCGGGCTTTACTGGGGATAAACCGGCCCCCTCACCTCGCGATATCCTGCTCCCCCCGTCCATATCCACTCCGCACTATTGCCAACTGCGTGTATGTTACACCACAATTGCTAGGTTTTAATTCATACTATGGGAAAAATTGTAGTCTAGTGTAATTATTTTCGTAAATTTAGACGACCTCCCGTGGCGCAGTCGGTTGGTGCGCCGCCGGTATGGGGCGCGGGAGATTCTGGGTTCGAATCCTACGTAAGGCATGGATGTTATCATAAGTTAGGTTATAAGTAAGTTCGTAAACCGTTCCATGGTAAGCCTCCCGGGGTAACCCCGGGGGACGTTGATAAGCTCTTTACAATACATTTCAATACAATTTTGTTAAATTTCCGTGGAATGTGACTAGCGAAAGGAGACGTGGGCTTAAAAAACGTCTTAACACGAATAATGATGTCAGGATTGGTTACGCGTATTACTGACATTGCGTGTTTACATTACTGACAGGTAGTACTGTACAGGACCACTCCGTTGACGTAGCGGTGTTAACGTGTCAGTTTGCGGCTCACAGGAGTTGCTCAACGTGACGGCCACCAACCTCGAAGCAAGCGTGACAACGGCGGACGAGGTTCTGCCGCACACGTTCTAATATCCCATGCGTAGGGCCAGTGACTTTTCGCGTAAAAATCGGAGCACGCAGTAGACTTCAATACTATATACACACCTCAGCTGTTGTTATACCTCCATTGACTTCTGGTGCAGTGTCCGTCTTTGACCAAGCCACTCAAGAATAAGTAACTCCGACACTGAACCTTCGTGATTCGTGCGCAAAC
>NQII01000262.1:376456-412931 GCA_002778355.1 Clitarchus hookeri
CTATATCAGCCCTCACTAGTAGACCTTCTTATATCATACTCCTGTTCACTTAGCGAAAAGAATGTACAAAGTTGCTTGGAGCGTATCCGAGTTCGCGAGGGACGGAGGTCTTAAGGACTACGCACTGGAACATTCGCTGTGAAGTCGTTGTATGCGCGAACACGCTTGTCTCGGTAAATGTTCTGCAAATACTATATTTTGCCAGAAAAGGTAAAAGACAATTATCTATTTCCATATATTTTTACTTTTGCCATTTTACGTGTATTCACGGAGAGGGAAATTCTTGAAAATGGTTAAATATCGCATTATTAAAGCTTGTCTATTCAGTTTTCTTAAGTGGTAAGAAAAAAGTACGACTATACGCACGTAGTTTAGTCTGCAGCACGACAGAAACACTGCACACTTTGCGCGTAGGGGCGATGAGACGCTGGGAATGCGTGTTAGTGTCGCCCGTATCGCTCCCTCGCTCCTTGACCTTGTACGCGCAGCTATATAGCCTTCTTAATAAATATGAAATAACTAAAGCTACTATTTAAATTTATTTACAATGACATTAAATACACACAGCTATTGTTTATAATATAATACTGCATATCTCTACTGTATCACTTACTATCCTATCAGAGATCGCAGNATACACACAGCTATTGTTTATAATATAATACTGCATATCTCTACTGTATCACTTACTATCCTATCAGAGATCGCAGTATTTAACGCCAATCTCAATTATTATTAAAGTCCTTATCATTGTGTTTATACTTGTTACAGTCACCTAATCCTGACTTATTACATAAGTTAATAGTATGTTTGATCATTAATTTATAATTAGAAAAAGGATAATAATCCACTGATGAGTTATGAACTCATTAGCTTATTTTTCTATACTTTGTTGTATGGTGCATACAAGTTTATGATACTTTAGATAATAGTTTAATTTTATTTAGTATAACGGAAGTAATATTTTATTAAATTTTTTATTACATCCAAATAATCTTTTAATCAAGCATTCCGTTAGTTTNAGTATAACGGAAGTAATATTTTATTAAATTTTTTATTACATCCAAATAATCTTTTAATCAAGCATTCCGTTAGTTTAAATTAGGTTGTATAAAATTTTAATTTTACCTTTTTCACCCTAATCAAATAATTACGTTTAAGCTTTTTCACCCTGATCAAATAATGTCGACTGTCATTACAAATGTGTGCCACTCACACGTCCAGTCCCACTTGCCTACATTCCAGCCAGTCAGTGTGTTCCTCTACTGAGACTGCGCTCGCTGGTAACCGTCGTCGCTCCAATGGCGCGACGCGCCTGGCGATAAAGGCCGCACAAGGCCCCACACAGAGACATGATGCGACTGACGTAGCTCAGTTGGCCTGGTACAGCAGGTTCTTGAGCGTGGGCGTAGTCAAGGTAGGGCAGGGGGGCAGCTCTCTCCCCCCCTAAACCTCACCTAATACCACAAGAGTGGCATAGTGCTTATTTAGCCAGGGTGTTTTGACGAGTTATTAAAAATATTTAAAAATGAATAGCTGGCTAAGCTAAAGTAGCTTGGATGATATCGTGGCACATTCTGGCGTCGAAAAAGGGAAGCATAGTATTAAGATAAAGCTCCTATCCCATTCACAACCCCCCCAACATAATTCCTGATCCCGGGTCTCGCTGAGGCCCGCGCAGGAATATTGACAGCAGTCTCCCCTCAAGGACGCTTGCGTCCACAGCCCCGCCTCTTTCTCTTCTAGATTTTCAACTCCNGAGACGCAACACAGTCCAGACCTACCTCCGGACAACACTTAACACTTAGTAATAGGGTAGTTAGTAAAAAAAAAAGTACTGTGCGACGATAAGGGCGCCGTGATAATGGGCCTAGGCGGAGGGAAGGGGGAGGGGGTGACGAAGGCCAGGAAGGCAAATATCTTTGGTGTAGAAATATACGAAAGTGGCGTTATTATTTACCGGCATCTATGGACACAATGTATTACCACCAGCTGAGCCGGCGCAGTGGTAAGACACTGGTCCGGCCATCCTGGTTTCTATCTTCCGTGGTTTCCCGGGACCACCGCAGGTAAATACTGAACTGGTTCCTTAAGAGGCGGTGGGACTACAAAAAATGAACGGCGAACAACTGAAGTCTACGAGGTCTTTGAAGACAATGTTGGGAAAACCAAGAAAGGGCCAATCCTAGATAGCAGTTATTGCCGAGCTTAAGGCGTNAGGTCTTTGAAGACAATGTTGGGAAAACCAAGAAAGGGCCAATCCTAGATAGCAGTTATTGCCGAGCTTAAGGCGTCCGTCTACCTGGAACTTTTTCCCACGTTTAGTCCGAGAAGCGCGGGAGCGATAAGGGCGACACTGCCACGCGCATCAAGTACGCCATCGCCGCTAAGCGCAAGGCTCTGAACTGGCGTGCAGTGTTCTCGTCGTGCTGCGTGTACCTATGGGACTTTCAGCGGTGACCATATTATTTTATTAGTGGGAAGTCTTTAGGAAGGTTCAGTGCAGGCCCCTATAGTAGTTTTGTATGTATCTGATGCGTGCATTTTGAGCTACAGCGCCTTGGAAAGGCCGTTTTTAGCGGTTTTGGAGTACTCTGAATTGATGTTTCTAACGTACGTGATATTTTGAAAGTACTTAACAGCTCTCGTCTGAAGTGTGTGTTCTTTTCGTAGATCAGCACGTTGGACGCACGCTTAATAGTTTCGTTGAAAAACGTGTATTTGGAACACTCCGCAACGCAGTTCAAGCGCCAGGTAGACGGGCGCCTTAAGAGCAAACAAAGTTGCGATAGCGCTGCATTCATATCCAGCTACTTCTTACGTCGTAAATGNACGGGCGCCTTAAGAGCAAACAAAGTTGCGATAGCGCTGCATTCATATCCAGCTACTTCTTACGTCGTAAATGTATATTTAAAACCGAGGCGCAACATATTGTATATGCTGGTCTCGGTTAAGTGAGCAGTTTTGAAATAAATATTTGAGAAGTATATTTTAATGTGCACGCTGACTGGCGTGCGCGCAGTAAAGCTGGTGACCGCGGAGGGAAAGTAGTTCCACGTTCTAATATAACATTTCAAATGTTAGGTAAACATTTGTGAATACTTTGTTTTCTTTTTTAAATGAATATAAATGTAACCAAAAGCAGACGTTTTACTTTTCAACTGATTTCACAGTTTCACTTGACCGACGTATGAGTAAAGTGATCAGGCCCACGACAACGTTAATNGTATATTTAAAACCGAGGCGCAACATATTGTATATGCTGGTCTCGGTTAAGTGAGCAGTTTTGAAATAAATATTTCAGAAGTATATTTTAATGGGCACGCTGACTGGCGTGCGCGCAGTAAAGCTGGTGACCGCGGAGGGAAAGTAGTTCCACGTTCTAATATAACATTTCAAATGTTAGGTAAACATTTGTGAATACTTTGTTTTCTTTTTTAAATGAATATAAATGTAACCAAAAGCAAACGTGTAAAACATTTACTTTTCAACTGATTTCACAGTTTCACTTGACCGACGTATGAGTAAAGTGATCAGGCCCACGACAACGTTAATTTGTACATATCGTGTAGGAATACACTATGTGCATGCAAGTAGATCTTCAGCAGGGGCTTTCAAAAGAGCTCAGTTTACCGTGAACAGCCGCTACTAGAGGATTACATCACAGTTGCTCATAAAGCTGGCAGAAACATTCATCTAGTATTTCTGGTTCTTCTAGTTTATGATTTGGGTTACAATGACCGGAAACCTCCATCGACGTGTTTACCGCTAATTTATGTTCCACGTGCTGTTAACACAAGCCGTGGCCGATTACTTCGTCGTCCTTGAATGTCTGTTCACTGCTTCGTCTGCAATGATCCCGATTTTGGCATGAAGTTGGGTCATTAATAAATTTAAAATGGCTGTTGCCCTTAATACATACTCTACCCACGTGACTTACAGGAGGTTGGCCATTCTACCTCTAATTTTTTTTTAATTAGCTTGAAAATATTCCGGGGCGTGCCAGTCAAATTAACAGCCAATGCAGAAGACGGACGATGAATGGGGATCGGAGCCCAGCGTAATTATGGAGGACCCTTCTCCGTCTCTACCCTTCGTGTGTGCGAAAAAAAGTACTTTCCAGCGGATATCACACACGGGTACCGTGCATGTGCATTGCATCGCCTCTGGCCAACTCTGGGAGGACTGACAGTTAGTTAGTGTTCGTCAGGAGCAAGGAAATACCATGTGACGAGCAGATATTTATATTTGTCAGTGAGTCAATAGTTTTGTAATACTCGATAGCGATAGTCATTGAAATATTTTCTATTTCCGGTATTTTTTTCAAATGTGTACTTGTGGTGAAAGGTATTATTTCACTGGAGTGGAATTTCCACCAGGGGTCTATACGTATTCTACAAGACTACTTAACAAATGTACCTTAAACGGTTTTGTATTTTTCTTTGCTTGATTAGTGAATGTATTTTGTTTTTGATTCAAGTTAAAAAGTTTGTGAAATAAAATCTGTCGGTTTTGTTTTCAAGGAATCCGGCTACTTCACCCAAAACATTTTCAAACTTTGCAGTACTCAACCTGAATTTCTCTTTAAATTCATAGTTGTCGGCTGCCACAATATTGTTTCTTTGCAAGTTCCTAAACAACTGTCTTCCGCCTGTAACACTGTCTTTGTTATGCACAAACATCCACATATGCCAGTATTATATAGGTTTACCATATCCACAAAATATGTGAATCCTAATTAAAGCTCAAAAACACATTTTATCTTCACTACACATGCACTTGTTAATAACATCTAGCTAGAGTCTTAGACTTGTAGAAAATATATAGCAATTGTAGAGTTTTCTGGAACACAACTTACAAGTTTATAAGTTTGTGTTACAGAACTGGTCTACAGTTGGAATTCCACTTGTAGTTACAAGTCCCTCATTAGTAGCTACAAGTATGCCCGTGTTACAGAATATGTACAAGTGTCGTTACAACTTGTAGGAATTGAAGCTATTATGTTATAGGCCCCAGGACAGTTATATATATATATATATATAAATGTTGTGTCCGTTTGTTCGGACGTGTTCCCAAAAAAATCAACCAATTTTCATTCTGTTTTTTTATAAACCTTTCTTTTTTTATCTGTATTACCTGCAAAGGTACTAAAATCTGTATTTAAAAAAAAAGCTCATTTTTACTATGCTTTCGCGTCAGGAAGCGCCTTTGTTGACAGCTGTCTGTTTGAACATTCCAGTTTGTTGTTTTCAATGTTTTTTTTACATATATATATATATACACTTCTTTCAATTAATTTCACAGAAATTAATAGAACCAAAATATTTTATGCCACAGCAATGCGTGGCCGGGTGAGCTAGTACTTCTATAAACTATAAAGTGAATGCATATATTTTTAGAGGCCATAGTTGCGTACTTCTCGCTACAACCTGAGTACACATTTGGTTTATAGTTTTACTGAGAGTCTAGACACAGAGCATTGCTTGGTAGATTTTCTGACGTTCGTATTGCTGCGCAAAATAATCACTTAGTTTTTATTGGTAGTTACAAGCCAGGCGAGTCGGGGAAAAAATGGCGAGTTTAATGACGCGTAGGCTTAACTTCACACTGGTTTTTATATTCAAGCAGATGTAGTCCATTCACTGCTCTGCTAAAGTTTTACGTTCAGGATATTCCTCCGCCTCATGCAAACAAAGATTAACCAAGTCTAAAAAAATTAAACCAAATGAACGACGCACTGCATTCGTGCGCACTCAGTTTAATAATATTTTGCATGAGAACTATTTCTTACTAGGTTTTACCAACTCACCATATTTTCCCTCCGTTTTATTTGTATAATAACAAATGAAATATTATAATTGATACATAAAATATGTGTAAAAGTTGCATTAAACCAAACATAAGAACTTGTATGTTAATAGGCTTATCAGATGCTTGTAATATTTAGGAGACAGCCGAACACGCCGCACATGAGGTGGAATAATTTGGTTTTACTTTTAAAAATGTGGAGATATTGCGTATAAACTTTACAATGGATTCCTCTTAATTAGGGTAGGGTTTCTTCTACGTAAAATTGTATTTATAAGTTACCTTTTGGAACACTGCGCACCTAGCGGCGGAAATTTTTTCCTATGCCAAACTCTCCCACGGGAAATCACATTTTGTTCCGAATCTGTAGTAGAATTAACCTTTACTAGGGCTTTAAAAATTGCTCAATTTACAATTAACAGCATATTATATAGGAAGGGGGGGGGTGCTCATGGAAGCTGCGCACTCCAGCAGGGTCGCCTGCGGTAATGGAGCCTGCAACCCGCGCGACGTGGCTGTGTTGCTGTACACGGAGCGAGCAGGCGCACAGCCTGGGAACTACTATTGCGTCACGTGCAAGGAGTTTTCTGTTCCGCTCGCCAAATACTGCCACGTCACGCTTGCCAAGACAGTTCCCAGGTCAGGCGATGTCGTTTATCACCTCATCCACCGCCACGAAGCTCTCATTTTTGGCTATCGCTGTTTTATCGGATTAGAAAAGCAGGCAGTAGTTGGCACTTGGCATATACAATCTATATATTTTTCTTAACCTTTTACGAGGTAAAATTTTTATGGAATCCGCGAACGGCTAACGAGGTTCAGAGTTTGATTCCCTGGTAAGCATAGGCACAGGCTGTAGAAGACCAAGTATTTCCCCCCTCCCTCCTCCCTTATATATTTAATCGTCAAGATGCAGCTCGGACCCTCTAATATACCGACAAGCACAGTATAAAAAGTAGATGAAAAAAATTTAGGGATTATTAACAACAAAACAAAATCATTAAAAAATACCAGACTTACTANGTATAAAAAGTAGATGAAAAAAATTTAGGGATTATTAACAACAAAACAAAATCATTAAAAAATACCAGACTTACTAGAAAAGTCAATTTCTTAGGGTTTAGTCTTTTTTGTGCGTACCTACAGAATTGAAGACTTAAACTTTAACTGCACGTGTAAACTTCAAATGCACTTGTGTAATATTTGTTAAAGTTGTGTAAAGTGCCGCGCCTTCTACGTTGATGAAGCGTGGACACGGGGGGAGAGTGGGGTGAGTAAAGTGCGTAGCCACTCGTCACGTGTAACACGCATGTAGAGCCACTTATTCTTCGCGAAACTATCCTACATCCGTAACGACAACTTCCTTTGTTTATTGGCCGCTCGGCTACGTAACAAGACGTGTTCTTATCTGACTGGGCCAATCAGAATTAAGAACTCCGACACCGAACGTCCGTGATTCGCGGACAGGCACTTGAAGCACGTGATATTTAAAATCATCCAACCAAGAAAGTGCATAAGAACTAAAGTATTTTGGAGTAAAACTTTTCTTTTAATATTTTTGCGAGAAAAAAATTCCCCCCCCCCCCAATACNAAATTCCCCCCCCCCCCAATACATTTGGCATTAAATCGGAAGCGTTAATGTACGCAAGTCGTTGCCTCGGCTAGCAAGCCGTGGATGTCGGGGCCGAGTTTAAGTGACCTTTAATGACAGTTCAGTTCGCAGTTCGCCCACCGATTATCTTTCCGGTTTAAAATCGAAGGCATTAATCTTGTGTGCATATCGAGCAGAGCCGCTGTGAAAGAGACTTTGTCCCTTGAAACCAGAACTTGCGGGGATGTAGAGTCATTGTCTCGCTTTTGTTTAACATAATCTCACAAGGACGCCATAGCTAGCCTTCCTGAATACAGCTTGTTGTTTGTATAATCACTGCAAATACTGTAAGTACTCTTACAAAGTAAAGTATATTCGACTATGACTAGACGCGATACCCCAGTGTCTTATGGCCAATAGAGTGCAGTGTCCGATGTGACGTAAACCAGTAGGACTGTGGTGGCCGACATAACTGTCCTGCCCTGCCCAGTATAGGCAACTCACTCACACTTTAACAAAAAACCTTCCCATGTGTAGCGTGTTCAATTGTTTCCTATAAATGTGTGTCGCGAGCGTTTTACGCCTCTCTTGGCATAATAAGCACCTTATTTTTAAATGTTATTAATATTTTACCTATAAACTATAACATCTCATTTATAACTAGTATGAATGAAAACAGTGAGAAATGTCTTGTATTGGTAATGCCTAGTAATAAATATTTTTAAACTGAGTGCGCATGAATGCGGTGCCTGTTCCTTTAGTGTAGTTTTCTAGACTTGGTTAAGCTTTGTTTGCATGAGGCGGAGGAATATCCTGGAAGTAGAACTTGAACAGGGCTTCAGGAAAGTTTGAAGTGACCGCGAAGGGCGTGTAGCTTGTCTTCAATGTCGGTATGCCTGTGCAAACCTCGCAGTGTTAAACTCCTTCCTTATTCCTGTTGGTCGGTTAGTGAACCCTGGCCTCCAACGGAGCAACTGCACTCCACTGCACAACTCATTACAAACTAGTACACACGCTTACGAAATTCTCACACAAGTACGATTTATGAAATAAAAATGCATGTATTACGTTACATTGTACAATATTTTAATAAAGTTTATTTATTTGAATGTTTAAAAAATGAATTAATAATAGTATGTATTAAATCACAGTTGAAGCGTATTTGCATTCTGGATGCAAGGAAGCCTTCGTCCAGTACGGAAGTCATAATAATTATTGTGTTTGTTTTTCGCAAAAAAAATGTCGGTACAAGTGTAATCAATTTCTTAAGTGATTTATTTTACGAACATTAATTTTAGTTTTAAGAATGTTAACTTTCGTTCCTGAAATTAATGTGCATAAAATAAATTATGAGAAATATTTGTACGATTTGTTACTAAATTGTTATTACCTATAACTAGGAAATGATTATAATGGTCTTGTTTCAAAAAAGTTTTTGAAGCATTCGAAATGGAAATATACTTAAAATTTAATTAAAAGTTGGCTCTTGTTAGTTAATTTCTAAACACATTTTAAAATTAATAAATTTGTGAAAAATTTAAAATGTTACAAAATGCAATGTATTTTATTTAATATGCAACTGAAATAGTACATTTCGCACAAATTTGGTAGTGCGTGTAATATTTTCTAATTAGTTTTGCATGTTTTACCGTTGGGTTCAGCACTCCATTGTAAGGCACTCTACTTCTACCGTATTAATAATTACAAATGGCAAACAAACCAGTGCTTTACCTGGGACTAGAACCCAGAACCAGAGTCCTTCGTATACAGTGAGTGTTGGCGACGGAGGCGTGCTCGAACTTGCACCGGGGGAAGAGCGAGGCGAACACTCGGCTCGCAGGCGGAGTGCTACTGCTGAATGGCCGCGCCGAACATTTCCCGCGGCCCGCTCCTTTATATCCTCGCCGTAAAAAACGCAGATAGCTCCAAAACAATTTCTACTTCGTTGCGAGGCAGAAGCGCCTGGGATACGAGGGTTCATTAGAGCGAGAAGGAAGGAGCATATTTTAGGTTCCTTTTTTTTATTTAACTGCGGGCGCACCAACCACATCCCTCGCGAAGCTCCGAACTAAACTGCCTTTTCACCCCCTCCGCGACCTTGGTTGTGCCGTCCCAGCATCATACAGCTCCAACGTACAGGCGTCCGGGGATCCATCCATCCCTATTTGTCCGCCCGCCCTCCCTGCCTGTAGGCCGGCCGTCAAATTACGCTGGAAATTATTTCACCGCTGTTCTGCGTGCTCAGAGACCCTTCATCCCCCCCCCTACCCCAACTTCCCCCTCGAACTCATAAGCGTACACACAGTACACACACACACAAGCTCTGTATCTCGCCCGTGCCTGGCGGCCAAGCTAGTCAAACACACTGTTCAAATAACTCCAAACTGGGGACGCCTGTTCCAATTGATCCCCTCTTATTTATTTTATTTTCTGTTGATGTGTAATTCTATTTATTTTTATTTTGTTTCGTATGGTTTTTTTTCCCCTAGTGCAACGCCGGGACTATTCAACTGTTCAGATTGCAGTATCAGCTTGGCTGGTCGCACCCGAGTGTTCAATTATCGTTATAAAACTGCGTTTCCACAAAAAATATTTGCGCAGTTTTCATTAAACATTGACAGAGTAAAATGATCAACTTGTGAAATTTTTATTGTTTCTAAACATTAATTCACAGAATTTATTATTTCTTCAGTGACGTAATTAGTTAAATGGTAAGCATTAGAATAGTATGCAATATTTTTAAATTACGATAACTGAAGGAATAGCGGGTGCTAAACTTTTATAGTCGGCAGAACTAATAAGCGTTGATTTGTAATTTATATTTCGTAGTTTGTCAGCTTCGAAGTTAGCAAAACGTCAAACGCAAATATAAAAAATATTATGGTTTACAAAATTTTCCAGTTAAAAAATACGACTTCATATTTAATACTACAATGATTTGTAACTTTGAAGATACCAAAGTAACTGTTCATTCAAAAAGCAATATAATGGAAACAATGAATGAGAGTATCGTCCTTTATTGCTTTAACTATTAATGAAATCTGCTTGTATAAAAAATGGTTCCTATAATGAATCAGAATACGAACACCTTCCGAAGTCGATAGAATTTGTTTCTGTCGCGCGCTGGTTTTGATGGTCTGTGTTCAGTTGTAAATCTACCAACTCGTTTGGCAATATTTACTTGCGTGTCGAACATACACGAGTAACGCGAGACAGTTCCACACGTCGCGCTCTTCTCATGCAATGCGTCATCAACGCGGCTTCGCTCGCGGCCGTGACATCCGTGAACCAGCTGGCTGTTGGTGCTACATCGCGGTGCAAACCGAGCGCTCTACACGCATTGTGTACGATCGATCAACGGCAGATCGACTGCGAAAACTGGCCGTATGTCGAGGTTAGCGTCAACTTGAGCACGACGCACGACGGCGCAGCTGCGTGCATCTTGGTTACAGTGATCGACGGAACTCCGGCGAGGCTTGGCACGTGTTGTACAATAGAACCCGCTCTACCAACGACAACAGAATAGCGGTGTGCCCGCAGAGTAGACACGCACACACACAAGAAATGGTTCCTTTGATGTGGGCGTACCCACTCTCTGATTGGCTACGCGAGGAGTTGGAAACGGGCCTTGTGCCTGATTGGCTACTTGGTTCTGCAAAACATTCTTTATCGGCTGGACTGCCGGCCGCCAAGTAAAATGCCAGGCGCTGATTGGTAAATAGCGTTCCGACATGTCGCTGGCACAGAATATTTAATAATACTGTCGCTCAATGAGTGAGTGAAGCTCCCCCGCCGAACACATGGAAACGTAAATTTACTTATAGTAGGCATCGCCTAAATACGGACCCGGTGCCCAACCCCCACATATACACTGCCCCCACCGCCGAACCAATGATTATTTGAGAAAGTGTCGGGGTGCATTTGATTCACAACCACCCAGTGAGTTATGGGAGCCTAGGCTTCTGGTCTCACAACACTAAAAGCCATTCGGTGGCATATGAGGGTTCGGCGGATGAGTGACTGAAGATATTTAGACTGCTCTCAACAGCGAGGTCTTGAGAGCCGGTAAGGGTGAAGCGAGGTGAGTATGGAGCAGTGCCGGAACGCAGGGGTGGAGATAACGGGAGATCCCCAAGAAAACTCGCCGACCAGTGACATCGTCCGGCATGATTCCCGCATGCGAAAATCCGGGAATCGAACACGGTTCGCCTGGATGGGATGCGAGTAGTCTAACCACCACACCACCGTGGCCCCTGGCTATGGCTGAGGTACGGTTCTTACTCAGTAGAAAACTTGAGCATTCGACTTAACGTTTCCTTTCCATTTGTGAAACCACAAACACACAATACAATTGTAAAGTCAGGCAATTGCCAGTCGGTTCTGCAATATTCGTAAAAATGCGTATCTTGTAATTTAAGTCAATATATGTCGCTCAGTAATATATTATACATACCTGTTTTATTTAAATAAAATTAGGTATTTATATTAAAATTTGCAAAACATGTCATACGTCCGGTAAAGTTGGCAACGACAGAGGGAAAGTAGTTCCGTGTATTGTGTTACGCAAACATTTGTGAGTAATGAAATAGTTTATTTTTCTTTCTGTTTTCTAAATGTATGTGAGAATAATATTTGATTGTGTAATAATTGCACTGCTTTACTTCACCAACACATAGTTCACGCCCACGACAGTGTTAATTGCACATATGGTGGAAGAATACACGACGTGAAAACAAGTCACAAGTGCGGAATGAACCGCGAACTGCCTGTGGTCTAGCAGCGTGATCAGTCTAGGCCAGAAGTGCGACAGCGCACGGATACTTGCCCGCTGTGGGCAGTCTTCCCTGGAAGCGAGCGAGGCGTTGTAGCACGGCGCTGCTTCTGGGAGTCGGTCCTCGCGCACACTCTGGTTCCTCTGCGNCCAACACATAGTTCACGCCCACGACAGTGTTAATTGCACATATGGTGGAAGAATACACGACGTGAAAACAAGTCAGAAGTGCGGAATGAACCGCGAACTGCCTGTGGTCTAGCAGCGTGATCAGTCTAGGCCAGAAGTGCGACAGCGCACGGATACTTGCCCGCTGTGGGCAGTCTTCACTGGAAGCGAGCGAGGCGTTGTAGCACGGCGCTGCTTCTGGGAGTCGGTCCTCGCGCACACTCTGGTTCCTCTGCGNCTGGAAGCGAGCGAGGCGTTGTAGCACGGCGCTGCTTCTGGGAGTCGGTCCTCGCGCACACTCTGGTTCCTCTGCGACTGAGGAGTGTCGCATGTCTCACGAGCGATGTCAGCTCCGCAGGCGTCTTATAACAATGTAGACAACCTAACAAAACAAGTTCAACAGGAAACTAAAAAGTAAAGCTGTAAAACTTGAAATATCTATTTTCGCGTACGTTGTCCAATTTTTATATATAAAACAATTTAAACTATTCAGCTTGCATTAGCAGTAACAGTAACTTTAGCTGGGGTTGCTGTGCCGTAGCGCTTGGGGGGCAGATGATCTGGGTTCGGAATCCGGTCGGCCTTCCAATTTTTATTGTATTTTAACGGAAACTGTTTATTGTACGTGTAGCCAGCCAAATAAGAACAACAAAATATTTTATTGTCCTTACACAAACAATTAATTTGGTTGTGCCAAACAAACTTTGTTTGATTAAACAAAACCTTTTTTCTCACTTCACGGCATTTCGCATCTGTATGCTGTACGTATTCCGTGCTCATTTCTATCGTGATNCCTCCCCCTCTGACGTCACGTCCGCAGGTATTGAGGCTTCCCCCGCCGCTAATCCTGATGACCACAGACCCGCAGTTCGCCGACTCGGCACGTCTGTCCTGTACGTCCACTTGTGGTGCTTCCCGCCTTCTGCCGCCTCCCTCGTGACCCGAGCATTGCGCAAGGTCCTGTCTCACGTGTAGCACGTCACTTGCTTGCAGTTATAACATCAGTTGCGAAGGAAAATTGAGGAATATGCACGATTTACACACACTGAGGAAAAAATTAGGTTGCAGGTATCTACGATAGCTAGTGACCTGAAAATTTCCTTAAATGTTTAGAGCTAATGATTGTTCGCGAAAAAATATGAGTGCAGGGTAGACTTCGATAATATATAAGCACCCGACAGCAGTTTGTCTATTGTCATTGGTTGCTGTCTGCTTGAGAGAACTTTTTCGTACGTGAACGGGCCACTCAGAATTTGGCAACATCGGCACAGCTCCTACGTGATTCGCGTGCAGACAGTTGACACGTGTCAAAAAGTAGTGCAGCCAATCAAGGTTGGGAAACGACCCTACGGTGTTTTGAAATATAACTTGTCTTGAAATCTTTTCGCTATATTTTACTACCCCTATCAATGTACTATAACTACAGCCCTAAAAATATGTGTATGCACCATTAATAGAGATGATGGTTTATCGCGGGAAAAGTTGACTGTTTGCTAGGATTCAACGTTCTGTGCACATGTCCGACAGTTTTCTTCTCTTATTGGCTGGCAAGCATGTATGAAGCTGCTACCCTATTTCACTTGTCCAATGAGGATTCTGATACTACAAGGCGTAATAACTTTCGTGATTTGTCTGCAAACAACTTAGCCGAGTCAAAACCTTGTTCATCTCATCATGTAAGAATAAACTAGTTAGAGGTAGAAAATACGTTGTCTCAAAATTTTTTCGCGATTTTCCATCATCTCTAGTTATGCTTCGCATTATCAGTTTCCAGAAGAGCTGCTGATTCACATTTGCCAGATAAGCCACAGGCAAATATCAGTTGAATAGCTGCTGTCGATGTTTTTTTTTGTTGTGGGTTGTTCTCGTATTCGATGCAATTCTTGTAGGAATTTCTCAAGAGAAATAACGGAGAACAGTCTTCATTGTAGTGGTTCCTTTCTGTCGGCCGAGTTCCCATTTGCTTGTAACCGCAGAGCTAACGTCATCGCCTTGTTTCCGCCCTTTCTCTCCTCGCGCATATATTTTTTATTATTCCGCCTAGTTGCCTCTTCCTCTGTCTCTCTCTCTCTCTCTCTNCCTTTCTCTCCTCGCGCATATATTTTTTATTATTCCGCCTAGTTGCCTCTTCCTCTGTCTCTCTCTCTCTCTCTCTCTCTGCTTCTCTTCCTGTTGCCGGCTCGGAAACCGCTACTCCGGCAAACTCACCGTCCTTCNTCTCTCTCTCTCTCTCTCTGCTTCTCTTCCTGTTGCCGGCTCGGAAACCGCTACTCCGGCAAACTCACCGTCCTTCTCTCTCTCTCTCTCTCATTGTACTGTGTACCTGGAAGGCCTGTTGTTCCCATAGCAACACAGTCGAGCCACAGAGTAAACAACTATACAGATACGAAATGGAGTGGCGGCTCCTTTGATGTCGGCGTGCCCATTCTCTGATTGGCTGCGTTATACTTTGGGAACGGGTCTTGTATCTAATTGGCTACCGCATACTGCGAAATGTTCCCTATTGGCTGGTGAGTAGGTTATCAGGGCGCTGATTGGCGAACGGCGTTCCGACATGTTGCTGGCCGGTGACGTCATTTTGCTGGCGTGTGCCGCTGCAGTTCGCGTAATAAGCGTCTCCATCATTCTTCTTCTTTTTTGGCCGAGAAGCGCGGGAGCTATAATCTATTCGTGATTTCTTCACACTTTTTGAATCAAACCTTTGAAAAATCACACAATGTATAACTAACTTGTTTGTTTGTTCCCAAATCATGCAATGCATCACAAGCGTTTTATACCTGTGTTGACATTAAAGTATGTTATTTTTTGTTAAATTTAAGTGTCATATATATTTTATCTATAAATTATAATATTTCATTTATAGTTAATGCGAATTTAAAAAGTGAGAAAATGTTTGTGTTGGTAATGCCTAGTAATAAATAGTTTTTATGTAAAATATTATTACACTGGTTGCGCACGAATGCGGTGCGTTGACCCTCTGGTGTAATTTTCTAGACTCGGATAAGCTTTGTTTGCATGGGGCGGAGGAATATCTTGGAAGTAGAACTTTAGCAGGACTTATTTGGAAATAACCGTGAATGGACTATAAAGGCTAAGGATTAGACTGGCTCGTGCTACAAGAGCTCCATCGCCCCTATGCGTGTGGCTCTGAACTGGCGTGCAGTGTTCTCGTAGAGCTGCGTTTAAGGTCCGCCTGAATACTTTAGATAAGAGATTGTTCCAGCATATGTCAAATAAAACATACAAATTATGTTACGTTATTTAATACATGTTTTCTAAGTATTTAAGAACAGACTAGTAGCACTTAGTCCAATTCGTGTACATAGTTGCGCAGGTCAGTTAGTCATAAGTCTCCGGCTAAGTATATTTCAAGAGCATGATAAAATGTGATCTCAATCCACTGAGGTGAAACGGGACTTATTGAACGAAAGAATGCCCCTAGCTTTAGCATAACATAGGATCAAAATTACCAACTGAGTGGCAGAGATGATAGTTGAAAACAATATAGGTATATTGCAGACAGACTGAAATAACCCAGGAACTAAAAAATAAATATTAATTTCCATAGAGTGTTAAAAATAGCTGCATATATATATGTGTGTGTTTGTGTGTGTGTATGTGTGTAAAGAACTTCCCTGGTAAACTGTACAACGAGGTTGGCTCACAGAAGAAAAAGGAAAGTTATATCGCTCATAATGGAAAAAATTATGGAATGAATGTTGTGGCGCTGCTAATGCAAATGTCTATAGTGGACGCGCCTATACCGGCATAGAGTCGTGCGTCTCAATGGACGCGAGAATGGTGCATCACAATGGGCCGTTCACGGTAAAGCGAGCACTTTTGAAATCAGCCTTTGAAAATATCCAGAGCCCGTTAATTACATATAGGCAGTACCACTTGTTTTACGTGAAGGCTAGACCTCAATGTCCTATGGCATACGTGCAATTATTCCTTTGGTTATTTGCCACGTGTCTTTGTGGAAGCTCTCTCATTTGGTATAATAGCAAATAAATATGTTTTATTGTAGACTTAGACATTTTCTTTCGAATCCGGTGAAATATATACACTGTATGTATTACTTACATGGCAATATTTATTTTAAAAAGTGGTTATAGGATACAAAATGGCTGATAGGAAAAAAAAAGTAACTAGGGCCTCAAAAGTGATAACTTTACTGTGAACAGCCTATAGTTGGGAGTATTGCGATTGTAATGTTGGCATTCATGGCAAATCAACTGACGGCAAATTGTTTTATTTTCATACTTTAAGTTTGATGGTGGTATCACAGTCTTCTTTATGTCTGTCTCTTGCTATCGGCCCTGCTTTTGTCGGCGTGGAGGAGGAGGCAGTGCCAGAAGCTCTCTGATTGGCTGGTGTTGGGCGTGACGTCGAGGGAGGGCGTGAGCCGAGGAAAGTGTGTGTGATGTGGAGGTACACTGGCTCGGCCGGGGACCGGCGTGTTTACCCACAACACAGCACAGCAGGGTAGCGGCCCCACACTGCCGCCCCATTGATTCATATTGATCCACACGCCACATTCATCTGCATTACACGCCCCTACCTGCCTGCCTGTAACATATCCCTCCAGGCTGAGATACACACTACTGCCATCGCCCACTTCATAGGGAAACTTTCCCTAAACTCACTCTGTGTTCACGCCTGTCACGCTAAATACTGTTACAAGTAGCCAGGGGCGGATTCGATTTCGGAAGGTAAGGAGGTTTAAATAAAAATAAAACAACTACATTTAGTCTTTTTAATTTTATTTACAATGGTACATATATTTACACATTTACAACATTTAAAATTACCTATCTTTAATACATCACTTATTATCTTACCAGTGAGCGCAGTATTAAATCACTGTATATATACTTGCTTCAGTCATTTAATCCTTGCCACTACCATACATTAACCTCATTCCATGTGCCTGCGACTCTCACATCCAGTCCCACTCTCCAGCCAGTCAGTATCTCTCTCTTCTCCAGATGCTCGCAGACTGCACTGTCNCGACTCTCACATCCAGTCCCACTCTCCAGCCAGTCAGTATCTCTCTCTTCTCCAGATGCTCGCAGACTGCACTGTCTCCGCTCTTCGTTGCGACGTTACCACGCCCCTGGCGGCAATGCCCCTACACTCTCAGCATAGGCGCATACCGCGGCTTATATAGCTCAGTTGCCCTGCTACAGAACGCTATTCTCACCCCGAGTCGCGCTGAGAGGGATGTGAGGTGATTATCATTCAATCTTTCAAGGACGGGAGTGGCAGCGGATCGTTTTTAGATGCACGCGCTTCTTCGGTTACCAGTGAANCGACTCTCACATCCAGTCCCACTCTCCAGCCAGTCAGTATCTCTCTCTTCTCCAGATGCTCGCAGACTGCACTGTGTCCGCTCTTCGTTGCGACGTTACCACGCCCCTGGCGGCAATGCCCCTACACTCTCAGCATAGGCGCATACCGCGGCTTATATAGCTCAGTTGCCCTGCTACAGAACGCTATTCTCACCCCGAGTCGCGCTGAGATCCATGCAGCGACTATCATTCAATCTTTCAAGGACGGGAGTGGCAGCGGATCGTTTTTAGATGCACGCGCTTCTTCGGTTACCAGTGAANTATCATTCAATCTTTCAAGGACGGGAGTGGCAGCGGATCGTTTTTAGATGCACGCGCTTCTTCGGTTACCAGTGAAGAAGCCTGTCGGAGGAGCTGCTGCGTTTAACAACACATTTTATAAACACGTAATTTTTTTCTTCTCGGGAAACGTAAAATTCTTGTGCCTCTTTTTGAGGTACGTCTAAAACAGGTCGCGGTGGCCAAGCGGTTAGCCTGCTCGCCTCCCACCAAAGCAAAGCAAACCTGGTTCAATCCCCGAGCGGGTCACTCCCGGATTTTCGCAAGTGGGAATCGTGCCGGACAATGCCGCAGGTGGGCGGGTTTTCTCGGGTATCTCTCGTCCCCCCCCCTGCCTTGCATTCCGGCACTGCTCCAATCCCACCTAATTTCACCCAGATCGGCTCTCGAGACATTGTTGTTAAGAGCCGCCCAAATCTCTCAACTCNGCTCCAATCCCACCTAATTTCACCCAGATCGGCTCTCGAGACATTGTTGTTAAGAGCCGCCCAAATCTCTCAACTGCACAGTTTGTCTGGTATCGCACGCAACGTGTGCTCTGTAACACATGCTGTTTACTTGGGCTGCAGCCTGGCGCATTCTTGAGGGCAGGGGGCGTCGGTTGTTAGGACCTTGTGTCTCAGAATACTCATCGCTCATTGGCTCTCGGCTAATGGGACAGCTGTGCCAACCNGCTCCAATCCCACCTAATTTCACCCAGATCGGCTCTCGAGACATTGTTGTTAAGAGCCGCCCAAATCTCTCAACTCCACAGTTTGTCTGGTATCACATGCAACGTGTGCTCTTTAACACATGCTGTCTACTTGGGCTGCAGCCTGGCGCATTCTTGAGGGCAGGGGGTGTCGGTTGTTAGGACCTTNTAACACATGCTGTTTACTTGGGCTGCAGCCTGGCGCATTCTTGAGGGCAGGGGGCGTCGGTTGTTAGGACCTTGTGTCTCAGAATACTCATCGCTCATTGGCTCTCGGCTAATGGGACAGCTGTGCCAACCCTAGAAGACATGTGGGTAGAGTGCTCCCGTGCAAGTGGCAAAGAAGTAGTTTGATCTTGAGGGAGTAGTGTCCTTCTCGGCTTGGATATTTTTTACAAATATTCATAATCAAACATTTTATGGCCAGACATTAAAAATCAATGCTTGACGTTAACATAGACGACTTCTTAATATAATTCTTGGAAGTTTGCACGATTTAAGTTATATCCATATTTCCCCATGTGGGACCGAGATTATTAAATAGTGAGGCAATTTTTGATCACGGTTATAGATGCGAAACGAATCAAGTGAGAAAATGAAGCTGGATTTAGAAATAACTGTTAAGATGTTCCCTGTGCCTTGACATCTTGGTTTTGAAATAAAGTTATGGTGGAATACCCATAGGTCCAAGATGGCGGGAATACTTCCCCCTTACTTCTTGTTTGCCTCCAGAACGGGAGATGGAAGTAACGCTATGAGCGACACCGTCGCATTTAACAGACGTCCAACATGGCGACAGATTGGTCATGGAAGAAGCGTGTTTAGAATTATCTCAAGTGAATTACTTCAGCTTAATTATGCATGTAGGTTATAACTTATGGTCAGAGAACAAATACTTAAGCTGTGAAACTGCTTAATAAGAAACATTATATATATTTTTTTATTAGCGATTTCTGTATACTTTTTGAATTGAACCTTTGAAAAATCACTCTTGTATGACGTGCTTGATTATGATTGTATTAAATATGTTTTGCCACGTATCACAAGCGTTTTATACGCATTTTAATATAAAAATGTCGTGTTTTTTATTAAATTGAATTTTTACTTATATTTTATATATAAATAATAATTTTCAATTTGTAATTATTATGAATAAAAACAGGGAGAAGATAGGCGTTTTGACAATGCCTAGTAAGAAATAGTGTTTATGCAGAATATTTACAAAGTGAGTGCGAACGAATGCAGTTCGCTGCCCCTCTGGTGTAATTGTCTAGATTTAATTAAGCTTTGCTGGCATAGGGTGGAGGAATATCGTGGTAGTATAACTTTGAGTGCTTCAGAAAAGTTGTAAGTAACAATAAATGGACTATAGATGCGGTACTTGATGTAAAGGAAGGGTGTAAGTGGCGGGGTTGTCTCTTTTAGGGCGACCTGGAGCGAATGAACTTGCCAAGAAGTATAAGGGTATGAAATACCCCATCAAACGTAAACATTAATAGCGAATTTTTAAAATTACATACATATAGGGCTTCTGGAAATAAGATATTAAATTGAAGCCAATTGAACATTTCTTACTTTTCCGACGTCTTTCTTTGTATCTCTGTCTTCTGCCGTGGCTCTTCACTCCTGCGGGCTCTTAGGGCTAACCTTTCCTGTCAATTATCTTCTTTCGTATCTTCATGCAGCCGTAAGGAGCTGTGCCTGTGATGGCCTCAGTGGGATCGCCAAGCTGCCAGCACGACCCTGGTAGAGAGCAGGCGAGTGTGCAGTGAGGGCACTAGCAGCTGTCGTGGAATGAGGGTGCTGTAGTGTACTCTACTTCAACTCCAGAGGAGCTCTGTAATTTGGCGGCGGAGAGAGGCCGCTCACGGGCGTGTCACGAGTGCACGCACGCGGTCACAGAGTAGACAAGTACACAGGCGAAGTGGCGTGGCAGCTCGTTTGATGTCGGCGTGCCCATGCTCTGATTGGCTGTGTGAGGCTCTGTGTCTGATTGGCTACTGCGTACCGCGAAAGCTTCCCTATTGGCTAGTAGGTTACCATGCGCTGATTGGCGAACGGCGCTCCGGCGTGTTGCTGCCCGGTGACGCCATTTTGCTGGCGTGTGCGGAATAAGCTGCTGTTTCATATCTGTATTACTAAGGGTTCCGCCAGCAGAGAGTTTGAAATCCTGGTATTTTGTCGAAACTAGTAAACCTGCACGCAGCATGTTTACCCACGAAAATACATCATACTTACAGACCTGAAAAATTCGCTGTTTCATTTCGAGACAAGCTAGAATTAATAACCTCGTACATTTGCATTGCGTATGCTATTGGCCCACCCGTTAGTTTACACCTCCTGGACATCTCTGAGCCAATTATAAACACACAATAATATGCGGACCCAATCACCGTCTTCCGCTAATACAGAAAGCAACCAGTTAAGAGTGATATTTGCATGATTTTACATACGACAATGGAGTATACCCTACAGGTCATTGATCTCGCGAATTTTTCAGGTCTCTAATCATACTCCATATGAGGAAGGAATGGTACTTCAAATTTACCACGCATGCTGTAAATATTATTTTGTTGACATCCAATATAGTTAAAAACTGCTTTTTTCATATTGCCGTATCGTAAAACATACCAGCCGGACACGAGCCAAACTACGATAGGAGCCTTCATCAGTAAAACGATAAGGCCACCGCTGAAAGTGCCATAGGTAGACGCAGCACTACGAGAACACTGCACGCCAGTTGAGAGCCCTGCGCGTAGAGGCGATGGCGCTCTTGTAGCGCGTGCCAGTGTCACCCTTATAGCTCCCGCGCTTCTCGGACAAATAAAGGAGAAGGACGATGGTTGCTGTGGAAACGCAGGAAGGCAGGCGCAAGGCGGACTGCTGTCCAGGAGTCGACAATTATCGTCTGCTTGTTAGCAAGATGCTAATTGTTTCAATTGTGACACGAAATATACAATACTCAGAAAAAAATTATGAAAATTGCGGGAAATTGCTTCATTAAAACTAATAAAAGAACATAGCAAATTTAAATTTATATTTTTTTCTCGTTTAAATCTTGAAACCGAAAATTATTAATCCAGTAGGGTACACTCAGAANGGCGCAAGGCGGACTGCTGTCCAGGAGTCGACAATTATCGTCTGCTTGTTAGCAAGATGCTAATTGTTTCAATTGCGACACGAAATATACAATACTCTGAAAAAAATTATGAAAATTGCGGGAAATTGCTTCATTAAAACTAATAAAAGAACATAACAAATTTAAATTTATATTTTTTTCTCGTTTAAATCTTGAAACCGAAAATTATTAATCCAGTAGGGTACACTCAGAANCAAATTTAAATTTATATTTTTTTCTCGTTTAAATCTTGAAACCGAAAATTATTAATCCAGTAGGGTACACTCAGAATAATTGTCCTTGTCATTAAAATATTTTCTTGATAATCTTCTCTGCTCTTCACCGGAATATCAATTTAATTTCTTATATAAAATTTGAAGTTAAAAATAGCCGGAAGTTGGACTGTCGTTGCAGATATACCATGCGTCGACTTGTAAAGAAACTGCCAACATGACACTACCGTCACTTCGAGAAACTTTTAGCTGGAAACCAACTTTGTGTCAAAATAATTTTGTTACAAATTATATTACTCAATATTTTAAGTAAAATGTCTCACATTTACGCCAAATAAAACATGATGCGTGTATTTTTCGGATGAATTTGGTAATTTTATCACGTTAACATTAGGGACACCGAAATTTCGCGAAAATATTTCACGACCAGTTGTATTTCATAACAGTGAAGCTCAGATTCACTTTCTAGATAGGATTATCTAGGTTTTACGCGTCCTGGGTGTCTGCCCGCGAATCGCAAACGTACAGTATCAGAGTAGCCTAATTCTGATTGGCCAGTGAAGTAAGAAAATGTCGTATCACAAAGACACTCCACCAGTAGGAAAAAGAAAACTGCTGGTATGCCCATAGGGTATTGAAATCTAGCATCTGCGTAGATATTTTTGCGAAATTCGGGTGTCCCTGGTTATCATTGATATCATTTCATAAAACCTTAATATATTCTCAAACTCCAGAAACAAATTTTGACACAAGGCCTCTAGAAAATGTTTGTCGTAGGTAGAATATACATTCCTTGGAAATCATGTTACGGTCCTTGCTGTGAGAACGCTCAAGGTATGCAAAGAGACCTGAAAAATTCGCGGATTCATTTCGGGGCAAGCTAGAATTCAAAACACGTGTGTTAATAACACTCCAGCTATTGGAACACACTGTGTTTGACACCTCCTGGAGAAGGCTGGCCCAATCGTCGCCTTCCACTGTGACACCAGACAACCAATGTGCAGTTGATATCGGCATATTTGCACACAAGACTGTAGAGTATATCTTGCATGTCATTGAACTCGCGAATTTCTCAGATCTCTAGGTATGCATTATCGTTTCATGAAGCACGACGTGTCACATGACCAGCACGTCACAATTCTTCCTTCGGCGTCAGGAATATTCGTGACGGCTTCGCACCCTGGCTCTCGGGATGCTTCTCTCCAGCGATGCGGAATTAATGCACGCAGTCTTTATATTGAATTCAGCAGTAGGGAGTTTTAAAAGTGAATTTAAAATGCAACGGTCTTCTTTTCCGCGCCGCAGAATGCTACCGCTCCTTGGAGACTCCGCTCGCCGCAAGGAGCGGCGTAATGAAAGCGGCACAAGGAGAAGGCTGATTCCCTCGGTGCATTATCATACTGGAGCACGTACCCGCCCGTACAGTCCGAGCACAACGAAGCACGACCTCCATGTGCTCACGTTTTCTACAACCTCTGTGTACTTCCACTCCCCCAGTCTAGGGCGAGACTGCCAGGTCGTCCTGGGTTTGGATCCTGGCCGGCCAGTGATTGTGTGTGTGTGTGTGTNCCCAGTCTAGGGCGAGACTGCCAGGTCGTCCTGGGTTTGGATCCTGGCCGGCCAGTGATTGTGTGTGTGTGTGTGTGGTTTTACATCAGGTGCATATATATATATAAAGGGTGGGGGTGCACAAGAGGTATATGACCCTCCCTCAGAAATTAAAAAGAAGGGGGGGGGGCTCAAAAATGTTTAAAACACTCAGATGAAATCCACTTGTGCAATTGGACGGTTTTAACTGTCAAGCGNGTTTTACATCAGGTGCATATATATATAAAGGGTGGGGGTGCACAAGAGGTATATGACCCTCCCTCAGAAATTAAAAAGAAGGGGGGGGGGGGCTCAAAAATGTTTAAAACACTCAGATGAAATCCACTTGTGCAATTGGACGGTTTTAACTGTCAAGCGGCTTCAGGGCTAGTGTCACATCTATTTTGAATATCTGTCACAAATATTCGTAATCAAAGTTCATGTCCAGACATTTAAAATCGTAGCATTTAAGGGTTCCGTCTACCTGCATCGTTTTTTTTTTTTAAACCGAGAAGCGTGGGAGCTAGCAGGGTTTCAGAAAATCTTGAAGTTACCGTGAATACATTATACACTGGAACGCGCTAAAATAGCACCATCGCCGTTACGCGCAGGGCCTTGACCCTTGAACTGGCGGCAGTGTTCTCGCAGTGCTGCGTGTACTTAAGGGACTTTCAGCGGTGACCCTTGATTAAAAGTCTTGTAGCAAAGCTCAATACTACAGTTTGAGTATACAAGAATACTCCAACTTTGAAGGTCTGTAATATCAAAACCAAACAGCCTACAACCTTGATTGACCAATCAAATGTACCGTGGAACCGCGAAGATTGTTTACCATACATTCATAAATGTTCAATGTGACCACGAGCGGCCCGAACGACATCTACGCGATAATCAAACTGGTTCCACGCTCTCGCCAGCGTGCCGACGCAGCGCAGGGCAATAGGAAACTGGTCTGCACTTGGCGTCAGTTAACACAGCTGGAACTAAATACTTCAGACGAAAGCGGTTGCAAGTCTTCCCTGCCTAGCAACTCCGTTTCCCCCTTCGCCTTTATCAGGAGCCAATAAGATATCTCGTAACATGATCGTTCTGACATCATCTGCTGCGCACGTGTCCCAACGCTGAACCATTTTTCTCGAAGCCTTGCTTGGCACAGCTGCTTATATAAACGCGCGATTCAAAAGTGGATTACACCCCCGCTGATCGAGTTTCAAGGCATTCAGACCCATGTGTACACAACTGTTTACGTAATGCACACGAAGGTTATTTTTGTTTGG
The DNA here is from genome assembly GCA_002778355.1 of Clitarchus hookeri. NCBI lineage: Eukaryota > Metazoa > Arthropoda > Insecta > Phasmatodea > Phasmatidae > Clitarchus > Clitarchus hookeri. Next base: position 401,332 of record NQII01000262.1, read on the forward strand.
TGCCGTGCCTACCCTGCGAGGCTCAGTGCCCAACGAGCGTCCCTGTTGGCGACTGATTAGGGAACCGTGCTACTGTTCCACGTCATGAATTGTTCATATTTATGTAGCCAAACACAAATCCTGCTCGCTGATTCTGATGGCAGAGGTGAAACCGCCGCTTATTCCGCGAACTCCAGCCGCACGCGCCAACAAAATGGCGTCCACTAGCCAGCAACATGCCGGAGCGCCGTCCGCCAATCATCATCTGGTAACTTACTCGCCAGCTAGCAGTCCGGCCAATAGGGAACATTCCGCAGGACGCAGTGGCCAATCAAACACAAGGCCCTTTCCCAAAGCCTCGCGCAGCCAATCACAGAATGGGTAAACCGACATCAAACCAACCGCCGCGTCATTTCGCCTCTGCGTACTTACCTACTCTGTGTCTCCACCATTCCACGAACATTTAGAGATGGGTCGTTGCAGCTCTTCTGTGTACCTTTTCCAAACTGGTACTTATACTGAATTGTATCTGATACGATTTATCGGATGTTTTTGGTATCAGAGACAGGAATCCCCGAGTAGGTCGCTATCGCTACTTTGCCAGTCTCTCGTGCAATCTTGTCAGGTACACGTTATCCAGTACGCGTATTACCAAGTACGTACTATGGGTTGGTGTAATATGTGTTANTGCAATCTTGTCAGGTACACGTTATCCAGTACGCGTATTACCAAGTACGTACTATGGGTTGGTGTAATATGTGTTATCTATCACAGTGAAATCAAGTATGGATAAGGACAAGAGTCGAAATAAAAGACTTCATTTGTGCGAACATTTTTCAGACATGATAGTAATCTTGCTGTACGTAAATTGTTTAAACGAAAACTAATGTTATAAATTATTCTCTTTTTTTTTTTTTAACGAAAATCTTTAACTGTGCAGTTGCCAAATCGAAGCCAAAAATATTATTAAAATTGTATCAATGTTACATGGAACAGTATACGCAACACAGTGGCGAATGTTAAACTGATAGAAAATGTATGTGATAGTTGGGCAGTGTACTCGACCTGTTACAAGTGAGTATTAGAAGGAAAGTAGCAGGTTGATAGTGTGTGAGTCAGCTGTAAGCAGAGCGCAGTGGCTGACCGGCTCGGAAGTAGACCTGCGAGCCGAACATGGGCGCCACGAGCCCAGACATGGGCACGGCCGCTNAGCAGCGAGTGTGGGAAGTGTTCCGTGAGCCAGCAACGACGTGTGTGGAAATGCGGGAAGCCCGCTGCTGTGTGTGTAGCTCCCACGGTGGTTCGCTGCTTGTACAAGCCATCATCACACACCACTTAGGCCCTTACATAATTGAAACATTTTAACATTTGACTTTACGTTTATGAACTTGACACAATGGAACTGTCAAAGTAAAGTCGAGCAGCTGTTTTGCCGAGAACCTAACAGGTGTTATGTGGAATGAGTGTTATTTTATTGTAGGGCGATTTTATCTCGGTATATTAAACTAAGCCCGTCTAAATTAAATAAATGGCAAAGGAATATAATGGTAAGAGTTAATGNATTTTATCTCGGTATATTAAACTAAGCCCGTCTAAATTAAATAAATGGCAAAGGAATATAATGGTAAGAGTTAATATACGAATTGATATTTTTGGATAAAGTAAACAAGTAAGTTTTTTGTTTTGAAATAAATTTTTAACATGAATTTTAAGCCTATTTAAAAGAAAAAAGGTACTTAAAATGCATTCCTGGATAATATGGTAATGTTTTACATTACAAGATACGCCTTTTTACGAAGCTNAAAAAAGGTACTTAAAATGCATTCCTGGATAATATGGTAATGTTTTACATTACAAGATACGCCTTTTTACGAAGCTCGCTGAACAGATTTCCAGTTGTGCGAACTTGGACTTTACAATGGTGTTGTGTATCGGTGGTTTATCAAAGGAAAGGAAATGCCCACGGGCCTTAACATTGTACATATGGAACTAGGGCCGTCCTTACTTGTGTGCGGCAGGTGCGGACACACACGGCCTCGCGCTCCGAGAAGAAACAAGTTATTTATTCAACAAAAAAATATTTAAAAGTTAAGCACTTGTTTGGTTGTGAGTAGATCCACCCGTTTTTTCGCGGAAAGACTTGTGCGTAGGATAGACATCAACATTCCACGCACATGCAAGAAGGTAACCTTGGCTATTGGCCTGATACCTGTGTGAGGACACATTCTCTATTTGACTGGGCCTATCAGAACTAAGTTACTCCGGCGCTGAAGTTCCGTGATTGGCTGGCTGACACCTCAGACGCGCGAGAGTTCGAATCATCCAACCACGAAATTCTTTCTGAACTAACGTATTTTCCAGTACAACTAGTCGTGGAATCTTGTCGTGAAACACAAATGGCTCTAGTTCTGAGTTATATATTTCACGATAAAATGAATATATTTAAACATTTTTATTTATAAAATATAAAATGTTTTATCAATGAGATGTAACGGGCGAGGCGCGGGCACTCGAGAGCAGAGCATATTGTTGGAAAGGTGATCGCGTTGTGGGAGGGAGAGATGAACTAGTTTGGAAGTGAAGGACCTCGCTGCCGTTCTTGCACCTGGCGTCGCTCTCGCTAGGGACGGCGCCGGATGAAACAGACGCCTATACCGCCGACACCCGCCTTCGCCAATCACCGCCTTGTAACCCACTTGCCAGCCGATATCCCAGCCAATGCGGAGCCTTCCACAGCACGCAGTAGCCATTCAGACACAAGTCCCGTTCCCAGAGACTCTTGCAGGCAACCAGAGGATGGACACCCCCACATCAAAGGAACTAGCACGTCGTATCTTCTCTACGCTGCGGTGACCTCAATGCTAGACACAACACTATCCTCGTTGTCACGTTTGCTACTGGATCACAGTTTCTGAGCTACGCCCTCGATGCCCCTGAACCAATAACAAGCCTGCAAGGGAGAAAGCATCGAATCCTGTGCCACCTGCCCTGTGGTGGAACTGGTCACTTACTGGGGCAGCAACCAATGAGCAAAGAGCTAGTGCATAAGACTGTGGACNCCTGCCCTGTGGTGGAACTGGTCACTTACTGGGGCAGCAACCAATGAGCAAAGAGCTAGTGCATAAGACTGTGGAGTCTAGCCTGCAGGTCTATGAAACAGCGAAATTTTCCAGGATCTTGATACAGTGTGTAGGGGATCTGTAAAGCTTAANTCTAGCCTGCAGGTCTATGAAACAGCGAAATTTTCCAGGATCTTGATACAGTGTGTAGGGGATCTGTAAAGCTTAAAACTCTGAAGTCTGTACACATTAACTGACATTTAAGCTAAACTATAAGATAGTCTTCTACAACTTCCACTGCAGTCGAAGTACGCCAGTTCCTCTGGGCGCTGTATTATCAGTCGTTACGGACACCGGGTTTTCGCGTCAATATTCCCGTGCATACTACACTTCAACATGCTACGTGCACATATGTAGTTTTCGTTTAGTTACTGGCCACGTGTGTTTGTGAGAAGACGTTGTGGTGCTTGACTGGGACAATCAGAATTAGAATACGTACTCCGGTGTTCTCCGGTGTACACGCGATGAAAGCCAATGGATACACACGCGCCCATTTGCGTGTTCGAGCCTCAATTAGTTGTTTGTTGGCTGATGTTCCTGTTTAACCCCAGCCCAGACAAGGCAGCACGGGATTAGGTACTTGTTTTCTTACAGATTGGTCATTGGCTTAAATTAATATAGAGTGTATCCAACTAATTGTGATCCAATTGAAAAAGAGTTTCAAATGCACAGTTTTTTGAAGTCGAGCTTTTTCTCAGAGGAATCGCGAAATTTTACCATTTTGTACATTTCTTCTTTATCTCCAGGGAACTTTGCTGAAAAGCCCTAGAAGTGCTATTTTTAATCATTAACATTATTTTTCCTCTTTAAATGTGTTTAAAAAGATAAAAGTTATAAGTGGTATAGGCTATTCAAGGTAAAGTGAGCACTTTTTAAGGTCCTCCCAACAGGCACTAACCACTAATAAATGTAGTTTACTGCAGCATCAGAGGCTAACTTTTGAGAGTGGTGAAATGTATACACGTGGTAATTTTCATATCAAGAAGGGGCGGGAAGATAGAAATTGGCTGAAAGTAAAAATTCAGCAGGGCCTTGAAAAGTGCTCACTTTACCGTGAACATCCTATAGTGTGCGACGGTCGCAGTGTGTCGTGTGGCCAACGAACTGTCGCACAATCGTAAAAAGGCCTCTAAGGCCTGTGAAACTACTGTGCTACGGTACAGCAGGAACTTGTTTGTACTTGCATGTGAATTAGGCAAGTGACTCACAATTGCATTGCTGGGAAGTGAGCTTGCGTCTCGTGACCGGATGTGGGGCAGACGTGTGAAACCACACACACGCGCGCGCGTGTTTCTGCTGTCGGGATGAGAACGCCAGGACAGTAGTTCCCAGGAGGTTCGTGTAACCGTGACAACGCTCTTACTTACTCCTGCCCAGGAGCAGCAGATTGTAGAAGTATATATCGACTATAATGTTCATGTTTTAATAGTAAAATAACCGTAATCTTGAGTTTTTTAACGTGCCGAATAAGTAACTAGGGGAGTGCGAAATTCGCGTTGTTTTGTGGCTGCAGACTNGAAATGTATACACGTGGTAATTTTCATATCAAGAAGGGGCGGGAAGATAGAAATTGGCTGAAAGTAAAAATTCAGTAGGGTCTTGAAAAGTGCTCACTTTACCGTGAACATCCTGTAGTGTGCGACGGTCGCAGTGTGTCGTGTGGCCAACGAACTGTCGCACAATCGTGAAAAGGCCTCTAAGGCCTGTGAAACTACTGTGCTACGGTACAGCAGGAACTTGTTTGTACTTGCATGCGAATTAGGCAAGTGACTCACAATTGCATTGCTGGGAAGTGAGCTTGCGACTCGTGGCCGGATGTGGGGCAGACGTGTGAAACCACACACACACACATGTGTGTTTCTGCTGTCGGGATGAGAACGCCAGGACAGTAACTCCCAGGAGGTTCGTGTAACCGTGACAACGCTCTTACTTACTCCTGCCCAGGAGCAGCAGATTGTAGAAGTATATATCGACTATAATGTTCATGTTTTAATAGTAAAATAACCATAATCTTGAGTTTTTTAACGTGCCGAATAAGTAACTAGGGGAGTGCGAAATTCGCGTTGTTTTGTGGCTGCAGACTNTAATCTTGAGTTTTTTAACGTGCCGAATAAGTAACTAGGGGAGTGCGAAATTCGCGTTGTTTTGTGGCTGCAGACTAAAACTTCACGCGCGAAGTTGTTTGTTCGTTCGACTTCTGCCATTGACCGGTAAGTTGCGTGTCACGTCCTAAGGTTGCTTTTAGCTAATAGTAAATGCTCAATGATTGAACATTACTTTTAGCTTATAGTAATTGCCCAACGATTGAGCATTGCTTTTAGCTAAAAGTAAAGGCCCAATGATTGAACATTGCTTTTAGCTATTACTAAAGGCCTAACGGTTGAGTATCGCTTGTGGCTAATAGTAAAGACTCAATGATTTAACATTGCTTTTAGCAAATAGTAAAGGCCTAATGGTTGAGCATTGCTTTTAGCTTATAGTAAAGGCCCAACGGTTGAACGTTGCGTGCAAACCCCGCGGGAAATCGAACTTGGTTCGCCTAGGTGGGTGAGTGGTCTAACCACTACACCACCGCGGGCCCCGAACTGTTGTAGATAGTGGCGTTAATAATGCTAAAGAGATAATGTTTTTTATCGCCGTCGCAAGGCTTCCTTCCATACGGCTGGATGTGACCTTCTGGGGTTTAATATTGTTTACTATCTAGCGCTTGAAATGCGTTACAACTTGTTTGAAAAACACTTGACGAAACGATTAAACGTGCCTCCAATATGCTTACCTACGAAAAGAAAGCACACTCCAGACGATGGCAGCATGCTACTNCGAAACGATTAAACGTGCCTCCAATATGCTTACCTACGAAAAGAAAGCACACTCCAGACGATGGCAGCATGCTACTTTGAAGACATCACGCACATTGTAAACATTATTTTCACGCCCTCCAACATGGCTTAAACGGTTTTTTCAGACTGCTGTTTCTCAAAATATGCGAACCGGACACATTCGAAATTACGACAGAGACATGCATTAAAGTTTCTACAGAGACGCGTCAAATAACATTGTAGGCTCACTACTTAGTCACGTTGAGGCGAGTAGCCGACGGAAAAATTGCACGCCAGTTGAGCGCCTTGCCCGTAGAGGCGATATTGCTTTACATGCGCCGGTCGGCGTCGACCCTAGTGCTTTATAGGTTTTGCCTCACTCACACAAACACACCCCTCACTAGGTAACCGCCTTAAGTGAGCACTTTTGAAAGACCTGCTTGAGATTTACTTTTCTCCTTGTGTTGTATTCTTCCACCATATGTACAATCAGCATTGCCACGAGCCTAGTTACTTTACTCATGCGCCAGTTAAGTGGAAACGTGGCATTTTTAGGAACTTAAACTTGTTGCTAATATTCCAGTAGGTACTCTAAGCCAAAGAAAAACCTAGATTTGCCATCAATTGAAATACATATTACATTCATAATTCAACGTGAAGTCTCTGAACTATTTTGCTTAGTTCACTGCCAACTTAACTGAGAGCCTGCATTCCAGTGCATACTGTAGCATATGTACAGTTAACGGGCAGTGTAATTTTTTCAAAGGTTGCTTTCAAAAGCGCTCACGTCACCGTGAACAGCTCATAAATAACAAAATATTATTTTATTCTTAATTCTACTCGTAACTTCACCTTGTTCTATAGTGTATGTGACTATATATTGGTTTAATATGTCCGTAATTAGCGTTTTGTGTTAGAATACAATTTTTTTCTATTCAGTTTTTAAAATAATTAAATAACTATTTCTATTACAATTTCATTCAGTCTCATTTATCTGATTTTGCCAACTTGTTTTTTTATGTTTGTGGATGTGGCGACAGTGATTCGTTGTATCACACGTGGAGTTCAGGAGGACAGTCCGCATTGCCTTTGTTGTCTCGTCCTAATTGTAGACGGCGCAGGCGATGTACAGTCCCTGGGCAGTAAACACTAGCCCGTTAGGCTCACGTCTGTTTCGGAGACTTTTCTTTCAATAANAGACGGCGTAGGCGATGTACAGTCCCTGGGCAGTAAACACTAGCCCGTTAGGCTCACGTCTGTTTCGGAGACTTTTCTTTCAATAATTTCGGGAATTCTCTTCAATCTGCGGGAGCAAAACGTTTAGTTAGTTCGTTTTTTAACTATCCCTTGTTCTCTGAATTAAAATTTCTTTATTGGAAATGGCCGCGGTGGTGTAGCAGTCACTCTACCCGCCTCCCACCAAGGCGAACCGAGTACGATTGCCGAGATTTACGCTTGTTGGAAACGTGGCGGACGTTGCTGTTGGGCGGCGGGGTTTTTTCGGGGCACTGTCGTTCCCAACGTTATATCCCCCCCTCCCAAAATCACTTAAAATGTTTAATAACGTGCATTATAATAATTAACAACCATAAGTAGACTATTACAATATTGAACAAATTTTTTTTGTAAAGAAATATGAGCATTTTAGTAGCAGTAGTAGTGTGGATGTATGTTTGTCGGTGTTGAGCGAGGACGTGTGTTGTGCTGTCGGCAGGCAGTTCAAGTTGCGCCTGAGGCCAGACCCCACCGTCTTCGCAGACGACGTGGTGTTCGAGAACACCGCCGGGCCGCTGCACGTGGACCGCTCCGCCGTCTACTCCGGCACGCTCGAAGGTCAGTCAAACCTAGCGTTATCTAACCAAACCTGTACTTGCTTATGCTAACCTAACTTATCTAACCCATGTTGTCGGGGGGGTTGAGAACACACAGTTCAACCACTGTGCCGCCACCTCGCTCGGTTACGTCTACGAAACATGCAACCTGTGCAGTTTTACTTGCATTATGATACCAGTGGAAGAAGGCAGCCGCGTGCCGGTCGCGACTTCTCTTCCCCGTCGGAAAATGTGTCCAATGCTAAGTAATATCAGGTAGCGCCCCTCTGCTCCGTGCAGGGGAACCTACTGCGAGCTGGCTGCAATGTTCTCTTCGCGGTGATTTATTGTGCGGTTGTGCTCAGCGAGTCACGTCACACGCTACAAGGAACATCGAGGCCGTCGCAAACCTGTCGCTTCAACTGCTTTACTGTATGCTTGAAATACGCGGTTTTTGTTGACGAAACTATTAAAGGGTTTCCAGTAGGTTTACATGCGTAAATAAAACGTACCCACGCGAGGACTGAACAGTACTTTCAAGATATCACGCATTCTGTAAATGTTATTTTGTAGCCTCCAACATCGTTAACCCCTAAACATAGGCTATTATCCCGAGAATACTCGTTCACGCATGACAAGTTGCAGAATAGCTAAAGAAACTAACACCAATACGGACATCAGTAGTTAGAAAAGGAGAGTTCTGCGCCAACTGGCGTCCTGGCAGGAAGCCAAGAGGCCACGGCAGTCATATTGGATGACGTCACGCGGAAAACCTTCTGTTCTGCCATGCCTCGTCAGCAGCGGCCATCTAGTATTTCCCTGAGGAATTTCCCTTTCTTCCCTCCTGCTGTATCATTCCACCTCAGTACTTCATTTTCTTGCATTCCGTTTCTGTTTTCTCCCGCTCTGCCATTCCAACGTTATTTTTTCCCGTACTCTTCCATTCCTTCCTGCCTCTCGCCCGTTCTATCACTTGGGTTTTTTTCCTCATATTCCTCCCCCCACCCACCACCCTTGGGTCGTCAGTCGAGCATCTGGACCACACGACNAATAGCTAAAGAAACTAACACCAATACGGACATCAGTAGTTAGAAAAGGAGAGTTCTGCGCCAACTGGCGTCCTGCATTCCACCTCAGTACTTCATTTTCTTGCATTCCGTTTCTGTTTTCTCCCGCTCTGCCATTCCAACGTTATTTTTTCCCGTACTCTTCCATTCCTTCCTGCCTCTCGCCCGTTCTATCCCTTGGGTTTTTTTCCTCATATTCCTCCCCCCACCCACCACCCTTGGGTCGTCAGTCGAGCATCTGGACCACACGACAACCATTGCATGGGAAGTGTTAGGAGATTAAATAACCCATATACTCGCATCGGACTATGCACTCGATAGACAATAAACTCGCAATGGCAAAAAAAAAATCGACATTGCATGGTTAGAAGAAATAAAGTAAATACTCGCATAAACCTATGCACTCAGCCGACAATAAACTTGTCATCGCGAGCTGGCGAGGTTTTCTCACATTCCGGACTCGCCTATGCTAATGACGCCATATTTTTTTGTATAATTGCATGTCAAAATCACAATCGTGGTATTCTTGGAATGTACAAATAAAAATAACTAACTTACTAACCGAAATGAAGTCATTCATTCACATTGAAATAAGATGATATATGTAACTTCAAAATATCTTTAAAATCATGCAATGAAATTCTTTGCAATTTTAAAAAAAATTTCTAAAAATAAGGCCATTTTTTGCATATTTTTATTTGTATAAATCTACGATTTCTGCAAAATAAATTATGCAAAGCATGCCGAGTAAAATACGCTGAATCCTAGCAAACAAGTCAACGATTTCCGCTATAAACCATCATATCTAGCCATTATGCATAAACTATGCGAGCTAATTTTTTTTTATCCGAGGAAAGTACTTAATTTTGAACGGTATTTCGTAAAAATATAAAATAATTAATTTTGCCGGTGAGCAGCAGACTTAGGAAGGTGCAAGGGAAGGGTTGGCGCACTGCTGTGCTCGTGTGCACCGCTGGGTGTCTCCCGGAGCGGTGAGCCGGAGCGTCGTTAATCACGGCATGCAGCAGTGTGTGACACCGCCCCCTGCCCCCCACGTCTTGTACCGCGTGGTGCGGTCGGAGAAGTGAGTTTGTGTGTAACGCCTCGCGACTACCGGGAGAAAGGGCGAGTACGCCACGACCTCCGTGATCACAGCCAGTTATACACGATCCAAAATTATCCTTACAACTTTGATAGCTAATAACTCGGAAACGTGTTGTGAATCCCAATTAACATTCACAGAGCCACGAGGCGACCACGTTATTATAAGAGAAGACATATTTCAAGGCCTGTTTTTCGGAATATAGGTTCTTTCGATTGTGATGTTGCGAAAGACGATACTGTTTTTGTAAAGCAAGTTACGACTGCAGAAGAGGGCTTCGTTCTTCTCATCTTTATGTACAGATTTGCTCTTCAGGGAATGACTGCGCACAACGGATCTGGTATTTTGGAAGTTTGTTTGTTCAGGCATCCTCATAATAGCACAGTGACTGGTGTTAATTATTTGAGTCAGATAGATTCAAGAGACATTATTCACCTAAAGTTTTGGTAGCCACCTAACATATTTGAATGTGTGCTCCCAGTTAAGTTGGCAGCGAATTAACTAAAATAGTTGTACATCGTGACGTTGTATTGCGAGTGTAATATTAAAATTTATGACAAATATAGTGTTTTTCCTTTTTAAACTTTAGTGTAAAAATTGTCATACTATACATGACTGCGTGCGTCAGTATTAATATTGTATATCACCCCCCCCCCCCCNAGCTGTCTTATTGCTCAGCTCGTAAGCCAATAATCATGACGAAATCACCGTTGTCGATATTATGCCTATTCGTTTTCAAGATCAGATCCCGACACAAAAAAAATGTTCTGGAGAAACTCCTATTTTTTTTCTGTTGCTCTTTTCAGTTTCGAGCGACCAATTTGTTTTATTGACTTAAAAGTTAGTTACCGGACTGACTGCTGACGGAGTAAGACATGTAGAATACATAATGGATGAATGCAGTCGTCCCTGAACGTCTTTATTCCAGATGGGTTGTTGGGGAAGTCGTCGAACGTAGTCCACTGTCAGTGGTTGGGCGGCTGGTTACGTAGTTGGCGCGAATTGTAGTCACTGATTTTGTTCCTTTCAACCTACCAGGGGGCGGCTGATGTGCTAATTAAGTGCAAATAAATACCCTAAACGACTTTAGAACCAGGAGGAATCTTGTGGCCCGAAGATAATCCCGGAAACTTAGTTTTTGTTGTTGTTGATGATGACAACTGTGACGATGATTGGTTGATGATTGATGGATGATGATCAAGTGCCTTTACATAATAAAATGTCAGATAAATGTACCAAGTACTTTAGTTTAAATTAATTTAAAATATTCATAAACATTTAAGCTGACCGACAACTTGGAACACATCTGAAAATTTATTTGGAGATGGGATCTTTAACGCACATTGTACGATGATGTTACTTTGGCGCTTGCAGGCCACCTTGGCCCAAGTGTCGCAAAATCGTGTTTATTTGTGCAAATACTACAAAGAACTATTTTGCACTGTTGCTGCGCTCTGCGAAGTATGCCGAAGAAGAAGGCGCCTATGCTTGTAATAGTTACTTAGCTCTCAGTGATTGGTACCATAATCACACTTAAGAGTGTTAAAGTAACCCCGTCCTACGGTAATGACACGTATCGCAGGGGTGAATGTGTTGATTGCTTCCCTGTCTTGGAGAGCACACTTGGGGAGGCTACATGTTGAAACTACGCGCAGAGTTGTTGAGTAAGAGAGTGAGAAAGTGCTGTGTTGGTCTGGTACCCC
>NQII01000262.1:412949-492976 GCA_002778355.1 Clitarchus hookeri
TATCTCATATTGTCTGCGCCCCTCGCCGTGGCGACGTCATCTCGCCGGCACCAGGACTTGCTGGTCGTGTGCGCCACCCGCCTGCCCCCCTTCCCCGTGATTGATTCATTCCGCTGCCGTTGCTGTTCCTCGTGTCACGTGGTGCTGGGCTGTCCACCCTGCTCTCTGGCACAGCTGCTACCACCCTTCCAAACCAGCTCTCGGCGGCCTGCGCTCTGGCGAGACATCTCCAACTTACGAGGGAGCGAGCCCTTCTTAAGAGATTTTGCTCCTCTTATAAATTGCACTTTGACGCCATCAAAACACTAATTATCTGTTGTGTAAAATATACAGAAAAGTATACAACCCAGAAATTATAAAAATCCATCAGAGATTGTATACATTATATTAGTGCATCTCGGTGAACAAAAAACAGTTTAGGTGCCCATTTACACTCATTGTGGTGCTATTTAATGAATTTAGGGAGGGGCAATATATACCGTGCTCCCTCCCCACCCCCTAGTCCCTAAGACACTTGCTCTGTGGACAAATCCACATTCCATTTGATGTCTCACGAATATGAAGAAATTTGATATCTCACTAGGCTGCACGCGATGCACAGTAAAACTAATGAACTGTTAAGTGTGTCCTCATATGCGGTTTGACCAAACGTCACCAGGCGTTCATTGCTACTGGTCCCGAGCTCCTAATAGGATGTAAGACAGTAGTGTAGCCAAAACATTAGGAAGGAAAAAGGTCCAAGGGGAGAGGGGGGTTACACTGACTGAAGTGTGGGGCGGGAGGACAATCAGGACAAATTCTGGGAGAAGATTACCTCACAGTATAATAAAATGTAGTATAGTGAACAGCATTTGCACATTGTTATCACAGTCTATTGGCAAACTCCGTCTCTCTCCTCGCTACATCTGCGATGTCGGATATCCCTTTGCTGTTATTACAGCGATAATCTTTGGTGTACACTCTCCACTAAGTTCGGGTACACAGTTGGCATAACGTTTCCTTTCTACCGGCAGCATGGTGGGTAGTTGATGCCTGCCTGCTGATAAAGTACTTTGGCGCACAAAGCCTGACTTTTGCTGTAAAGAAATTCCCTGGCCATTGTAAAGAACACTTCGGAGTAAAACGTACAAGTGCCATACACAATTTAATTAGAAACACGAGACGAATGGTAGGCTCCACTGGAGGTTCTCTTAAGGCTCTGAGCAAGCCAGTTTAGCAGTCCTGTCTGATTGTCCCCAAACCACGATGAAGCTCACCTTACTTTATGGGCAAGGGAAGTATCGTGATTATAACAGGAAGAAAGCCTGTTTCAAACTGTCGCCACAGTGTGGGGAGCATTTTATTGTCCAGATTTGTCATCGTATGTGCCAAAGTTCATCGATCCATCGATTAAAACTAACGGCCCAAGGAAAACAGCAGCAGATCGTTACACTACCACCACAAGTATATTTTACTGTTGACACAACACACTCAGGTAAATACCATTCGCCTGGCATCCACCAGGTCCACGTATGTCACTCTATGTGCTACATCATGTGTCGTGACTTATCACTCCATAAGATCTTCTTCTACTGGTTCGCACACCAATGGTGGTGATGTTTGCACCTCTACAAACAAAAGACGTTTGTGCATGTGGTCAGGGGTTTTTTTAGTAGTGGCATGACCAATGAAATCAGGTACTATCACCACCCAGCAGAAAGTCCTATCATTGGCACCAGTACCTGAGCTGCAACGGAAGTCCTTTGCAATTGTCTGCATGGCTCCTCAATTATTTATTCGCACAATATGCTTCAGAGTTTGCTGGTCCCAATTAGTTCTTGGGCCTGCCAGAGCAATTTTTGGGGTCAGTGCTTCCATGACATTCCCACTTGATCATGACATTGCTGGCATTGGACCAAGGCATCTTGACCTGCAGTGGAATACCTCTGATAGAATGATTGAATTCACGCTCCCATAAAATCATGACCTTCAGAATGCATATCACTGTAAAGTGATACATTATGGCAGCAAGCACGTGTATAATGTTCAAGAGTTTATGCCTTTGCTTGTTAATGCTTAGTCCCTTCAATTAAATCTTTAATCCTAGGTTAATTCTAGATCGCTACAATCCATTCGTGAGTCCTTAAGTTAATGGTGGATCCTATATCCTTATGAGCCATTCGCGAATCTTAGGTCAATGCTTAATGCTGGGCCCCTATGATCTGTTCATGAATCTCATATGTATTAATGCTGTGTACCTTTGATCCATTAATGAATTCTAGGTTGATACTTAGTTCTTTTGACCTATTCGTGAATATTGGGTTCCTTGTGATTAATTTTTTTAGGTACTAGGTTAATGGTAAACCCTTACTGTCTACTTGTGAAACCATAAAATTTAGTTTAAAGCTGTATTTATGTGACTCCTCGTCCAACTTTTTCTTTCCGATCAAGAATAAGGCCTACCTTGCCTATTTCGACCTCAAAAGATTATTCCAAAATTTTGCTTTGTCTACCTAGGCTTATTCTTCCTTTGGTATTATAAGTTACTTGTAATCTAACATAGTACATTCTATGCATCTTCACCTCCCTCAGTTTGTGTCGGCTTTATATTTTAATGTGTAATTAATATTGTATTCCTGCGCTCCTCTATACTCATCTCACTTCACCCTCAATCGTCTCTTAAGACCTCGATTTTAAGAGCCTTCCAAATCTCTTACACTCTTCACTCCACAGACATCGGAAATTGACTTTGAATGTGTAGTTACGTGTCAGTTAACACAATGCATTCATGTGTGTGTTGACAGACGATGAGCAGGCGACCGTGGAGGGCGTGGTCTCCGCGGATGGACTGTTCGACGGCACCATCTCGACGAGCACGGAGGACTTCTACGTGGAGCCCGCGCGGTCCTACGGGGTACCTGAGCCCGCCGCCTTCCACTCGGTGGTGTACCGCGCCTCGGACGTGCGTTCCCCCAGTGGGGCGCCGTGCCCTCTGCACCACTCCCCCAGGTCCCGGAGACGGGCCCCCCTGGCCGAGCCAGTGCTGCACGAGCCCGACGAGCCGTACGACGCGGTGATCCTGGCCGGAGGAGGCGCGGCCAGCACGGCGGACCCGCTGTCGGCCGCCTGGAGGCAGCAGGTGCAGAAGAGGGCCACCGTCGACCCCAAAAAGACGACGTGCATGCTGTACCTGCAGGCCGACCACCTGTTCTACAACAAGTACGGCACCGAGGAGGCCTGCATCGACGTGATGACCCGCCACGTGCAGCGTGTCAACGCCATCTACAAGGCCACAGGTGCGTCATACCCGTACACTCGCATGGCCCTCTGCAACAGACTTGAATGTATCATTACAGCAGTGGAAGAACGTACAAACAAATCAACCCTTACACTCACACTTTATCATTTCTTATATTAAACATTCTGATATTTGGTGTCTGAACTAAATAATACATTAATTTTGGCAATTTTGTTCTGTAATAAATATATTTAAATATAATAGGGCTTAAATATATCTATGTCTAGGCCTATAAAAGTCATATTTTGTATGTATGTTTGTAAGTATGTTTTACTCTATACGATTCTACACCGTTTGAGGAATCTGGATCAATTTTGACACAGACAACCATCAGTACCTAATTTTAAATACTGTGTAGACCAAATTGGTTATAGCCTCCATTGGGTTTGATACCCTACCCTTATAACAAAAATTCACGTAATGTTTTTAAGCCTAGGCGATGCTACGTAGGTATGCTAGTAATATATAAATATTGTATAATGTTCAACTTAATATAATATAAAATGTAATACATTTTTTATATATAATAACATTATAAAATTATAATAAAAATTAAATAGGATAATGGGATTGAAATCTTCTATTATACANTTTTTATATATAATAACATTATAAAATTATAATAAAAATTAAATAGGATAATGGGATTGAAATCTTCTATTATACACAGGGCAAATAGACAGAAAGAGTTAATAAATTATCAAACAGATGCCATTTGTTTAGTCACATACCACGTATACGTATAGCACAGGTTTGTCTGTGCGCAAGTTTGAGAGTGCTACTTCCATAGCGTCGGCCTTCTGTCGTTCTTGTTGATCTGCACTTGCGGGCTGTGACAACCTTCAGAGTTACATGTTTCCATGTAATTAACACTTACTCATTTACAGTCAATTTGGTTTACAGGTATCATAAATAATTATTTAGATTCCTCTGTAGTTGGTTTTTATGTGGACTATGTTCCATGTCTTGTTTCATTAAGAACACTTGTTAACATACGTTAATGCTAAACATGATATTTGAAAGTTTCATGTTTCTGGCTGCCAATATAAAGACTCCATCAAATGGAATTCGCAGGCAGTAATTTTTGTCAGTGTTGTGAACAAATATTTAGCTAGTATGATGTATTACTGTCAAGCTGTTTGTAAATTCGTACATTTGTTAGTAGACTGAGATGACTAGTCAAACAGTATGTCGCTAAATATTTGTTAATATATTATCTAGAATTGCCATTCATTAGTTTTTTTAAAATACAGGCATCCAAAGGTCTGCATGTTTCAGTTGACAAGTTAAGCATTACCATAATTTCCGTTCCGTACACTCTTGATGTGGTCTGTGCGATATNCTGCATGTTTCAGTTGACAAGTTAAGCATTACCATAATTTCCGTTCCGTACACTCTTGATGTGGTCTGTGCGATATTACGGAATGTGCGTGCATGTTGTGTTTGCAGATTTCAATCAGGATGGGAAGCCAGACAACATCAGTTTCATGATCAAGCGTATCAAAGTTCACACGTTGGATGCCCTGAAGGACCCTACCTACCGCTTCCCCCTCAACTATGGTGTCGAGAAGTTCCTCGAGCTGTTTTCAGGTGGTGTTTTTAAACTATTTACTTCTCTGTCACGTGGCAGTAATTTTGCATTTACTTTGAGTGTGAGTTTAACTGGGTTATCTGTTATTCTATTGCTTGCCAGTGATAGTTTGTTCTAATTACAGCTGCCAATGCATCTCTTTTTACACAGTTTGCCTAGAAATAAATTAACTAACACAATTTGAAAATGTACTACATAATTATTTATTGTTTTTTATTTATCCTCATTAGCAAAAAGCTGTTTTAAATAGTATTGTCGCGGTCGGTAGATATCTGTTAAAAGTATTTTTAAACTTATGTTCACATAAATTGTTTTAAATTGAAAATAATTGTTAATTGTTTTTCTGTATTATTCTCAAGAACTTTCATAAAAACTTCCTCAACCTGGCCTTACAGTTAAGTATTTTTTACAGACAAATTTAACTAACAGCATTATAATAGTTCCCACTTTTGTTTTTAATGTTATAATTGTTGATCTTGTACAACTATGTAAACACAGTTTTCCTGGCTAACGTTGACTGCGCCTTTCAGAGGAGGACTACGATGCATTCTGCCTGGCCTACATGTTCACGTACCGCGACTTTGAGATGGGGACTCTCGGCCTGGCGTGGACAGGCGACCTCAAGAACGCTGGAGGAGTGTGCGAGAAGAACGGGGTGAGGAAAGTTTGCTAACGTTGCCGAGACACTGCTATCATAGTTAGAGACTTCCACATTTTGCAATATTATTCAGTGGTGGGGTAATATGTAGGTTAGTTTGTGAGATTCACGTTTGAAAGCTAACTGAAAAAATTACAAGAAACATTAACTAAATAATGGTTGAAAACCATGTTTTGGCATGCAGTGTTACCAATTGTGTGGGAAATGCTTTCCATCAGCTGGACTAGTTTCTTCAACTTTATTATATGTGGTTGGGACTGCATTGTTACCTTATTTTTCTTGCCTTTGTTCCACAGTAAAATACTTTTTCCATCTTTTTATCATCCTGGACCTTAGCACTAGTTAGCTTGTAGGTAGGAACACTTATTTTTGCAAAAAAAGAACCCATGAATAGTTATATTTAAAAACACTGTATCTTATGTATACTTCTTGCGTTAATGATTCTGACAATTGTATGTTTTATTAGGTGATTGCCATCGTAACACAGATGCTCATTATTAGAGTTACCTAATTTTGATTTCTCCAATCAAGTTCTTCTCGTGGTGAATAACATAGGGTGTTGAGGTTTATTTAGCCTGCATGCAGGTCTTTTCATGGAGAAAGTTGGTGTTCTTACCTGCAGGCAGTTGTAACCACGAGCCCGTCATGAATGTAGTCGAGTCTTAGTGTCGCTGCCAGAACCAGTGTGTATATGTATATAGCTGAGAAGGTTGGTGGCAAGCAGAGCACAGGCTTGCTTCTGTATTCTTAAGTAATCAAGTGAAGCGTACTTCCTTGT
This sequence comes from Clitarchus hookeri, assembly GCA_002778355.1. NCBI lineage: Eukaryota > Metazoa > Arthropoda > Insecta > Phasmatodea > Phasmatidae > Clitarchus > Clitarchus hookeri. The sequence goes on from NQII01000262.1 coordinate 419,254, forward strand.
GCAGCATTACCGAGGCAGCATGAAGAGCCTCAACACCGGGATCGTGACGCTGCTCAACTACGGCAAACATGTCCCTCCTGCTGTCTCCCACGTCACCCTCGCCCACGAGATAGGCCACAACTTCGGCTCTCCGGTAACGTCCTCTACAGTTCTCCTAGTAACATAGGCATGGCCATGGTTTCAGTTAGGGGGAGGTAGAATACATGGGGGGGGAGAAATGTATTATGCAAATAATTGTATTGGGTTAATTTATTGTACATAATCATTTTAACATAATTGAAATATATTTCTGGAATTCAAATTAATAAGATTATAAACCATCTTATACATTTTTTTTCTTTAGTTTGTGTTATTTATAGTTTTCTTATTCATCCTCCCACTCTGCTTCATCATGGCTACGTCCATTCTTGCCAGTTTTTTTTTAACTTAAGAAAGAGAGATTTTAGGTATAAATATGTTTCTGAACAGTCCATTCATAGTTACTTCTAACTTTTTTTAAGTTCTACTTTCATGCATACCTCCCTCATGCAAATAAAGCTTAACTAAGTCTAGAAAATTACACCAAAGGGATAATGCGCTTCGTTCGTTGCACATCAGTTTAGTTATATTTTGCATGGTAACTATTTCTTAATAGGCATTACCAATACACCTTTCTTCTATGTCTTTATTCATAATTATTATTAATGGAATATAATTTATGTATAAAATATAAGTGAAAAGTTTAATTTAACTAAAAATGAGGTGCTTTTACAAAGGTGTGGTTCAAAAGTGTGAAGATACTGCAAATAGGCATTGTCTATTTGAAGCCGCTGTAAAAGCTGCATGGTACATAACTGTTGCTAAATCAAAAACACCCTGAGAAGTCTTCTACCATCCCTTGCCCTCTATGTACAGACTTTGTTTTCATGTTAGCTTTACGCCTGTCGCATGAACTTCTCCAAACCTCTGTTGCTTTTCTGGTAATACTATTGGCATAAATGTAAAAATATTAATTTCTGCAAAATTTTAAGTCATAAAAGTTGGAATGGTTTCTATGGCAGAAACTGATAGTGCCAGATGTGGAAAAACTTGCTCATACCAATTCACTCCTGTGTATTTACATAAAGGAAAGGGACAAATTTGACCAACTGTGGCGCTCTGCCATTCGAGCACCGCTCCATAGTTGGCTTCATAAACAACTATCACTATTAACTTCCTGGCATTATTTATGCAAAATATTGTACAGTATGTGTTTCAGGTTGAATAAACATTAATTTTGTCTGTAGTGCTATGGGAATGGTTGATTTGTAAACTAGGGAGGGGAGGAAGATAGTGGTTGATCTATGCCAAAACTGTAGTAGTTAAGAATAGTGTAAGAAATGCAGACTTTGGCGCTGTTGCCCAGCATGACCCGGAGCAGTGCACGCCTGGAGGAGAGGACGGGAACTTCATCATGTTTGCTCGAGCCACGTCGGGAGACAAGAAGAACAACAACAAGTTCTCGCAGTGCAGTCTGAACAGTATCAACCCGGTGCTGAACGTGAAGGCTCGTAGCCCCAAGGGCTGCTTCACAGGTATTCCCTCTGTCTAGCTGTTAGTAGTGCTTGCTCATCTATGTGTTGAATAGGGAGTGAAACTGACTCTGTAGAGTGCACCAACTAAATATGTATTTAACTAGATATTCATTACTGGCTATAACAATCAGGTAATAGTTAGTCAAGTCATTTAGTTATTCGTTATTTTTTTATCTCCAGGGATTATAATGCAGACAATTTTGAGCACATTCATAATTATAAGCTTTTGCTATTATCCTTAAGGTTTGAGGGTATTGGTGTACAAAAAGTTTAAACTGCCAAAATAATGTAACTTTTACAAGTCAACCAACCACGCTGTGAAGGTCAGTTAGTTGTCGAAGTCAGCTATTGGCCTGATGGGTAAGGGGTTCTAGCCATCCACGCTGTGAAGGTCAGTTAGTTGTCAAAGTCAGCTATTGGCCTGATGGGTAAGGGGTTCTAGCCCTCCACGCTGTGAAGGTCAGTTAGTTGTCGAAGTCAGCTATTGGCCTGATGGGTAAGGGGTTCTAGCCATCCACGCTGTGAAGGTCAGTTAGTTGTCGAAGTCAGCTATTGGCCTGATGGGTAAGGGGTTCTAGCCATCCACGCTGTGAAGGTCAGTTAGTTGTCGAAGTCAGCTATTGGCCTGATGGGTAAGGGGTTCTAGCCATCCACGCTGTGAAGGTCAGTTAGTTGTCGAAGTCAGCTATTGGCCTGATGGGTAAGGGGTTCTAGCCATCCACGCTGTGAAGGTCAGTTAGTTGTCGAAGTCAGCTATTGGCCTGATGGGTAAGGGGTTCTAGCCATCCACGCTGTGAAGGTCAGTTAGTTGTCGAAGTCAGCTATTGGCCTGATGGGTAAGGGGTTCTAGCCATCCACGCTGTGAAGGTCAGTTAGTTGTCGAAGTCAGCTATTGGCCTGATGGGTAAGGGGTTCTAGCCATCCACGCTGTGAAGGTCAGTTAGTTGTCGAAGTCAGCTATTGGCCTGATGGGTAAGGGGTTCTAGCCATCCACGCTGTGAAGGTCAGTTAGTTGTCGAAGTCAGCTATTGGCCTGATGGGTAAGGGGTTCTAGCCATCCACGCTGTGAAGGTCAGTTAGTTGTCGAAGTCAGCTATTGGCCTGATGGGTAAGGGGTTCTAGCCATCCACGCTGTGAAGGTCAGTTAGTTGTCGAAGTCAGCTATTGGCCTGATGGGTAAGGGGTTCTAGCCATCCACGCTGTGAAGGTCAGTTAGTTGTCGAAGTCAGCTATTGGCCTGATGGGTAAGGGGTTCTAGCCATCCACGCTGTGAAGGTCAGTTAGTTGTCGAAGTCAGCTATTGGCCTGATGGGTAAGGGGTTCTAGCCATCCACGCTGTGAAGGTCAGTTAGTTGTCGAAGTCAGCTATTGGCCTGATGGGTAAGGGGTTCTAGCCATCCACGCTGTGAAGGTCAGTTAGTTGTCGAAGTCAGCTATTGGCCTGATGGGTAAGGGGTTCTAGCCATCCACGCTGTGAAGGTCAGTTAGTTGTCGAAGTCAGCTATTGGCCTGATGGGTAAGGGGTTCTAGCCATCCACGCTGTGAAGGTCAGTTAGTTGTCGAAGTCAGCTATTGGCCTGATGGGTAAGGGGTTCTAGCCATCCACGCTGTGAAGGTCAGTTAGTTGTCGAAGTCAGCTATTGGCCTGATGGGTAAGGGGTTCTAGCCATCCACGCTGTGAAGGTCAGTTAGTTGTCGAAGTCAGCTATTGGCCTGATGGGTAAGGGGTTCTAGCCATCCACGCTGTGAAGGTCAGTTAGTTGTCGAAGTCAGCTATTGGCCTGATGGGTAAGGGGTTCTAGCCATCCACGCTGTGAAGGTCAGTTAGTTGTCGAAGTCAGCTATTGGCCTGATGGGTAAGGGGTTCTAGCCATCCACGCTGTGAAGGTCAGTTAGTTGTCGAAGTCAGCTATTGGCCTGATGGGTAAGGGGTTCTAGCCCTCCACGCTGTGAAGGTCAGTTAGTTGTCGAAGTCAGCTATTGGCCTGATGGGTAAGGGGTTCTAGCCATCCACGCTGTGAAGGTCAGTTAGTTGTCGAAGTCAGCTATTGGCCTGATGGGTAAGGGGTTCTAGCCCTCCACGCTGAAGAGAACACAACAATTCTTCTTTCCTGGTTTTCGCAACTTGGCTGGCAGCCAGATGTGAACCCGAGATAATTATTCCACAAGTCGCTGTGTTTGAAGTTTCCCAAAGGTACTGCCTGTCTGGTTCAATACCTGGCAATGAGTGAATATCTTGGTGGGACAGGTGAAGTGTAACTGCTGTGTCTTCTCCACGTTGTAGCGTGTCATGGGAGATGCTCGCTTCAGATCTCCAATTTCTGACACACTGTGTGTTTTTTTTTGCTGAGGACCAATCCTAATGTACTAGCATCATATGTAACTCATTACATTTCAAGAGTCGCCCTTCAGAACTTCCTGTAAGTAAAGGTGTTTATGAAGTCACCTGACATAGTTAACTCTGTTAACTCAGTCACATGACATGGGGTTAACCAGGTTGTTATTGAACGCTCAAAAGAAATTTAAGGTTTTGAGATGGCAGGAACTCAAAATAAGCCTAAATATTTAGTGTACTTATTAAATGTTGTGCTAACTTATGTTGATAAAAGAAAAGATTTTATTAAATTAATTTATGTCCTAAGAGAACTGGCAACTCAAAAAAAAACAACGATCTACTAAGCAGTATTACACAGAACAATACTTTTGTACGTGTTTGGTATCAGGTAAGTATAAAATTGTCTTCCATCACAGCTACTTGAAAAATGTCTTCAGAGTGCCCATCTAACAAATTACGATATTTACTTCCATGCTTCTCTCTATGCCACTTTTACAATTGCCTTACTGGTTTGTGTTGGTAGCATTGTTTATATATTTTCATGCCGTATAACTTGTGCCATCTGCTGAAGCCATTTACCCTGGTGCCAAAAAGTGCCAGCCCAAATTTAGACTTTCAGAACGTGAGTGAACTTCAATCAGGTCACTTATGGAATGATCCGAGTAAAAATTTCTCTAATCGGGTTAACCAAGTGATTTTTCTTAAATGCCTAATTTAGACTGAACTTGGTCATTACCAAACTGTTAGTCACGGTATATTTGATTTAATGCACCTTTGTAAATTTGCAGTGTATTGGTATTCACATTGTTCGGTAATGTAAAATATTTCACATGTCAATAGAGGACATTCGGCAGACACTTATTTTTTAATAGTGAACCTTACAGAATTTATGAAACTGCACCTGTTCAGAACATTTGTTTGCACCGTAAAACATGATGTTAATACCACTTACAGGAGCTGCAAATGGATAGGGAAAAAATGTACGGTAAAAAAGAGTAAGGAAATTAAAATTTTCATTCATATTTTTATACTGCTATTATATGTTAGGTAGTACTTGTGAATATGAAAATATAAAAAATTAAAACATTACATAGCCTGTTATGTTTCAAAACACTTCAGATTGTTTCAGTGTCACACTAAACTAATTTGTGTTGGCCCAAACATGTAAATAAAATGTCTTGTAACAGAGACGCGTAGACAATAACGAAAGCAATGCTATGGAAGTGCGTGCATCTGTTGACTGAAGTCAAGTGTCGCTAGACACGAGGTGTAACCGCTGCAGACGTGAGCGGGGGGTAGCGCGCTGTAGAGAGGGTCGTGTTGCAGAGCGGCAGGTGTCGCTGTGCGGGAACGGAGTGGTGGAGGAAGGGGAGCAGTGCGACTGCGGCTGGGAGGAGGACTGCCGAGACTCGTGTTGCTACCCTCAGAGGAAGCACCCCAGCCCCGACGAGCCGCCCTGCCACCTCACCCCCTCCAGTGTCTGCAGCCCCTCCCAGGTGACGACAGCACTCTGCTATGCTCTCCTTGCTCCTCGCAGCTTAAATGTTTCCGCTGTGTTTTCTTCCTCATCAAGACAGATGGAGTTTATAACTGTTCTTCACTTGTGCATCCCAGCTACACTTATACTTATTATTGGGGTTGTGCAAATATACTTTTTTTTTTCTTACGAAATGGCAAGTTATTAATTATGACAAATTCATTGCAAAACTAAACCATAAAATGGAGGATATGGAGTATTTACCACAGCGGTTCTTGCCTATATTTAAATTTCCATTTTATGTATTCATTTTAGTTATAACATAATAAAAATGAAGAAGAATTACAGACACAAATTTCCTTTGCTTGTGCCCTATACGAACATTCATTAAACACTTGAATATTCATCGAAATATAGGATTTTCGTTTTGTTACATATTTCGGCAACCAAATTTATTACCGAAACAAAAATGAAAGTTGTAATTTTTCATTTTTGTTTTGGTATACAGAATATTTGCACAACCCTATATTGATGCCTGCTTGTAGCTCCCACTTGTACCTTCGAGGGACGTAACCCCAGTTCACGTCAGGGCTTGCTGCATGTTGTCACTGCGGTGTTGCGTGCAGGGTCCGTGCTGCACGGCGGAGTGCCAGCTCAAGTTCGGGGACAAGTGCCGGGATGACAACGGCTGCAGAGACTCCAGCTTCTGCGACGGTCGCGGGCCGCAGTGCCCGCCCTCCGTCAACAAGCCCAACAAGACCGTCTGCAACCAGGAGTTTGTCTGCTTCATGGGGGTAAGATACCTCACACAATGCACTTCTGCCATCGTCAGGCACAATGCTAACTAGGGTGCAAATTCATTTTTAATACCAACTATATTTTTTAATTTTTTTGCTGTTCTTCTTTTACTTATATTTGAGAGCAGTTCATGAGATTTACCAAAGGAACTTCATTTAAACTGACTTTAAAAATCCCATCTCTTCTCAAAAATAGTCAATTGTATTTTGTATTACGAGTAATGTGGATGCCAAATTGGGTCAGGAATGCCATGCACAAATTAACTTCTATATACCTTGTTCCAAGGATACAGGAAGTGTATAGCAGAGCATGATTTGATTTAATTTTCTGTTGTTATTTGCCACCCTGTTTTTATGTTGGTATGTTAATCATAGTCATGGGAGTATTGCCTTACATGCTAGAATTAATGGGAAATGCTGTTTCATACAGGAACACACAGGGCCAGTTGCAAATACTGTAATTTATATTCCTTTTATGTTGACGCAACAAGCGGTATGGGCAAAATATCTAAATCGTTTGGCATAGAAAAAGCAACTAAGGTGGCGCATTACTTGTGCCACGTTATGGAGTTTCTGCCCCACAGTGCTTGCTATCATTACATGGTAAGAATTTGAAGTAACAGACCCACTGCACACCTGAAAAACAAATACCCTACCTGGAATCCAAACATGAGACCTGGTGGCATTATGTGACCTCTTTCTGTCCATTTGTTTTGTTGGCTTTGCCTGGTAATATCTGCCATGTACCGGCATTGTCTGGAAGGAGAAGTTGAGATGTGGTCAAGCTATCTGGTTCAGAGCGAGAGCAGATACCGCAGAAGCTGCATGGTGCACCGTGATTGGCTGCTGGTGTACCTGGTCGGTGGTATCTGGCAGTATGTTTTGCCTTTAGCTGGCCACAGTGTCCTATTCTCTTATGCATATTGACCCTCCTTTATAGGAGTAACAAACTTTACATTTTATTTGTTTAATGTGATTCTCAGTAACGTTCTTGTGGTCGCTACAGGGTTGCAAACCCATACGTGTTGGATGTGGCTGCAACGAACATTTTGAAGTGACGTGTGGCTTGAAACTGCGTTGCCACTGTCAGATTTAGATGTACTGTCGCTCTAGGCATGATCTCTGTTCTGTAATATTCACACTTGCATGCCTGGCACCTTACTTTACAGCAGTCTTCATCGCACTTTTATCTCGCAAAGTCATTGGTAACTCATTATAGTCTATTTTATGAACTGTGTCCGCTTTGATGTAAACTTGACGTGTTGTTGACCGCAGTTACTGTATTCGTAATTCTCTGTAAAGCTGGGTGTGTTTAATAAGCAAGTTATTTTTTGCAAAGATCCGCCTGCCCCCTTGTAGTTACTGGCATCCTCGGTAGTGGCGGAGGTCGCGAGGCCTGAACCCGGCCCTGTGTTGCAGGAGTGTACGGGGTCGATCTGCCTGGCGTACGGGCTGGAGTCGTGCCAGTGCATCCCCGGTGCCGACGACTCCAAGACGAAGGCCTGCGAGCTGTGCTGCAAGCTGCCAGGCGAGGGCGAGCCGTGCTTGTGAGTTACCCATGGTTACCTTCTGCCTTCCATGTTGCAAGTTGTATCATCATCAAACACACCGCGTTATTCACTTTTGTGTTTTGTGTCCTTTCCCAAAGCTCACGCATGGCAGAGTCAAACTGATAAATACCACTTTACCCCAGTATAAGACAATGTTTTACTATAGTTGTTACTTCCAAAAAGTTACTCATTGTATACATATTTTGGAATACTTAAAAATTTTTTCTAGTCAGTATTTTTTCCTGGAGTAATAGGAAGTGATGGTCAGTGGTTTTCGACTAGACATAAGTTGCATTATAGCACAACTCACTTTGCAAAATCTTCAAATAAATGACATGCTGTGCTCGATACAGAGAACACACTACATATTGGCTTCAAATAATGCTCATGAGTTGTAGCATACTGTATAATTTGAACTGCATGGAATGTGGCCATAGTTTTTCTTTATTATTAATACTATTATTCAGTACAAGCAGAGCTTTCAACTTGACTTTCATTGCCAAGCTTTTGCTTCCAACGCAATATATTTCAGTTCATTTTTTTTACCAGTGAACACATAATTAATTATTTATTTAAATCCCACGACAAAAATACTGTTAAATTAGAATTTCAAATCATTTGTCCGGAGATTAATTTCTCCTGTCAACAAAACCAAAATTGGGATATATATGCTGGGCCGCACACTACATATGTGATGTAAAGATAAAGTTGCACTTTAACACAACTTCAACAGATGTGCTGTAACTCATGCTACAAAAACATTTTGTTGTAAAACTACAAAATAAAAACAATGGAATTCAGAGTGTGAATTCTGCAGTGTACAGTTGTAATAGAAAGACTACAGATGGTGAGAACTACTCTGATTGCCATGGACTTTGACCTGCTTGGATAGCAACACACTGTTCTAGAATGTGCATGCGAGTCATGCTTGATGAACCATTACCATGGACACCCGATTTTAGCTGAAAGATTTCCCTACAAGCTGCATTTCAATACCCTGCTGGCGTACCAGGAGCTTTCTTTTGCTTTGTGAGAGGGCATTTTCTTACTGGACTGGCCAAGCATAATTAGGTAACTCTGATACTGTACGTATGTAATTTGTGGGCAGACACATAAGACCTGTAATATGGAAGTCATCCAATCACGAAAGTGGATTTTAGCTAAAATCTGATGAAACACAATCAGCCATTATATGAGGTATTCCTAACCGTTACTGTTGTAACCTCCTCACCACATCAGCGAGGCCTTTGGGAGCACGGACAGTGAGGACTCCAACAGACACATGGACATTGCAAGACCTGCGACTGGAACAGAAAGTGCTGACAGACCAGCAGCAAGCTCATCAGATCGCACTGGAACTGTGTTTGAACATTTTAGATTAATCTCTTTTTACAAAAAATATATATAATTCATTTTTTTTTTGCCACAACTCAAAAGACAACTCCAAAGATAAGAAGTCATATTTTCACTTTGGTGCAGTGGCAGACCCAAAAATGTTTTAGGGAAAGGGGGGGAAGTTACACCAACATTAACAGTGCTTATGCATGTGTTAATTAAGGCAAATACAAGGAGAAAAATTATATCACAATATAATAATATGCATCATGTTTTTCACAGCATTTACATATTTTCATGAAAATTAAAGGCTTCTTAATTAATAAATTTTAATACCTACTGATGGCAACGTTAGGTGCAAAGGTGGGACATAAAATCCTCCTATCTTACCCCCTAAGGTACGCCCCTGCTCTGGTCCATAGCAGGGCTATTCAGTTAGCAACCCCGGGTCCAGATGCAGCCCGCCAGTCTGGTTGGACTGGCCTGCAAACAAAATACAGCAGAACCCTGTTATAACGCTTTTTAAGGGCGTCAAGAAATGCCAGCCTTATATATGGGAAAACTTTAGAAGAAGTTGATTTTGTGTTGAAAAACATGTTTGCAGACCAGAAGACTATAAAAGCTGTAAAATTTAATGAGAGGGGGTGTTATAACAGGGTTCCACTGTATTTCACCAGCTATCCACGAAAAAATGAGCACTTTTGAAATGAACCTTAGAAACACTGCCCCTGCATGCATATATTTAAATAGGCGCACTGAGTGACATTCACCCAGTAAAGTTGGTAATGATGGAAGGAAAATAGTTCCATATCTTAATGTTGAATAAAAAGTGTTAGGTAACCATTTGTGATAACTAAAATTATTTATTTTGCTTTCTCTTTTTGTAATGTATCAAAGTGTAAAAATGAGCAGATTTGTAAAATATTTACTTCCCTAATAATTTCCCAGCTTCACTCGGCCGACGCACGAATAAAGTGATGAGGCCCAGGGCAATGTTAATATTACACACGGCGGAAGAATACACAATGTGCGTACAAGTAGATCTTAAGCAGGGCTTTGAAAAGTGCTCAGTTCGGTTAATGTCAACTGTAACTAGAACTAGGTATCGCTAGTGTAGGGCTGGTAATACAATTATATATCATTTAATTTTTACTACACCTTCCCATGAATAAATTAATTACGTGTAAGTGAGCAACGACTTTATTATAGTGAGTGTACTCCATTAAGCATGGTAATTATTTGTAAGCACCTGATGGAATTACTAATTGAATACCCCTGATCTATTTGGTTACTTTCTCCAGTCAATATGTGGACGTGTATTTTAGCAGGATTTTTATCTTGTCATTTTAAAATTAATGATACCCATTAATGCCAAAGACAAAAATTCAATGCAAATTTTCAGTGAATTAAAATAACACTGAAGATTAGACATTTTCTGGACTGAAAAATATTTTAAGGAAGACTTGTGTTGAAGTATTTTAGCAGCAAGCAACTGTGAAAACAATACTTCTATATATTTGTAAATTATTATTATATGCCGGAGGTGCATCAAAAATAAAAGTCTGTGACACTTTCTTAGTTCATGCTTACATGTTATTCTGATTATAAACGATAGTCTGTTACTTTTGAAATAGACTTGAACTGGAATAAATAATGGCCACTTGAAAAAATGTGGACTTTCTAAAAGTTGGATGCAATGTGATAGTTGTGTATTAGCAATTGGGTTATTACGTCCTTGTAACTTACTTAACTACCATCAGTAGTTTGTTTACAAACTCCACAAAGTATTCGCAGTTACTGAAACACAGTTAAATTGCTCGTAGTGCTTCAGCAGTGTACTTTTGCAGGTCGTCCTTCGACTGGAACGCTTATCCGTACGACATCCCGAACTTGTTCTCCAAACCAGGGACGCCGTGCAACAACTACAATGGCTACTGTGATGTCTTCCAGAAGTGTCGTGAGGTATGCCTCAGCTCGCACATTGCATTTCCTATCTCTGCATATGAAATACCGAGTCCAAACATTCAGACTCACATAGCTCCAACGAGCGTGGTACAACACAACAACAATCTCAGTGTAACTGCTTGAATTTACAGTATGACAGTTTGTACAAAGGTTAGGAATTTTCAGCACCATTTATAAGGCGCTTATAGAATAAACTAGTTTCAAAGGCAGTGGACAGAAGGGAAATTTTCCACTGTACAGAAAGTTAGTCAAACTGTTTCATTTTACGATGTAGACCCTGTCCTAACACAACAAAAACAGAAACACTGTAATTTTCAAATGAAAACTGCTGTTCGTGCGACAGTTTTCGTCATACTGATGTTGGACGCTCCTTGTATTTGATTGGCTGTTCCATTTTAATTGTGATGTTGGATGTGCCGTGCTCGTCAGAGCAATGTGATTCTGGCTTGAGACTTGAATAAATAAATGATTTAATTTTGTGTGGTAGGTGCCACCCTAGGCTGGGTATCGTCCACTGAGTGACAGGTTGTTGAAGACCTACAGGTGTCCATCATCCCTACTTGGTGACATTAAATGAGATCCTTAGATACGGCAATTATGGAATGAAAGGGTGGGACAAATGGGAGCACTCCGAGGAAATCCACAGGCCAACAGTAACATTCAACGCTTCCCACTTGTGTAACCCCGTCGGGAATCTAAGCTGATTCACTGTGGAGGGAGGTGAGTGCTCAGACCTTGGTGTGGAAAGGTTTCTGGGGTTGGAGGTTAAGGGGTATTCTGTTGGTTCAGAGATGTTTCCTCGCCAAGATAGCTTGAGATGAAGTCGGGCATTGGGCCACTCACCCACGTGGCTCCCCTGAAACGTCTGCTGGTTTCTCCACATAACCACACATTGAAAGAACCAACTAACAGCAATTAACTTGTATAAAGTTACGATGATTACAGCTTCACTGTGCCTTGAATTTTAATTTTTAAGTATTAGTGCTATTACTGAACTTTTGCTGTAGTATTGTCTCAAGAATAAAATTTGTCTTGTTTCATAGTTTTATGAGCTGATTGTACGAACTTCACCTGAAATGTTTTCCGTACTACAGGTAGACCCATCGGGGCCACTGGCAACGCTGCGCAAGTTGTTGTTGTCGGACGAGAGCATTGCGTCGTTCAAGCGCTGGGTCAGCGAACACTGGTACGCAGTGCTCCTCATCGTGTTCGGACTGGTGTTCATTCTGGTGAGTAATCAACAGCAATTAATAAACTTGCAAAAAATAACATTACACAAACAATCAGAACAGTACTAAATATGAATCTTCTTTCGCATTCGTATTCATGTGAAATATGTTATACTTGTTATTACTCAGTTATTTCAGTTATTGTGTCTGAAGATGGAATTTTACTTCGGTTGTTCTTAATAGCAACGTGAAATTTCTCTTTTTTTTAGCATATACCAACCATTTGTGTCAAACGTAAACGTAAGTTACGAGCGCAGTATACCTCAGTCAAAGATGCAAGTAATGTATTTGCTTTTGAGGTTGAAATCTTCATTAACCTTTTGTCAGCTTCATTCTTCAATGTAACTGCCAGGCTAGTTTTGAATAAAGAGTGCTTTTATTTGTAGTAGTAATACGTACATAGAAATTCTTTGAAACCATAATGCCAGAAATGTAAAGTTCTGTATGAAGCAGTCCATAATGCCCATTTTTTTACTTCCTTAAGGGATACAGCGTGGGCCCTTTCTTTATCACATAACTATTGCTTATGTGTAAACTTTTACAGTTGTTACCAACACTACTTGAAATACTTCTACTAAGCTGTGGCATTCTCACAATTCAAACATTTGAGTAAAGTGCTTCATAAAAAAACATTTAGACATTTGAAACTACGATGGCCGAGATGGTGGTGTTTCCTGCATCTGCGGTGTAGGCAGCTAAGAGAAGTGTAATACTCTCGTACAATGCTGCGTGCAGTACGACTCGCAAAGTCTGTCGGACGTAACATCTTGCTCTCAATGCCCACAAATCAGTCCAAACTGCATTTCCGTGTAAAATAATTGTCAGTGTCTAATTTTACTCACAAGATAGCGAAACGGATTTATCAAAAAAAAAAACTATTTTATATTATGAAACCTTTATTATCTTCCCAACTTAATATCGGCACCGCAGATTTTAATCTGTAATATATGTTTATTTCCCTCATGTCCAATAGCACCTCAATGCATTACAGTGTGATAAATAGGAGATTAAACTGCAAGTTTTACAAATGTAACTGCTCTGAAATTGCACCCACTGCGATTCAAATCTCAGTAATGTAATAATCTCTCTCTGGCAGCATTCCACTTGGTGCTGACAGCAGTTGAAATTACTGACTAGCGTTCCTTTACATACTGTTACTGCTGATCTGTAGCTGACGAACGGTGTTGTGGCGTCTGGGTTGGAGGCTATACTTCCAGCTGAAACTACTGACGTGCAGGAGGTCAGGCGACGCAACATGGCGGAGATGGATAACGAGCAAGTTACATGTTGTTACCTGCAGAAGATGCAGGCGGAAAGTATATTTTCACATTCTTCGATCTCATTATCAATTTATGAGTCTGAATCAGACGAAGATGAAGAGAACAAAATATAAATCCCTGATGACAGCATGTTAAGGCCTGCCATTGCTTCACCATGCATAGCAGACGCCATTATTCCTTCAGGAAACTATGCTGACGAGTGTTCCACCTGGTTCCACTACTGAGCGCTGTAGGCCAGCGGTGTCGGTACCAAGGGGAACGTGGCCTCTCTCTCTAATGTCGTGCAAAATCCACCTGGCCTTAGGAAGTAAGCCCGTGCAGCCAATAATACGTTAAATGTAAAAAATAACTGGTTACGTCGCGAACAACACAACGACCAAAGTGTCAAAATACAGAAACGACCAAAAATCGAAAGTCCAGAAAACTTGCTAAACATTCAGACGGCACACACACGCAACAACGTTGCAACCCCAATACCCGGGACCAATAATCAGAACCATACGTGACGGCAGATACTACACCACCATAGCAATGTAATAAAAATACAGGAAATTGATAACCAGTACGTTTATACCGTCAGCGGAAACCTCAATTTCGGAAACCCAACTTTCCAAACTAAGGTTTTAGTGAAGTGTTTATACCATCATACGAAACTCTGTTTTGGAAACTTGAGTTTCATGTGTTGTTTTATGCTGGAAATCACTAGTATCAAACAATGAAAATAAAAAGAATCTTTTTTTTGTTATAGTGATACGAAAAGGAAATACATTTTACAGAAAATCATACATATGACAAAGACGTTATTTAAAGTTGTTTACATAGTTTGATAAAACACAATTACAAAATTGTATTTCGTAACTTTTTTTAAGATGCAACATATTTATTGTGTATTAGTTATTTTCGTACCAACAGCAAAATTATATAATCACACTGCATTTACACACATTATTTTTAACCAACTAAACATCTTGTTTTACTTCAACATAGTATCCTAGTTGTTCATTTCATACCATATTTACATACAAAACCGAAGTTTCGTTGTTCATACCATGCACGAAACCTAACATTCGACACGAAACTTGAATTACAAACCTCATTTTCGGGATATGGCGAAACCTCACTTTGGCGGCGTTTATACCTACACAAACTCTGCTTTCCGAAACCCAGGTTACCGAAACTCTGGTTTCAAGTGTTTGTAAAATCATAGTGCTTAACTACGTATCCTTTCTCGCCATTTTGAGTGGCCTCGGAATAACCATACAGCCAACAGTGTTCCGTTGACTGACTCACAGAACAAGTAATGTGTATTTGTAAAAGACGGAGGTGGAGATCAAACAAAATTTAAAGAAACTTGACACATTTCTATTTTATCTTGAACCATGCTGCGTTTCAACAAAACAGTGCTTGGAGAGTATGCTTCCAAGGGTAAAACCATGTTCAGCAATATTACATGTGGATTTCTAACAAAGCTATTACATTTGCAAAAATAACTGAAGGGGTAGAATAGTTTCCTTTCCTATATATATGCTTACTGGTAGTTTACTGTTGGCATATAGTATATCCTCCCCTGTAAACTTGTTTTAATTGATAAACGTAATTCATCTACCTATAAATTATATGTTTACCCAGACACACAGTTTACGGTTTCTGGACAATGTAAGTTGATGTAATGGCATGCGTGCCACCAGTCCAGCCTGCAGCAGACGGCGTTGAACCATCGGCGCAGACAGATCCACACCCGTTGCAGTGTTCCAGCGTCAAGCTAACACTGTGAACGAGGCTGTACGGTCCGTTACGGCCGTGTGTACAAGATGGCGGCCATCCCGTGCTGTGGTTACATCGTGTGGTCCAGTACCCGCTTGTCCCTGTGTACGCCCCTCTTATATGTACAGTTTCCACATACGCGTCCACTGTCGTAGCAGCACACACTGTACGAGTCTAAACGTCACGGTACGACACACCCGTTTCCCGGAGACCGATCATTCTGCCCTGTTCGAACTCACTCACATGCTGATACGGCGCCCTTTGACGTCGACGAGGCATACTGGCACTTGCTTTCCCTTCGTTTGACTGCTCTTCACTGGCTGAGCTTGGCATAACACGGACCTTTCCAGTCACACAAGAGAGGGCGCTCCTGGGCCTACGTGTACGCCATCTCTCTGCAATCGTAATCACTTATTGCTGGTACCCTCTTCTACACATACTCAGTTACTTTAGTTTAATTCGGGCCATTCTTTCTGGGTGTTACAATATTCACAAACAATAGTGTAATAAAGAGTGGATGTTGTACTGGTTCTGAGGGACCTTTGACACCATATCCTGTACAAATCTTTATGAAGGCTGTGGCCAGAGCCGTCCTTAGCGGTTTGCGACAGTCGTGGCCGCACGGAGCCTTGGGCCAAGAAAAACCGTGCTTCCTGAAAAAAAAACTTTCTATAATAATAGATATTTTAATATTTAGCATCCATTTGGTTGTGAGTTATATATTTCAAGATGACATTTATGTATTTAAACATGTTTGTATATAAAATTTAAAAATTTTTTACCATTAAGTTGCATATTTAATTGTTTAATCAAGTTTCCCCTTTTTGTTATACGTATGTCATGCAAGTATTTTCGAAAGGTGATTGCGTTTTGGGAAGGGAGGATTAACTAGTTTGGAAGAGAAGGGCTCCTTGCAACAGGCACCACTTTCACTAGGGATGGCGCTGGCTACGGCTGGCACACCCCTGGTGAGGTGGTTTTTTAAGTAAGGGCACACAGCCCACAGTTGTTGAGAGCAGTAGCAGGCAGTGGTTCGCTGGCAGACATCACCTGACTGTGCACTTCGCTACACGGAGTCGTACGAAGGCTTCCAGCCACGGTCTGTGTGCGTGCAGCCAGGGCTGAACCGTTGTCATACCCTGCGGTACATTACCCTGATACGGCATGCACGGCACCGCCATTTGTAATGGAAGCGAGTGCACAGCCCAGCCCAGATATGCAGATGCAGCCTGCCTGCAGCAGCCATAAAGTCCCAGTCCTACCTCAATAGCTGCCTTGCTACGTCGTAGCCTGCTTCAGGAGCAGGAGGCAAAGCAGAGGAAAATTCTGAGACTGCAGATAAACTGCTATTACACCTAATAAAATGTATTATTTTATTATGAAGCGTTGGTAGAACCCACCACATCCCCATGTTACCCTACCTACCCCTTTATTGGGGTTTTCGATCACCAATAAGGGAAGACACAAGGGCAAATAGATACTCTATGTCACCAGAAATAGATCTCTGGCTGACCAGATGCCAGCTGCCACAACCTACCATATTGTTAGGTGCAAGTAATGTCTACTGACACACCAGCACTGGGAGGTGCTGTGCACCAGACCGCATTGGAGGATGGGGCCCCCGTACTGTCCCAGTGACCACCAGGACCCTTCCAACGCATGTGCACGGGCACATGCACCCCAAGAAACTAGATTGTTGTGTTTCAGGAAGAGGGATGTCTAACTCAGAGAAAACATATGTTTTCGCAATGTACGTCAGTCAGACATAAGGTGTGAATAACCATATTATTACATCACGAGTCTTCGACAATGAGGTTCCTGTTTACTTCCGTAGATTTTTTTAATGGAAGTTTCACATGTGCAGTGTTGGGGACGCTCTAGTGTGTGGGTGATTTTGTGTGACGGAGCCTTTTCCTGTTTCACTACTGTCCTCACCTTCCATGTTAAGATTTTGTGCGGGCTGGCTGGAGGGACGCCATTCAATCAATTATCTTGATCCCACCTTCACACAAGAATAACATTACCCATTCCAAACCACTGCACTACTTGGTGAAATAACTGCATAACATGAATTTTACACAGTTTGTTTCTAAACTTATGTTAAGTCAGTAATTCACGACAAAATACTTACTCTACAGTGAACATGAAGCAGATTGTATTTTATTGTACTTCTCTATGTGATTGTAACTGTTTTCATGTGGCTGGTATTTTGCAGGTCCTGAGTGCAAAGCTGTTTTCGAAGCGGTCCAACCTCAAGCTGAAGTCGATCACGATCATCCACAGCTCGACGACGGAAACTGTGCGACTGCCCCCTGATGGCGAGAACGGTCAGGTGACGGTCCACCCTGCAGCCGTTCGTTCCAAGCTGCCTCTGAAGCACAAGGTACGCGAAGCACGTGAGAAGCACCGCCTCCACCGGCAGCGTGCCAAGACCAAGGAGGCGAGCGGTGCAGGAGCGACCACCTCCAGCAAAACAAAGAAGCTCATGAAGAGGAAGCGGAAGAAGAAAGTCGTGGCAGATGCCGGAGGAGCCTTGCCCAAGAAGCCTGCTGTGAACGTGACGGGCGAGACAGCACTGAAGAGGAAGATCCAGAAGTCTAAGCAGCAGCTGCGAGTGAAGAAGCAGAAGAAAGAGGTGATAGACTACAGTTCTGCTCAAGGAAGGGGCGTGGACAAACTGGGGGTTGTTGGTTCGTCGGGTGATGTGCCTGTCGACACCTTGATGGAGACGGATCCTGTGGGTAAAGTGGAGAACTGGCTCCTCAACTCCCAACAGCCGAGCTCTGTAGTCAAGTCTAAGTCAACACCTGTGGGACTGTCATCTTCTAAAACTATGGTCGCCTCACATGCCACGAGGCATCAGAATGAGATTCCCAAGTCTCACAGCACTGGCAACATCTTGGGCTCAGGAAAAAATGCTCCTGCAAACAAAGAGAGTGGCAAAGTCAAGCTGCAAGTGGTGTACAAACCTCCATTCAAATTCAGTCTCAAGTTGCGCAAGCACAAGCAGCCCAACAACACTTCGACCACGGTGGTGACAGACAAGAATGATCGTCGTAACTTTGTGGAAGTGCGTAAGAAACAAGGTGGCAAAGTGCATGGGACACGTGCTGCGTTGCTGCTAAATTCTAGGGACCACAGACGAACTCGAGGGAAAGCTCAGAGTCGAAATGCCGGGGCCGTGGAGACTGCAGCCTCTGCCGCGGCCGTCACGATGACGGGTTCCGCTTCCGTCCCGCTACCGCTGCCTGCGTCAGCAGACAAAACGAACCAGCACGAAGACATTGATTCCAACATTCACACCGTCCCGTCGGACCTCGAAGTCCTGCTGTCCGAGAGCGAGTTTTTGTTCTCGAATGCGTGACGAAGGGTGCTTGACGTTGTAAAGTTTGCTTGCTTCCAACCTTCTTCCATCAGGTTTACACTTTTGTTATTCCTTTATCCTGTGTGAACGTACCGTAGACTGCGTTAGTGACACGACGTGTTCTCTCGTCGAGGTTTCGTTTCTTTGTGATGTGCCAAAAGTGAAGACAGTTTCCAACAGCCACAGCTGTGTAAATAGAGCTTTAAAAAGATGGAAAGCATCTCAGCAAAATCAGAATATTATTTGGTCGTAAAGTAGTAGAGTATTAATATGCTAATTCAAAGTTTAATATATAAAAATATTAACAAAACTGAATATGTCCACTGTGAACTTTACAACATTCCTCTCAGGATTTCAACTTGTTAAACAATCCCGCAAGTGCTTTCCTTAGGTATTGTGTTATATACGTGTATCGCTGTGTACACAGTCGAGGCATTGCGTAGGTTGGTATTGGCGATTGCTGATGCTCGAAGAGGAACTGACTGCAGGCCATGGTAGACCTGGCAAGCACAGTTGTTGACTGTTGTTTGTCTCGAGTACACACTGTGTGTGATGCCAATATGGTGTACACCAGTAGCAAGGGTACCACCTACAAGGACATACGTAGTGTGTCAGAGTTCTATATGTGCAAGAGTGTGAGGTGAGGTGTACAGCACATCCTTGCCATGCAGGACACTGATCTGGTGTGTAGGTCTTCTTAACATCAACACTGGCAGTCACATACCTAAAAATGATTGTAAAAACACCCTTTTCGCATGTTTTCACTTTCACAAATACACATTAAAGATGGAAATATGAAAGAGAACTTAGTCTTCAAACATGAAAAAATTCTTTAGTGCTTTTAATAAGTAGACATCACTTAAAATTACTAAAAAGTTTTTTAATAAATAGTTTTTACTTAAGCTGTGCTTACTAATTATTGGCCTAGATAGACATCAGCCTTGAGAGACACTAACGATGATTTAAGAGCCAGGAGTTCTGTTTCATCACTCAGCACATCTGCAGTGGTGCAATCTAGGCTGGGCTCAGTGATGAAGTTGATTCTAGCAAGCCACTTTAGAGTACAGGTTCCTTACGTTGAAGTGGCAGCTATCTTTAAAGGTGGAAATTGGATTCATCTCATGAACCACAATTTTTTCTCTGGCAAGTCAAATTAATGTACATACGTACATGGTTGCAGTCTTTTCTCTTATATTTGCGTGTCCACTTAGTGTACAATTTGCAGCTTGGTCAGCGTAACATTTAACTTTTGATCATCATGTTATTTTCAATACATAACACTTTTGTCTTTCACATATGTGTTGAAACAATATACATATGTCTTCACGCAGTTGTTTGTATGTTTCCAAGTATCATCTCTCAGTAATGGCTAAGGTTTGATAGTNATAACACTTTTGTCTTTCACATATGTGTTGAAACAATATACATATGTCTTCACGCAGTTGTTTGTATGTTTCCAAGAATCATCTCTCAGTAATGGCTAAGGTTTGATAGTTCATATATTACTAAATCTTTCACAGTTTTGCATGTTACTGGGGAGATACGGGCATCGCACTTTGTGCGGCTTACAACATGCTTCGCGACATCTCACTAGCCATCGCTACGTCTTCCTCTTGAGACCGCTAGTCATCTGAACAAACCATATTACTTTATGTCTTCGCCATTCTTCTTGTGTGCGTTACATAAGCGTGTCATTTCCAGGGAAAAAGGAATTCGTTTTCCATAGTTTTTGCATGATTGTATCTTGAAGTCAGAATTTCATTAATTTTGAAACACAAATGAAAACTAACCCACTTGAAGAGATAAGATGTTTTACACTTAAGGCCAATATTACGAGCTACCTCAAGATGTCTGTGCATCAATGACACAATTGCAATTTATTTATGATATTTGCCCAAATTAAATTATAAAACCTTTTTAATACATTACGTGGTAGTAAGTTTCCTGCATGATACATGTATGTAGATAATTGTGTACCTGGTCTNTTGCAATTTATTTATGATATTTGCCCAAATTAAATTATAAAACCTTTTTAATACATTACGTGGTAGTAAGTTTCCTTCATGGTACATGTATGTAGATAATTGTGTACATGTATGTATGTAGATAATTGTATAAACATACATACATGTACTATATATATTTTAAGAAATTTCCTTAGTTAACGAGGCTGAAATTTTTTTTGTTCCTTTCCAAACATCTTGCATCGAGTTTTACTGTATTTTGAGAAATTATTCATTGTTTACCGGGTTATTACATGAATTAAAGATGGGCAGTTTGGCAAATTACAATTATTGTTGCCGTTAAAATTTATTAGCGAGTGTGGTGATATAGAAACAATATTTGGAGATGAATTTTGAAATATTTAAGTGATTTTCCAAAAGACGGGTGTTGGCTCACCAACAAATAGAATCAACTGTGCTTACGACCAGGTTGGCCTAGCGAGGCCTCGCGCGTGTTTCTAGTGCCGGTTCCTACAGCGCTACGACTGTGTACACAGCCTTCAGGGACTCCAGAAAATGTATTCATAGGGACATACAGACCAAGAAAGTAGTGCAGTACTCAAGTATTGACCCTTGTGTAAGGGTCGCCCTCGCACACAGGTCACACCAGTATCTGTATTTATAGCTACTTGGGAAATATTTTTCGCGGCTTCCTGGTTTATTTTGAAATATTTCACCGTATTGGCTGAATGCCGAGGCCACGGGCAGAAGTTCAAGAGATGTGATCATGTATCTCTGCATGAGTTTCCATCTGGCATCACGCTCGTTTGTGGAGAGTTGGCCGTCAGTTAATAATGTGGGGGAATCATTGCCAACTCTACATTGCAGAGATGAGGTGGATGAGCCTAATAGAAAACAGAAACAGGCAGTGAAGCTAGTACAGGCGAATTCTGAAAACGTAAAAACAGTAATAGCAATATTTACTCATGTGTAGCAAAGAGTGTTTATTCTTATATATGTACAGAATTCGTACACTTTTTCAAATTCTCATATATTTCAAAATACAGTATATGTACTTGTTTTTATTAGGGTTCTATCCTGGAGTTTGACCATAGAATATTCACTCTAAGCTGTGAGGGAATAGATGGTGTGAGCTTGAGTTCAGTCATTTTCTTGGCTGGACTTTGATCAGTTTCATTTGATACTTGGGTCGCAAGATGATCTCCCTGTACTTATAAATGTATACTGCATAATTTTCAGGAGTCCCTGCCTATAAAACTTGTTTATCAGATATTTACATGTAAACTTTTAAATTAGAAACTGTTATTTTTTGTATGTTATTAATTAGAATTAATTTATTTGTACATTCCATTGAAATCATTTTTTGTGGAAAGTGATTGTGATAATTTATTAATAATTTGTTGTAGGTATAAAGGAAAGGTATTAATGTAATAGAAAAATTATAGATTTTATATTTGCTGTTAATTTTTGCTTAAACACTGTTTTTTAACATGTTTAACTATAACTGACTGAATCATGCTTTATTTTGAAGTTATTCTTGACAAAGTATTATGTTAATTAGAGCAGTGTAGTTAAGTGTTTAACATACTCTAGTTATTTGTGTGGTAAAGTTGGCATATCTGTAGCATATTTATTTGTAATACTTTGGCATCTGTTTTAATAAGTTAAGTTGAAGTGTTGTCAATGTACGTACCAATATTTGTCTTAGCAGGCCTACAGGTGGTCTATATTTGGTTCCACTCAGCTCTAGTAACAGCGCTGTGTAATTTGTAGGATGGCATGAGCAACGGAAATTTATTTGTCGATATGTCTTTTCGGCAGTGTTTGCTAACTATGTCCCACAAATTAACTGCAGTTGAAACTACGTCGGTACTGTACGTTGCTGCCGTCTACTATAGGAACTCGGTAATTGTTTTGCCATCTAGCTTGAAAATCAAACGTAAACTCAATTCCAAATCCTGCCAAAGCCACGAAGCCTTCCTGCAGTCGGTGTCGGGCCAGCCAAGTGCGGACTGAAAAAAAAAAAAAAGAACTTATCTTTGATGCTGTTTTTCTAACTTATTTTGCTAGAAGAATCGAATTTTCTACAATGCTTTTTGCTCATTTTCCAACTTGTTGTTACGACTGCGTGTCAACCAGGCAGTGCTGACGTACTCCACTCAATGCTTGCAATCGAACTGTGCGTTTCTGCAAAGTACGGGCCTAACAAAACATGCGCAGTGCTGGCCTTGCGTGTTCGCCACTTATACAGGTTGATCCAGTGTCACGTCGTCATAACAGACTGTAAATAATGCCAATTCTCTTTTATACAAATTAAAAATATTTTACAGATCTGCATATGGTCACTGTGATTCTCCTGTCCGTCAGTTCTGGAACAAACGTATGTATTGTAATTATAAGCAAGGGTTCTGTATTTTCAGCTCATACTACATTTCTTTTTTTGAAAAGAATTTACTAGGGCATAACAGTTAAGCCAAGACCAGAATAAACAATCATATAAAAAATAACAACTGATTTACTCTAAATATTTTTACAGTGCAAATGTGATTAATAACACGAGCACAATTTTGTGAAGTTGTTGAAAACATTTATCTTAGTGTCATGAATAGCTTGCTGGAAAAGTGAACTGGAGTCTATGAGACTTGGCAAAGTATTTGATGTACCGTGCAGTCCCCTTTTGTTGTCTGACAGAGGTAAGTGAGGTACCGAGGGACCATAGCGCTCGTCACAACTCCTGACAAACTGCCATCTGGTACTTACGGTGCTCTAATACTGTGTACGAGGATCTCACAAATAAGATGACTCTGGCATTTCCTTTTTCATCTGCAGGAACATTTAATTTCCCTGCAAGTTATTTGGACCAGTATTTCAGCAGGATTGTTATTGTCGCTACTTAGGCTGTTGCCTGGCTTAGAATCTGGTGTAGCAAAATAAATGTTAATGAAATTCAGTTTTTTTTGGTGTTTCTGTTAAAGATAGATTTATACCACGAAGGACTTTCGTGGGCAGAAAAATAAATGCTTCTTTGCTAACAAAGCCTTTTGTGACATTAATGTACAGTCTGCTTCCTGGAAAAATCATAAAATGTAACAATTAAATAAAAGATTACTATAAAAAAAAAAAACTAATTGCTCTGTTTGCCTTGATAGCTTGAGAGTATCATTTCTCACACTCAAGTTTTTGTTTCAAGGTTATATATATATTTAAAATTGTCTTCAGTAAACTGAATTCTTTTAACATGTATTCCCCTGCAGCAAGTTCCCAACCAGGCAACAGCCTTGAGAGCGTGTCACAGCAGGCCTAACTCCACTCTTATGTGTGCCTGCGATAGATTATGACTGTCTAATGCATTTGTTTTCGAATGATGATTTGAAATTTCCCACGGAGACGAGGGGAGAAAGCATCAAAGTTTCTTGTTAACAACGAATGGTTGGTCCTATTACGACAGAATATAGATTTGTGCACAATACTTAGCCGTACCAAAATGGGTAATACACGACATTTTCAATGCGGTTTTTAAACAACAATCATTTAGTATTCCAGCATTGTTAAACATGAGGAACTTTTACTACACTTTTATCTCCCTAACTGCATCACATCATCCACGCACCATATTGTCTGTGTAGTTTCCAGAATCCAGACTGACTACATCACCGAGTCGATTGTCTGAGATGCTTGCTGTTAGAGGCTCCGCCTGCTTCAGCTACTTTACCATTCCAGCCCTCAAGATACATGAGCTGTTAGCCAACTCCTGTCCACTCGGCGCTTGCCTCATCGCGGCTACGTGCAAGGCACTCGACTGGTGGCTGGCGACTCACCCCAACGTGGAGAAATTTGAACAGCTCTAACCACAGAGGTCTTGGGAGCAGATGAGGGTGAAGCGAGGCAAGTATGAAGCAGTGCCAGAATGCAAGGATAAGGGAAATGGGAGATCCCTGAGAAAACCCACCGACCAGCGGCATCATCCGGCACAATTCCCACGTGCTAAAATCTGGCGAGTGACCCTGCCGAGAATCAGACCGGCTTGCCTTGGTGGGAGGCGTGTGGTCTGACCACTACACCACCACAGGACCTTCACCTGAACATGACTCTAAGTGGTAACCCTATATTTTGATGTCACGCGAATTAAGATAAAACAATAATGCATGTCTAAGACAACTCTGAAGTTTCTGTATAGAAAATTGAGCAACTAAAACTGCAAAAACCTATTTTAACAATTTTCACGCCCAAAAAAAAAAATCCTTGGCGTTGAAGTGAGAACTTGAAACTTGTCTTTGGTCACAAAATGTTTCTTAAATGCTTTTATTATTCAGACATAACCATAAAATATTTAACTAGGGTTGTGCAAAACATGAAAACTTATAAAAAATTGAGAGGAGATATGGCATTCTCAAGCAGCAAGCAATAAAAAAATTNGTTGTGCAAAACATGAAAACTTATAAAAAATTGAGAGGAGATATGGCATTCTCAAGCAGCAAGCAATAAAAAAATTAAAAAACCAGAAATTTCTTATGAAAATAAAATTTTATCCACCATATGATAAGAAGCAGTTACCGTTTGTTGAATACACAAGTGTGCAACGAAGGCACTATATTTCATCTTCNATCCACCATATGATAAGAAGCAGTTACCGTTTGTTGAATACACAAGTGTGCAACGAAGGCACTATATTTCATCTTCAAGACACTCCATGCACGTCTTTAACCAACAAAACAAACATTCTAGAGTTAGAGCCAGATGATGGTTATCCTGCTTTATATAGCACGAGATACTGCAATGAATACTCTGCAATTAACCAAACAGTTATTAATATAAATTCATTTCACGGTGATATAACGATCAATTACGCACTAAAGGCACTGATCAAGAGGCCTACTCGCAACCAACAAACAAGTCACCAACTTGCAGAGTCTTTTGCTGATACAAGAAGTTAATTTCATGTCATGATATTAACGCAGACAAATATTTTAAAACATAAAGGAAATATCTGCATAAGTAAATCATGCACCCGATTTTTCTTTTTGGAAACTCCGACCAGTAAGTTTACAATAAAAAAACAAACAAAGAGCGCCATGAGGAACTAAAGGTTACTGCGCAAGCGCGGTTTTAAGATAATCTCANTACAATAAAAAAACAAACAAAGAGCGCCATGAGGAACTAAAGGTTACTGCGCAAGCGCGGTTTTAAGATAATCTCGTGAGAAAAATATTTCCTTTGTAGAAACGAAATGGAATAATTTTTTATCACTGTAACTAACCAAATTTAACAATTAACAACCGACAACTTTTTTTGTGGAAAGCGCATTCCCACGTGTTGTGGATTGTGTTGCCAATACAATAGATGGTTTTTTACAATTTAATTGGTAGCAAATTCTGTAAAACTGGTGTTTTGGTACTCCTGGTTACTCTGCTCTTTATAAGGTCAGTTCAGATGGGAAACATGTACATAACTAACGTATACGTATCAAAATAAAAGTAGGTCTTAATTATGGCGTGGTACATGTTCATTGCATACGTAAACAGCCCCTACGTACACTATGACCATGAACCAACCATGTTATAAAAAATACGTACTTTAATTTTTTTATGTACACGTTCGTTATGTACACATCATTCATTGTAAACCAGTCTTAAATGTGAATGATAACAAAAGCACGTTCCATTTCGGTCTTCGAAACATTTTAGCAGCGCATGCGCAGTAGTGATACTCTGCATGTCCAAAAACAAACACTTTTTTTTAAATTTAAACCTTGACTGATTACCTTGCAACTTCTCCCGGGAGTGAAATTTGATTGGTGGCATCATGGAAAATGCTGATAAGTCATCTGTGTGGATGTACTAGGAGAAAAGTAGTGTAAGTCGACTGGAACATGCAAGGTTTCTAGGAAAGTACTTAAAACCCAGTTTGGCAACACATCTGGTGTACTGATTCAAAAACGTAACTCACTGTAGTCTGGGCCTGCAAGTGGATCTAGGGAATGCAGACCTAAACAGTTAAAAATGGAGGATACATTCAAATGGTTCTCCACTCGTGTGAAGGCTACAGCAATCACAAATTCTATTGGGGAATGGCTGGCTGATGCGATGTTGCCATACAACACAGTCGAAAACAAGTAATTTATTAAAGTTCTTAATACTGCACAGCCCCTGTAGAAAGTACCGTGCATTTTCACAAACTGTGGTTCCCACCTTGTACCTCAACGTGAAGGAGAATGTAAGCGATGAAGTGGAAGAAGCTCTGGCAAATGTAGCTTCCATTTCTACGACTTGCAATTTGTGGACCTCTGCAGCAAATGCTTCTTTCATGGCAGTAGCATGTCACTTCATCAACCACTTAATTATAAAGAGCTTTTGTCTGGGGTGTTACCATTTTCCAGGGGGTCATACTGGCACTGCGATTGCCGAAAAATTGTTTTCAGTTACGACAGACTGGAACATTGCCTCCATGTACCCTGTGACAGACAACTTGGTTTGTCACTTTGCGGTGTGGGACTCGTTCAGCTACAATATTTTGCACTTATTCTGTAATTAACATTAAACGACGCACTGAAGGAAACACATCTAATAGTCTCAATTTTAGATTTAATCATATTCACTAACGCGTTACACAAATTGTATTCCCTGTCTTCAACACTGTATGACTTTAAGAAACTGCCATACTCAATGTAGGCTGCTGAGCAAAGCTGTTGCCCGACATAAAATGCTTTGTATGCTGTTTGAGAATTTATTTATGCACATGACATTTTTTACATACTTAATTTTAATGAAAAAATTACTCTCTGTAGTGCATTTGACAATATGGTACATCAGTCAGAAGCAAATGACAATGTTGAAGTGACTATCTTTCTTCGCCTCCTATCTCAAGAGAGAAGGACCTCTTGAAGTGGTGGAAGGGAAAAGGAAGCATCCTTATCCTCACTTGCGCAACCTTGCTATGGAATTACTCAGTATTCCTGCCGCAGAGGCTGCCAGTGAGCGAGTTCTCTCAGGAGCTGGGAACACAGTGAGCTGCAGAGGAGAACTCCTTGCCGCACAACATGTTGAAGAACTTGGTTTTTTTACGTGAAAACCAAAAAAGGCTTTAAACAAAATAGCATTGAAGGTATATGTTTTTTGGCACAATGTGGACTAATGTATTTACAACCCAGACTATACGTATTATATTAGTGTTGCAGAGTTTTGTAATACTACTTCTGGGCAGGTAACGTTTTGCTCGTTTAGTGTTCAATATAGCGAGAGCTTATATCACATAGCATAATATGGAAACAGTCCACCTTTCATTTGAACGTATGTTTAAAAATTAATCGTATGTTAGGAAATCACATGATTTAAAAAAATAAAGACTGGTCACAAATATGGTAATTAGATGAAAATTTCTCCTTCTTGCACAACTCTGTATTTAACCATTTTTGAACCATGTGTTTTCTACCAACTTCTACAACATACTTTACGCGCCAGCTAGGTGAAGTCTTTACATAATTGTTTTAAACATTCATGCAGGAAAAACTTTGAACTGAAGTTAAGTTTAAAAGCAATTCTATCTTCCAAAAAATATTTAAGCAAAAATCTTATAATGGAATTATTTGAGAAGAAACAGGTAGTATGTATGTAATGAGTGTTGTTATATGCAATCTGTAATGTACAGTGCAGTGCAGCTTAAACCTCTTCAAACAAAATTCTTGGTTCAACTGCAAATGTTTTTGTCTGGTTACAAAGACGTTTTGCAAATTCGTTAAAATATTTACTGAAGTGACTTGTTCTGTTAATACACACTTACCTCCTGCTAAAACAATATTGACCACTTCTTATTACTACTCAATCATATACTGACCTCAAATTTTCTATCTTATTCACATAATCTAGTTTGTGGAAGTAAATAATAGAACAAGGCAAAGTGTTTTGCTCAAGTGAACGAGGTGAATGCTCGCAACGGAGACGGCCACCTTCATGCCGTAGAACTGACCATCAACGTGGATATTGTACAGTCGCAGTCAGTTACTTCAGACTCTCCTGAACGCTGCTAATGTCCAGGCTATTACTCCGTCTCATGTATACATGGTTTAACCAAGTCTAGAAAATTACACCAAAGGGACAACTCACTGCATTTGTGCTCTCTCAGTTTAATATTTAGCATGGGATGTATTTTGTGCTAGGCATTACTCATACACCTATTTTATCTGATTTTTTTTTCATATTAACTATATAGGAAATATTAAAATTTATACATAAAAATAAGTAAAAAATGTAATTAACCCAAAATATGATACTTGCATGTAAACAGAAGTATGAGAAACATAAACAACTGCACTTGTGACGACTGCGGATAGACTACGTACAGTGAGACCCCTTTACACTTTGGAAGGGACCAGGCGTAGCACCAGAATGTTGTGGAGAGGTTTGGCCAGTTCTTAACATTGAGGTCTTGAGAGCTAATGACGGTGAAGCGAAGTGAGTACGGAGCAGTGGTGGAATGTAACGCTGGCAGAAACAAGAGATCCCCAAGAAAACCCGCCGACCAGTGGCATCGTCCGGCACAATTCACACATGCGAAAATCCGGGGGTGACCGTGCCGGGGATAGAACCCAGTTTACTTTAGTGGAAACAAAATATTTTTGTGAAGTTGGGCATTGAATAAGGTGATTTTTTTAAAGAAATGAGAACCTTTCGTTATGCGAAATTTGCCAATACACAACTAAGTAAGTAACATAGTAACAAATTATAGTTATTTTAATTATATTGTGATTTCTTGTAATTGGAGCTTCCCACGAGAACATCTTTTGTTTGTAAAGTTGCAACTCTGAGACTAATATATTTTGTGGCAGCTTCACACGTCTGTGTGCTTTCAGACAATGTGAGTCCAATTCCTTGTAATTATGATTTACTAACTGGTAACACAATTTACTGCAAACATATAATCAAGCTTGAACTGACTCAGTTTTGGATGGTATGCCACTCATCCTACAAGCTCCCCTCATGCAGAACGAACTCGCAAGCTAGTCAGACTTGTAAACATTTAGATAAAAAATGTATTTTCTTAAATACTATTTTAGTGATTGTCATAGACAATAATGAGTGTATCTTTGAATTTTCGGAGACGTGGACACTTTGAATAAATGAAAATAAATGCTAAATATTATTGCGGTACATGATACCAACTCAAATGCTCGTAAAGTACTCAATTGTTTTAATAGCTAATATATTTTGTGTGACTGTGTTTGTAAAGTCATATGAACGGTTTCTTTGTGTATTGCGATTTGTGTACACTGAAACTGTTATCAAGAATTTCCCTTTTTGACTTGGAATGCCCTTACCACGTGCACAGCTCCTGACTAGCAAGCACATGTCGGGTCAATGTGTTGCATGACCTCTCCCTGGGGTCACCTAGGTTGGAAGACCCACTGCTGTGGGAATCAAAACTTGGTTCATTTTTCTGCCTAGGAGCTGTACCAATCTTGTTACCTGCAGGGTCTTTAGGCCCCAGGGACTTAGGCTGCGTTAATGTAAACTATTGGCTTCATGCCTTTCTCTCGGTATCAGCCAACAGTGGACTTTGTGTGCTCTTCCATTGCTGTATCCCACCATTCTACTGTCATATAGATGTGTACTCTTTTACTCCTGTGGTTTGTGACCATGTATAGTGCTGGGCCTGCTCCCATCTAACTCTGTAGTCACTTGTGACATCTGTGTCCGCATGTATCATTGGACGCATGGAGTAGCCCCAAACAATTTTATGAGTTTACTGTAATAGGAATGCTGACATTCCGATACTGCAACTCTGATTTACGCACGTCAACGTTTGAACAAGCTGCAGCCGCATCTTACTGCCAGACGACTTTCCCCAGTCCATTCGTCCTGCAACAGTTCCTGGCCTAGGAAACTATCTCTGTCGAATGCAACCTCCTTCGCCATTCCCCTGACTTCCCAAAGCAACAGTATTTATGTCCTTGGGGCTCAGCAATCCTGCAGTGTATCGTGGTTGTCACTACTCCCAGACAAGGTAACACAAAATGTTCTGGTATTTATGTGAAACTATTATTGTTACATTAAATATTACACATGCTGAAATGCCTTGCGGCAACTGATGTAAATGTTGTGCAGGGAACAGGCAGGTATGGGTTGCCATCATGCTATCCTAGCTAAGCCGGGTTTATAAACTACGCAATAAATGAAAAGAAGCAAGAACGCAACACAAAAGTTGAAAATCTTATTATCTTTTTGCTTGCATTTTACGCCTTCTAATTAATTAATGATAGTTTGCAAAATCTTTTACACTCATACAAAAGGCTGCGTTTTTCAGTTATAATTATATTATTTGCTTGCAAAATGAATTTGTCGTCATTCCACGTCTAGTCATCAGAACCCTAACCTGACACTCGGACTTCAAATGGAAGACAAACCGTCCGTGAGTCTCTGGCCATTCGTCGTGGACAGAGGCCACGGCAACCCTCTGAGAGGGGTGCGAAAA
Source organism: Clitarchus hookeri (assembly GCA_002778355.1). Classification (NCBI taxonomy): domain Eukaryota; kingdom Metazoa; phylum Arthropoda; class Insecta; order Phasmatodea; family Phasmatidae; genus Clitarchus; species Clitarchus hookeri. The sequence goes on from NQII01000262.1 coordinate 450,331, forward strand.
CAACGGATTTCATACTATGTGAAGGAAACCACAAGTGCAGTGCGTGTGTGGCTTCTCTACTATTAAAACAGTTTCATCTGTCTGCAAATGTTTTCCCCTGGTGAAGGTACTGCCTTTTTTGCTTACGTCGTGGCTGTGGTGTGTGCTTCGGCTGTTACATCACGAGAGTGGTATCTGTGTCTTAATGGACTGCCAATGATCAGATGTTGCAGTTAAAGTTTTCAGGCAGGTTTCTGGACACAACACACGAGTGGGCGTAATAATAGTTTTTGCAGTGCTAAGACGGGTCGACTGAACTTTGTAACGTTTGAGCAGTACCAACTGCAAAGCCACCCGGCTGAATTATCTATGTTCATTCTCCACAAATCGATTGAGTTGTAAATATTATTTCCGTGTTGTGTGTTTTGTTACAGTGGATTGCCTGTATAATGTATTCACGGTAACTTCAATATTTTCTGAAACCCTGCTTTTATAGATGAAAGTCCCTCGGCTAATACAATCCTTCCGCAGTATGTAAACAAAACATTGCCATGTGACACCTGTAAACGTTTTGTAAACAGTGCCATGTGGGAACTGTCAAATATTTTGTAAACAAACAGTGCCTTGTGGGAACTGTCAAATATTTTATTAACAGTGTCCATGTGGGAACTACCAAAATTTATTTTTGAAGAGAAACAATGCCATGTAATCTCAACTGTCATATACTTTAATAAAATTCTCTAAATGTCTAAAAAATGCTAATCAATTTAGCGAAATGTTGTAATACATACAAAAAGGTAGATTGAAGTATATATCGGAACTGTTAATTATATAATTTAATTAAAGTTTACTTATTGTATTAAGATTTATTTACATATTTGCTGTAAGGAAAAAGTTAAATTTTACATAATAAACTTTTGGAAGTAGCACTCAGGTTAAAGATTTCACTGTGATAAATGGTACCGTATTTTATCGCATATAAGTGGCACATTTTATTTAAAAAAAAATTTATTGAAAACTTGGGGTGCGACTTATAAGTGAGAAAAATTCCTCCAGCCCCGCACTAACGTTTCATTTACTACGAATTCACGGCCCGCGGCTCGATTTCCAAACTCTTCAGCGAACAAAATCACTTTCATTTTGAAACCTGCGGTGTAGGTACATCTCTGTTCCATCAAGAACTGTCGCGCTTCTTCACTGCAACATAAAAACAACACTATGCGGCGGAAAGACGAGTCACGGCTAACATTTGGCACTGAAGAACCAACGCTAATGTGCTGCCATCTCTTGGTCTCCACAAAAAGCTTTCGAAAATAATCGATTATCAGTTCGCGGCGACCAAAATTCGATTCCTTTGCATTCTCTGCGAAGGGATTAACGTAACGGAAATATTCAAATGCCTTTCTATATTTTGCACGTTTATTTGATAAACTGCAGAAATAACAACGCTAATACTAAAATTACATCTTAACCTAGAATTATCTTGTAAGTAGAAAGAATGTGTTACGTTAGTTTTATAACCACAATTCAGCGTCTCCAATATGGCGTGGTTATACTTCTGAAAAAAACGTGCCCAAACGAACAAGATGGAGTGTACGAGTCCGCTGGACAACAACTGAAATTTATTTAATTTCAATTAATAACGGTGAAATCTTTACCCATGAGTGCTACGTAAAAATGTAAATATATAGTTTAGCAATATTAACTTTACAATTACGGCATTAAATTTATACATATTAATATTTAACCTACGAACTATTTCTTTTCAGCTATAACCAACATGTCCCTTCAAAATCCGTTGTTAATTCTTACGGACTTTTAACAAATTATTAAAATTTATTGAAAAAATATACTTAAAACTTAAAACAACCAATTTATATAGTGCTTCAGTGCTAAAAGCAAGACAAAACCTTTTTCCATATACCATTTTTTTATAACCAATTGAACATGTAACTCCTAGGGTGATTTTTCAAAGGTTCTTTTCAAAAGTATCGAAGATACCGTGAATGGATTATACCTTAGCATGTAATTAATTTAACGTAAATTTTCCGCCCACCTATAATAGCAGGTTTGTTTTACTTTAATATTTTTACTATTTTTTTCCTTGTAATTATTTATTATGTTAATTTTCTTTGCTTTGGCAATTGCGTGTTCCGAGCTACGCCCACGTCAGTAACCACATGTTTCACAAGTTGTGTTCATATTAATAAGCATCCATCACTATTCTACATGTTGTGGTGTATTTTTCATTGTAATTCAATGCCTCAGTAATTCTTGCATTAGTCAGGCATCGCCATTTTAACTGGTGTGAGCGTTTTAAGGGTGTACGCTCTGAGACCTCTTAACCCTAGAGTATATAGCTAGTCCCACACCTTGTAAGTTCACATATTTCTCAATTACGGTACGCCATATTAACTGCCACCGGGAATAGGTTGAAAATCGCCGCACTGCCAACCGTCGCATGGCCTTGACGGCTGTACGTCTACCGCCCTGTCCCAGCCGGGGCATTATAATTGCTTAGCAAGGTGGCGCCCTTCAACACCCGTAATCAGCGGCCATTGCCGCGTAGCTGCAGCCTCAGACCCTCCGACGGCGATACATGTATGCCTATATTTATGCTTTGAATCATAAATAAATAGTATAATTACGTATTTAAATATTTCAGTATGCATTTCCATTTTGCTATGAAAATTTAATAGAGTTCTTAGAAATTTGTTAGTCGAGTATTTAAAACCAATCAGTATCTTAAGAAGCTTAAAATTAAAAAAATATCTACACAAAACAAATATTTTTGAAAATAAGAAAATATGTTTACTAAAACACTTTATGGAAATAAATTTTTGTAATTGTTTGATGTTTTTATTTTGCGATGTTGGACTTGAAGACATTGCATCGTGCGATGTTTATAAATGATGACAATTTCCTTGTGTAGCGTCATTGCTGTCCTATGTTTTTCCGTAGTTTTTTAAAGCCGGCCAAGCGTCTGGTGAAGGCCCCAAGCTACAATTTTCCCTCCAGCTGCAAAGTACTCATGTCTAGGAAAAGCTATTCAAATTACTGAAGACTTCTCATAGAATTTAAAGTATGTGCATATTTAATGGTTCAGAATGAGTATAGAACAGATACAAGTACCTAATATTACAGATACAAGGCACACTTTCAATAAACACAAGTACACTTACACACTAAAACATAACTACGAAAGGTACTTGAGAATCACAGCAGACAAACGTGAAAAGTGGAACGGCCCACACACGTTCAGGAAATGTAAAAACTAAGTCACAGCAGTTAAGCTGACAGTTTGTTTTCGATACTTGACAGTGAGGTCTTGAGCACCAGTGATAATGAAATGAGATGAAGGTGAAGTCTGAACACAAGGGAAGAGTAGCGGCCTAATAAAACCAGCCAGCCAATGGCAATGTCTGCCTCGTTTCCCACAAACGAAAATCCGGGTGATTGCACCAGGAATCGAAGAACATGGTTTTGATGCGTATTGCGTCCCCCTCCCCTTAAATCCCTTTCACACCATCTATTTTATTATAAATTAGGCTTCCGTCAATTCAATTAGTTGAATTATATATAACATACAAACGTCATAATCGCAGCGATTTTCTCTTTCAATTTCCTAAATATCTTGTTTCCCTTCAAGATTTTTGTTGCGAACATATTAGGGGTTGCTAGTCGCATATGCATGAAAGTGTTTTTCCTCTGTGAAAAAGGAAAATTCATGTGTTGCTTATGGTTGAACATAATGATTAGAAAAATAAGCAAGTTTTCATTTCACATGTAAGTAGATATGTTAAATAAAGTTGTATATTCAATTTTACGAGTAGTGGTGTTAACATGTAGAAATTGGCTGTAGAAATATTTCGATTTTGTATACATTTGTTTCCAATTGGCAGCGTCGAATATTATTTTTTATCCTCATTAGTCATTGATATTGCTTCAATTGTTATTGTCTAGATTTTTAAATTAAATTTAATTAAATTAATTTTATTATTCATTATTAACAACATACATAGTTTTCTGTTTCTTATGCATGCTTCAGATTGATTACTGTGTGTCGAATGCAGATACTGGATGCTCTTCCTACTCTCTGCTTTACTACGTTGCAGTCTCCAGTCTCATCCTTTTTCTATGGGTTACTGGTAAGTTAGAATGAGGTTATGTTTTTGTGTATTTTTTTTATTTATGTGGTTTGCCGATGTTAAGTACGCGAGTAATAACGAGCGTAATTTGAAATAAAGATGGGTGATTTAAAGGGACAAGGAATATTAAATGACAGAAGTTATAATCAAAATAAAGCATCTGAACCAATAAAGCCGATAGAAGAAAAATGGAAGTTAGTGCCAGCTTTTTTGAAGGTTAAAGGTTTGGTTAAACAACACATAGATTCTTTCAACTATTTTATTAACGTAGAAATTAAGAAGATAGTTAAGGCCAACGAGAAAGTTATCAGTGATGCTGACCCTCTATTTTATTTAAAGTACCTGAACGTGACAGTTGGTACGCCGAATGTCGAAGAAGGTTTCAATATCACGAAAACAACTACACCTCACGAGTGTCGGCTCAGAGATTTAACGTACTCTGCGCCTATTACTGTGGATATCGAGTACACTCGTGGGAACCAGAGAGTGGTCCGCAATGATCTGCTTATTGGGAGAATGCCCATCATGCTGCGGAGTTCCAACTGTGTGTTGACTGGAAAGTCGCAGTTCGAACTTGCGAAGATGAATGAATGCCCTCTCGATCCAGGTGGTTATTTCATTGTCAAGGGCCAAGAGAAGGTAATTTTGATTCAAGAACAGTTGTCACGGAACCGAATGATTGTGGAGGAGGATCGTAAAGGTGGCATTCAGTGCCAAGTGACCAGTAGCACACACGAGAAAAAGTCTCGAACAAACCTGATTGTAAAGAACAGCAAGTACTATTTGAAGCACAATACCTTCCAGGATGACGTGCCTGTCGTAATAGTGTTCAAAGCCATGGGCGTGGTGTCTGATCAAGAGGTGGTGCAGATGGTGGGCACAGAAGACAAAGTTTTGCACAGGTTCGCACCGTCATTGGAAGAATGTCACAAGGCAGGTGTGTTTACGCAGTTGCAGGCACTCAAGTTCATGAGCTCCAAAATAAAAAGCAAGAGGTTCTTCACAGCCGGTGCTGCCAAGAAAAGTCCAATAGACGATGCAAGAGATATTTTGGCAACTGTTGTGCTGGCTCATGTCCCTGTGGAAAACTTTAATTTCAAAATGAAATCCACTTATCTTGCACTGATGGTGCGGAGAGTTATTCAGGCTCAGGGTGACACCAAAGTCATTGATGACAGGGATTACTATGGCAATAAGAGACTCGAATTGGCAGGCTCCTTGCTGTCTTTGATGTTTGAAGATCTGTTCAAGCGTTTCAACTGGGATTTGAAGATGATTGCAGACAAAAACATCCCAAAAATCAAAGCAGCCCAGTTTGATGTAGTGAAACATATGAGGCAGGACCAGATCACCAACGGACTCATTCATGCGATCTCGACCGGAAACTGGACCATCAAGAGGTTCAGGATGGAACGGCAGGGCGTGACGCAGGTTCTTTCTAGATTGTCTTACATTTCGGCATTGGGGATGATGACGCGAGTGAACTCTCAGTTTGAGAAGACGAGAAAAGTGTCTGGTCCCAGGTCGCTGCAGCCATCGCAGTGGGGCATGCTGTGCCCCTCTGACACTCCTGAAGGAGAGGCATGCGGTCTCGTCAAGAACCTCGCACTAATGACTCACATCACCACGGAGGTTGAGGAAGCTCCGATCATCAGACTGGCCTTCAACGTTGGTGTCGAGGACGTGAATTTACTCGGCGGGGAGGAAGTAAACAGCCCGCAGGTTTATTTGGTGTTCCTGAATGGTAACATCTTGGGCGTGATCAGGGATTACGTCCGCTTGGTTCGTATGTTTCGGATGATGCGTCGACGAGGGTTCATCAATGGCTTCATCTCCATCTACCCTCAGCATCAGCACCGATGCGTGTACATCTGTTCTGATGGCGGTCGCTTGTGCAGGCCGTACATAATTGTCGACAAGGGAAGGCCTCTGGTGCAACAGAAACACATTGACGAAATGCTGCAGGGTTTGCGAAGCTTTCAGGATTTCTTGAATGATGGCTTGATTGAATATCTGGATGTGAATGAAGAAAACGACAGCCACATAGCGCTGACAGAAGCTTCTATTGATCACATGACAACGCATCTTGAGATTGAACCATTCACTCTTCTGGGGGTGTGTGCTGGCTTGGTCCCATACCCTCATCACAACCAGAGCCCCAGGAATACCTACCAGTGTGCTATGGGGAAACAAGCAATGGGTACAATTGGCTACAACCAGAGGAACAGAATAGACACTCTCCTGTACAACTTAGTGTACCCTCAAGCTCCCATGGTCAAGTCTCGTACCATAGAACTCATAAACTTTGATAAACTTCCCGCTGGGCAGAATGCTACAGTTGCAGTCATGAGCTACAGTGGTTATGATATTGAAGACGCTCTCATTTTAAACAAGGCTTCGCTAGATCGAGGTTATGGCAGATGTCTTGTTTATAGAAATTCAAAGTGCACGTTGAAAAGGTATGCCAACCAGACCTACGATCGGATTCTTGGTCCACTGATTGATGCAGAAACCAAGAAACCTGCAGTTAAACATGACATTTTGGATACGGACGGCATAGCTATGCCAGGAGAGAAAGTCGAAAACAGGCAAGTTATGGTGAACAAGTCGATGCCGACAGTGACGTCCAACCCCATCAACCCCCTTCAGGCTCAGCCGGAGTACAGAGAGGTCCCAGTGTCGTACAAAGGCCCGGTGCCATCGTACATAGAGAAAGTGATGGTGTCCTCCAACAACGAAGATGCTTTCATCATCAAGTTGCTGCTACGGCAGACCAGGCGACCGGAGATAGGGGATAAGTTTAGCAGCAGACACGGACAGAAGGGTGTGACGGGACTTATCGTGGTGCAAGAGGACATGCCGTTCAACGACATGGGAATATGCCCAGATATGATCATGAACCCCCACGGGTTCCCCTCACGCATGACTGTCGGCAAGCTCATAGAGTTACTAGCGGGGAAAGCCGGACTGCTGGAAGGCAAGTTCCACTATGGGACGGCGTTCGGGGGCTCGAAGGTGGCAGACGTCTGCGACGAGCTGTACCGGCATGGGTTCAACTACCAGGGGAAGGACTGCTTCTACTCGGGCATCACCGGGGAGCCGCTGGAGGCGTACATCTACTCGGGGCCGGTCTACTACCAGAAGCTAAAACACATGGTGCAAGATAAGATGCACGCCAGGTCGCGAGGCCCGCGGGCGGTGCTGACACGACAGCCCACCGAGGGGCGCAGTCGAGAAGGGGGCTTGCGACTGGGGGAGATGGAGCGAGACTGTCTGATCGGGTACGGTGCCAGCATGATGCTGGTGGAGCGACTGATGATCTCTAGCGATGCCTTCGACGTGGACGTTTGCAACCAGTGCGGCTTGTTGGCGTACTCAGGCTGGTGCCACAGCTGTCGCTCTAGCGGCTCCGTGTCGACGATCAGCATCCCGTACGCCTGCAAGCTGCTCTTCCAGGAGCTGCAGTCCATGAACATTGTGCCGCGCCTCACGCTCAAGAACTACTGCGACTGACTTGCTAGCTTTCGTAGCTGCGTTATGTTCCTCTGTTTGTTGTAACACATATCTTGTTACGTTGTAAATACTTGTGTTGTTTCTTATGTGTTACAAGCCCAAACTGTAAGCTCTCGGAAGCCAGGATGATTGCCAACTGTTGTTCTGAAATGTAAAAGAAACCATTTGTATTAAACTCCTCAGTTGCGTATGTGAAGGTCGTGCTATGCTGTCACCATTGCCTCATGATCTGTAATGCTGGATTTACAATACCACGACGAACATGCTCCGACAATCGGACACGAAATGTCCATCCGAAAATATCCGCCACCAATGTGTGTTCAGTGTTTACAATTCTCCGACAAGCGTATCGTAGCTGTCGGCAAATCTTAAAATGGCCAGTAATGTGCTATAATTCTCGTTGGAATGCATAGAAATCACAACATATTGTACACTATTTTGTTATGAAAACAGTCTAAAGCTATCTAAATATACTATTTACATCATTATTTATTTCCGTCACATCAACAACCAGGCATCTTTCTTCTACCCAATAATCAGTATATACCTGTAACATATTTTTAGAGTAAAATTTCCCACAGCAGTGACATATGCACAACATTTTGTTTTGTAAGGTTGTGTTTATGTTATTATTTATACTTCCCAGCGAGTCCGACTAAGACAAAAGTAGATATAGAATCTACTTTTGTCGGCCGGTCGGAGCCGCGATTTTGTCGGGGTGACCTTGCTCCTGATTGGCTGTTGAAATATTTACGTCGTGTCGTGGCATCGTAAATCCAGCATAACAGACTGTACCCGGACCTGGTNTTTTTTCCCTCACAATCAGTATAACATATTTTTAGAGTAAAATTTCCCACAGTAGTGACATATGCACGACAATTTGTTTTGTAAGGTTGTGTTTATGTTATTATTTATACTTCCCAGCGAGTCCGACTAAGACAAAAGTAGATATAGAATCTACTTTTGTCGGCCGGTCGGAGCCGCGATTTTGTCGGGGTGACCTTGCTTCTGATTGGCTGTTGAAATATTTACGTCGTGTCGTGGCATCGTAAATCCAGCATAACAGACTGTACCCGGACCTGGTGTACGCGTATTGGAAAATGGCCATTATACATATGTGTAGTCTTACACTGCAGTCGTACGTATTTGTTAAATCACGACTGGGACATTCATTCAAGGAAACTGTTTTCATTTTCGTATTTAAATTTTACATACACATGTTATTAAAGTTATGTATTTCAAACATATAGTAGTTGGTTTCACTAAACAACTTTACTTTCATTGAGGGTAATGAGATCATTTGAAGTGTTTCGCAGTTCTGGTGATGTCATCTGTAAAACTGTATACGTGTTAAAGCAGTGACATTGATAACGTGAGACAAAATGTGTTTCTAAAGCCATACAACAGATATGTCTGTAATTGAATGTATGTCGCTCTACATTGAAATTTAGGTACTGGTATGCCTTGTTATCCAACTATGTTTAAAGATCATTCCATTTTATTGTAGTGCAACAACCAACTATAGTACTTTAAACTAAATTTCATCACAACCAGCTAGGAAAACTGGAGTCGCCGAAATGTGAACCCTGAAGTGGTTCAGTTAGACTGTATTGGTAATTTGTCGAGAATCTGGACAACCATAATTGTAAAGGTGTACAAGTCGTTATTGTTTGTCACTTCTTACTGGTTGGCAAGACATTTTTTACACTAGTAGTGCGACGTTTGAAGACTCCAAGATACAACAGTCACTGTGGAATTCCTAAGCTTCTCAACAGGCCATAATAAAGCTTTGCAAAGTGCATAAAAGTTTAAACAGAGGGAAATGCATGCAGTATAAACAGCAACTAAGCCAAACAAGGGCCGTAAGAAAATAGTTCTGTGATCAGCTATAAATACTTTTTTTTTCTGAAATGTGCAGGTTGTATGTGAATGTCGTTCTGCAGCGTAGAGAAGCATAATTTACTACGAAAAGTCGTCTTCTTGCCCTGCCCACACCCGAGTGTGACGACACACAAAGACTGTTGACGGTACTACGCTGAAAACTTTTGAGTCTTGCTTAAGATCTGCTTGTATGCACATTTAATATTCTACTACATGAACCAGCTATTTACGTTGCCATGACAAATGTTTACTTAAAACTTTTAATTGTACGTTAAGAAGTGTGACCACTTTGTCGTCGCCGTTACCAATTTCATTGGGCGCGCCAGTCGGTTTAGCCGCTAAAATATACGCAAGTAGGGGCAGTGCTCATCATGACGAGCCTATAGGCGCGATACATCTGCACGGTGCGTTGCGGATACTGATGTCCGGGACACCGATGCAATGCGAGGACGGCAGTGGTGAAGATACTCCCCTCGCTTCACTCACGACAGAGAGAGTTCTGATGCCAGGGAGACTGCAGAGTAGAAGTTATCCCATTTGTTTCCCTGGACAAGAGATTTTTACTCTTGGAAACAATACATAATAGTTTTTCATCTCAACTCTTAAATAAGACTGATCAACACTGGCATCTCCAGTCATCACATCAATTTCTAATTTCCCTGTAGCCGAGCTGCCGTCTAAACCGTTGACGTGAGACACGTCTGATTTGCAGTTTGAGAAATGCTCTTCTGAAAATTGTCTGAACAATAGCTCTTTTAGTCCACGTTCGTCCACGTCTCCTTCCTAGATTGTACTACGGTCCGTTTTGCATACATTTCCTAGTTAATACCTTACAAATGAAAACAGTTTCAGTCTAAATCATGTGGAAAATGCCTTTCACAATGAGGTTTCAAGAGTAGATTTTCAAATTTTCCGCTGGACTCGTATTTCACCAGCTACTTAAGGCGAAGACCCACTTTGTTGGTGTCCCCAGTACAAAGTGCCTGTACAGCCAGGCGTAGCGTAGCAGTGGCCAGAATATTGTACCCACAATTCATTTTTGTTTGTTTATACGGTTTTCACTGTTGGTACAGTCTGTGAATTATCAAACTCTGTCATTTTTGTGGATAATATGTAAACTTTTTGCAAATGATATTGATTGTAAATAAAATTGTGTAAATTATTTTATATTTTAAATTATGTTTACTTTAGTCAAGTTAGTACAAAACACTCGTAGGCTACCTTTGTGTCGTCGCTAATAAAGCGAGTATTCGCTGTGGTTAGTGTGTAACATGGAGTTCAGAAAAGTGTTATTTTCCTACCGCTAATTGCTGTGAAGACTTTTATATGTACAATAAAATAATGTTGTAAATGTAAATTGTAGCTCATCATTGAAGCCTGGTATAGGCTATTCACGATAAAGTGGCCACTTTTGAAAGCCCTCTCACTTGCAATAATAGTCAATACATATATTTTATTTTAGCCTTAGACTTTAACTTCCTAGTGGGGTGGAACACACACACTGTGTTTAATACTTACAAGGCAATATTTATTTGAAAAGGTGGTTGATGGATAAAAAAAAATGGTTAAAAGGAAAAAGGACCTATGGCCTCAAAAGTGCTCACTTTACAGTGGACAGCCTATACTTGTGGTCTGCATGTAATAATTTTATCACTGCATTTCAAAACATTTTAGCTCTGATCTCCTTTCGTTATTGGTACCATTCTTTGGTATCGGCTTCCAAATCACAGATGTGTAGTATGAAAGCAACTGTGATTGGTCCTGTCGGCCAAGGAAGTGCCTTGCAAGGACGAGTGCCCGGTAATCAAGGGAAAACTGCACGTGTGTTTGCATGTAAATAATTTAACGATAATCACATATTCCTGCTTGCGGGTGTGTCGTGGGAGCGAGTGCGATATGCTTGTGGCCGCTCGTGCTCAAGTTGGCTTACAAGTGTTTCTATTGTCTGTTCCACGAACGAGTGCACTTCTTTGACAGTTCTAAATTATGTCCTGTGTACAGTTTTTTCCGTGGTAAAATTTTTTGTGTTGACATACTGGGCAGGTTGGCGATCAGCAGAGTGTGTTTTTATAAACATTACCTGTGGCTCCGAGAGACTTTGCTATTGCCATTGGAAACAGCTGTATAAAGGACCAGTGGCAACTCGTGACTCCAAAAGTAGAGGTGGCATGAGCAAAAGGCGGGAATAGAATTTGGAATTCACTGGGTTGAGGAGTTGTTGCTTGGAGTCTATCACCAGAAACTTCTAAAAATTGTGATAATAAAACTAATAGTTATTTTTACAAAACATTATGCCATATTTAAAAAAAAAAAACGTACACACACAATAATGTGGAACTAGTCTACAGAGTTTATCTGACCTCACATGGTCAGTACCATTAATTAAAAACAACTGCTCATTCAGAATAACATTTTGGTATGCCAATTGTGGATATATGTGGTCTCGTGATTCATAAAAAATTTTCTGTACCTCGGACTTTTTCTGAAACATCAGTAAATAATTCCGCACAAAATTTTTGTTAAATCTGATTGTCTTAAAACTTTAAAATTATGTAGCCACTTATTTGTTAATTTTAAGTATCATTGCCTATAGAGAACACCAATACATTTTTTTTATTTACATTATTTTTTACAGTTCTGAAATGTTCATGTCTCAAGTCACATGGGTAGTTTGTCCCTCGTGTATGTGTTACATGCAGCTAATGTCATCTTATGTCATTCCTGTTAACTCCTAGCATGCACCACAAAAGGACAATAACCAGGTACAAAACACTCTGCAGTTAGTTTTCTTCCTTGGAGCAAGTTGAAACCCATAAGTGTTCCACACACCTGGTTTAATGCTGAACAGCGAACATGGGAAACAAACAGATAACAGCTGCCACACAACCACTGATATTTCCTAACGAACGGTTTATTACCTGCTCGACTAACATGTTTTCGACACTAATAACACTGGCACAGGTCTTCTATGCACTAGTAAGTCTTTCTGGTCATTGTCCTGCCGATTACAAGCAGTTTCTCAAATGTCACACACGATGTTAATTGGATTCATATTTCACATCTTCATAAACAAATACATGATGCTATGCCGGGTACTGACGCAAAACAATAAGGGCCACTAGAGTGCATCAGTGGAAAGGAAAACGTGCAGTTTCCAAACACCATCCCCATCAAAAACAGTCTATATCACCACGTTGGCAATTTGTTGACCAGTGTTTTTGAGGTGAAACTGCCAGTACCTCGACGGTAGTGTAAGTGGTTATTCTAGCGGTGCTCAGTGCCTCAGTTACACTGGAGTAAGAAACATTTATTTTGTCTTGAAACTTACGGAGGAAATATATAAAATAATGGATCGGACAGATAAAATAAAAACAAAGTAAGTAAATACTAACTCTAATTTAGGTGAAGCAGTGAATCAAACGCACTCATCGCTAGCTGCCACTGTAAAGGACTACCTAGAGAACTGTTAAAAGAGTGAACTTCTTTGTGGAACAGACTATACATGATGTTCACTGTCGCGGCGGGCAATAGAGCACGTGAGGAAGCCATGCTGATTCTCCGTTGGTGCGTCATATTCTAACTAGCATTGCCGCAAACTCTCTGTCTTGATCGAGTGGAACTGTGTTGTTGTTAAGGACTTGATATGGTACTAACAGCATGATAATCCTTACTTTGTATGCAAAAAGGAGAACAAAATTAATTAAAATATAGTTAGCGACCACAAATATGAACTGTAATACAATTCTCAGGCGCAGACATCTTTTACAGATTTACTACCGGTAGAATTGCAGCAAAACATGCGTCACCATGGCAACAACTTTTCTCAGAGGCTAACTTCAAAAGCACACAATTAATTACAAACAGCTTGTAGCAATTATCTGTGCGAGCTTTATTAGTTAATACTACGTGGGGCATAAATTAATGTAAATTGAAGGCCACAGGTTTTTGTAAGCCGACAGGAAAACTAAGAAAGAACAATCCTGGATATTTGGCTTTGGTTTGTCTAGTGCCACTGTAGTGTAGTGGTCAGACAACTCGCGTCCCACCGAGACAAACGGCTCAACTCTAGGCGGTGCCGCTGTAGTGTAGTGGTCAGACAACTCGCGTCCCACCGAGACAAACGGCTCAACTCTAGGCGGTACCGCTGTAGTGTAGTGGTCAGACAACTCGCGTCCCACCGAGACAAACGGCTCAACTCTAGGCGGTGCCGCTGTAGTGTAGTGGTCCATTCTATTCTTGGTTTCTCTGTATTTTTTCTCCCAAAAACTTGTGGAACGTGATTAACNGCTGTAGTGTAGTGGTCCATTCTATTCTTGGTTTCTCTGTATTTTTTCTCCCAAAAACTTGTGGAACGTGATTAACATTTATTTCATCTATTTGCGTCCCATGCACTTTTAACTTACATTATTTCTTTCCTGATTTAAATTCTGGAACAGTTTTCTTTATTATGATTTTGTGAGTGAAATATTAATGATAAGGTACTGTGATATTTTGTATTTATTTGTAAAATGTCNACTTTTAACTTACATTATTTCTTTCCTGATTTAAATTCTGGAACAGTTTTCTTTATTATGATTTTGTGAGTGAAATACTAATGATAAGGTACTGTGATATTTTGTATTTATTTGTAAAATGTCAAGTGTTGGCTAAGTTGTTGAAATTGTGTGTACTATTTAAATAAATTAAAAAAAGTCTTAAATTAACAGAGCTTGGGAAACTTTTTACTGAAATTGTGGCACAATTTTTTTGATAAAAGAGTTTACTGGTAATATTTCAGATTTCTGGTATCCAAATTGGCACCGTAAGTGAGGGTGACTTTGTGGAACAGGATTTTTCACTGTTATTTATATTTCCTTCCGTTTCAAAGGTTATTTGTAATGTTCAGTGGTTCAACTGATGCTAGTGAATACCTGAAACATTCCACTGAAATACGGGGACATTTAAATGTGATTATTTTGTCACAAGGTGACCCCGCTTACGGTAAGTACATTGATTTGTGAATGATTTTTAAAAACTTTAAGGCATAATTTGCAATTTGATGATTCAAGTGCACTGGAAGTCCAATACTCAGAGGTGTGTACATTTTCTCGCTATTACTACAGGTAGAAATTTGTGTTTTACTTTTCTTCGAGCTCAACTTACTGGTTTGTAGTTTTTGTATCCAAATGTTTTGTCGTGGGTGGAGGGGGGAACAGTTATTGGGAGTGATGTAGTGCTCACAGTATCACATTGCCAATTATCTTACCTAACCAATTGTAATTTGGGAGTCTGAGGTCCTAGGTAGGGATGTCTCATACAGGATATACAATATATGCAAGGGCATATGCTCACGGCCTTGCTGTCATTTATTACCATTTGCTAATATGTTTTAAGCATAGACGGGGGAAACTGGGACAGAAATCTTAAAAACTCCTCGATAGAATTGTTGAACTGCATACAGTTTTTATGAGAATGAAGAAAAAATTCAAATGGAAACAGATGATAGGACTGGATAGGTTCATTAATGAGCTAATGTAAACTGGAAGATAGAGGTTTGATAAGGGGATAGGGGGAGGAAGGGAGGGGGGGCTTTCTTTCTGCAGCTGGTTGGGAGTGGAGAGATTTAGGCGACTCTTAGCATCGTGGTCTTGAGAGCCAATGAGGGTGAAACAAGGTGAGAATGGAGCAGCGTCGGAATGCAAAGACGAGGGAAACCCCACCGACCAGCAGTATTGTACTACATGATTCTCACGTGTGAAAATCCAGGTGCGACCCCGCCAAGAATTGAACCCAGTTCGCCTTTGTAGGAGGTGAGTGTTCTAACCACTACACCCCCAGCTGGCTGGGAAAACATTGCCAACATACACCTTGTGTATGTCAACAGTCCATGGGCAGCAGACATGTTTGTACCAGCTGCAATATCCACATATCTGTCTTCCATCTACCTGTTGTAACATCATGACTTTTTTTGCCATATTCAGTATTTTAATGATTTGTTTATTTATGTAATTTCAAGATGTAATTTTATTTCCTGTATGTTATTTTTGTTTGGCACAGTAATTATGTTGTAAATTAACTGCTCAAGTAATTTTCGGATTTATTTTTGTTTTTGCACGTGTTTGTAACTATTTTCAGTCTGTTTATTGTTATTATTAGAAGGCCGTATTTTCTAAGCAGTTGTTGAGCCGTTGCCATAGCAACTAAGTGGCGTGATGAGTAATTTTTGCCTCTAGCACTCTTGTGATTGGTCGATTTTTTTAAGGCATTTTAAGTTAAGCCTTCTGTAATAGAATTTAGCCATCTTGGTCTACGCCAGCAGGACGCTGATCTGCGTGGGTTCAGCCTGAAGGCATTTTATTTTATTTTTGAGGTAATTTCCCCGAGTTGGCATCTGTAAACAGGCCATCTCGATGCAGACAAGGACGTGCGAGCCTAACCAGTGAGGTAACTACCGCGTTGTGTTGAGTGCTGGAACTAAGTGCACCATAGGCTAAAGTGCTCAATGTCCTACAGCATTCATCAGGGGAATGTTTGTGCCTACAACCAGACCTTCGAGATTTCAACTGAATTAATTTTTATTCAGCCAAGTCACCTATTAATTTTAATGAAGCAAAGTCGTAACTCAACCTGAACTTACCGCTATTAGTTTTCAATGATACCCTGAATTAGTCTGGAGAAGTGACATTAATAAATAATTTTCTTTGTTCATACTTAATTCACAAGGCCTAAAGTTAATTGTTATAATTATATTTACAAACCATACATTTGCTATTTTAGATTGGTGGTTGATTAATCGTAAGATGCAAAGTATAGAAAGGTTATATTCAAGAGTTATAGCCGATTATGTTAGATTAGTGCCACACACTGATTTAGTATTAGTGTTGATATCTGCTCGCTCAACTTCTGTTGTATTGTTCCCGTAGGCTGGTAATGCGCGACGGCACCGTGCCCAGGGCAGCGTCGTCCCGTCTCGGTGGCTGGCGGCAGACAGCTTTTCCAGGTGCTGTATACCTTTAACAACAATGCTATACTATAAACTTGTCCTGGCTTACCTCCTGCCTCGTGCTGTAACTGCAGAGAGCTTGTTTTGTTCCCGTACCGGTGTTGACGTATCCACGGCCTAGTGTCGTATCTGCATTCTTTTGCAGCGGTGTCCACCTACGGTGCATTCAGCATGAGGCAGGAGTTGCCAAGGCCACTAATTGAATTCTGTTTGGAAACTGAGTCCACAGGTTTTTGTCAGAAGTAGATGTTTTGCTCACCATTTCAGATCTTTCATTCTTATTTGCAAGTATTGGTGACAAGAATATTAATTAAATTTTACACATTTTCTGAAATGTGTGTGTTTGGTATGCTTAGTTATAGGTTATTCCTGTCTGTAGGTATTGAGTTTTGTAGTCGGCATTCCTGTAGTTAACTTGGCACTGCAGCTCCCACGTATCTCACTTACATACTCTACTCTACTCATCTGGCACCGACAAAGTGGGGGCGATCTTTACTCTACATATTTACACTGCAACCCACGCCACTAGATGTCAGTATCAAGTGCTTGTTGCCTCTGGAACCTCACTGCTATGCGTGGGGGGGAGGGGTCTGAAAGCCCTGGTTCCTTGCAGCCTCCACCCAGGTCCTGCGAGTCTCGTCCACAGACAAACCGACAGTTGTAAGTGATGTGTGCCTACTACTGCATTACGGATGCAAGTTCCACTCGCTTAAATAACAAGAAAATATTAACTTCATACAGATTTATTTTGAATATTTACATCATTTAACCAGGCAGACTCGGAGTAAGCCATTCTGAATACAGACAGTATTTAGTCATTCACAAAAGTAATTCATACAGGGCAATGATAAGTAATACAACAATGACTTAAGTACTTGTAGCTAAGATACACAAACAACTTTAACTTCAACCAAATGTTTACAGAAGATACAAAAACAAGTTGTAGTTGACCAGTAAACACTGATCTTAAGAATGCTTTTGTTTACACAGTCATGCTCCTGTAATGCACATCAGATCTCTACCGCTACATAAGCAGCTAACGTAAGCCTCAAGACTCTGCAACGTAACTGAACAGCAACTGCTGTATCACTAGGAGATATACGTAAGAATGTGCAAATAAAACTTTGGAAAGAAACCGATTTACACGACTTTGGAGGCAGCTTGTCGGGGCATGAATGTTTCCAGACGTAATTTAAAGCACTTAGGAACGGCACAGGCAAGACTGGGTCCCTCACAGCGATAGTCGTTACGTGCTTTCTGTCACCGCTACACAGCGTTCCTGTAAGTGATGCCAACTATCATTGTGCTGCTTGTAACATCACACTCTATGGACGCACTGCTGCAAGTCTATGAGGAATGTAAGTAAGTGCGGCATGAGTAAACACATGGAAAAGTTGCACTGCTAGGATGCTTGCACAGAACAAGGTGTGTCTCGGTTGACCCAGGTACCTCGCCCAACATGCAAGAATGTCACCAGAAGTATAACACCCTCAGACCGACTTTAATGTGTGGTTTCAGGTGTTGCAAACAAGAGATTTTATGGCATGTGCTGTACTTAAGTTGACCCACACATTGTTTCTTTGTCACAACCAATTAACTAAAGGCTGTGTGTTGTTCTATAGGAAAATTAACCAATCATAACCGCGAATAGAATAATCATTTACAAAGTAAGTTACCTGCAAGAAAAATCATATACATACATATATATATAATGTACACACATACAATAAATATATATATATATATATATAAAGAGAGAGAGAGAAGAAGACGAATGTACATACATTAAAAAATGTGTGTCCGCCATGTGTGGCTGTTGCATATGGTCAACACTTTAGTTAACTACCCACTTTCTGAATGTGCTTGCTTGCTATGTTTTCGCTCCTTATGCTTTCCAATATGCATATTTGACAGTGTGACGTTTACTTTACGACTTCCTGTTTGTGCAAAAGTATTTTCCAAGAAATTCTCCCGTTTTAAAAAACCCAGTGTCTTGAACACAGGATGATGAGTATAGACTTTACGTGGCGAAAGTTCATGATCATGTTAAAATGATTGTGTACAACAAAGCATAGTGTGCACAACTAGTTACTTAGTCGCTAGTTTGATTAGTCAGTACGGCAGACAAGAGTGGATGGGAAGAACAAGTTAGAAAGTTGTCTACACCGCACACACAACACCGGCATCTGTACAAACGTGCGGCTCAGGATCAAGCGAACACAACACAACACCTGCGACAGCATATGGAGAAGCAAGCGCAGACGTTCCTATCGTGAACCTCGCGTTCAGAAGCTAGCAAGCCACACACGCCGGCATTACAACTACAGCCTATTAGTGGTCGCTTCACACTTTTCCAAACAAACCTTTGAAAAATCATTCCATGAATGATGTGCTTGGTTCTTTCCTAAATGTCATGCATCATCATTTAATACTTCTTTTAACACGAAAGCAATTTATTTTTGGTTAAATTGAACAGTGACTCATATTTTACATATACATTATATTTAATATGAATAAAAACAGGGATAAAATACATGTGTTGGTAATGCCTAGTAAGAAATAGTTCTTGTGTCAAATATTATTGAAGTGGCTGCCTACGAACGCGGAGCACTGCCCTTTAGTGTAATTATCTAAGACTTGTTTGCACGATTCAGAGGACTGGAAGAGCAACTTGAACAGGGCTTCAGAAAAGTTGGAAGTAACCGTGGATGGACTATATGAAGGTTGTGAGTCCCGCTTGTGGACGCAGCTGCATCAGACTTGTTTGCAAGTTAGGTTCACAATAGCCTGTGCGAGGGACGTTAACAAATACACTACAACAAACACTAACAGGAAAATTGAAGTATGAACCAATATACTGCCACAAACAATAACACACAGTTACAATACTCTACAATACAATTGGAGCATTAAAACCAAATATGTACTACAATACTTTTCCACATAAATAACATCAACTAAACTTCTCAGAGAGCAGTTCAGTAACGGGCATTTTACCACTTACGGCTGCCGTTGCCGATAGAACGGGGGTGCAGAACAAGTTACAGAGTATCAAACTGTTTCAGATTACATGCATACAACAATAACATGATCCAAAACATAGCTTCCACTCAGCACAGCAGCTA
This sequence comes from Clitarchus hookeri, assembly GCA_002778355.1. Classification (NCBI taxonomy): domain Eukaryota; kingdom Metazoa; phylum Arthropoda; class Insecta; order Phasmatodea; family Phasmatidae; genus Clitarchus; species Clitarchus hookeri. The sequence goes on from NQII01000262.1 coordinate 469,959, forward strand.
AAAAAGGAATAGAGAACTATTCAGTTAGAACGTACACTTTTATATTTAGGGGTCAGCATAACAACTATTGCAGGTATTTAGTAATTTTTATACTGATAGGTGAAAACCTTATGCACTAGAATACACTGCTCTGATGACATTTCTCATCCACATCATTATATGAAAAAACATAAATTCACAAATGACACACAGTGAAATTTGGATGTTTATTATGATGTTGCAGGAAAAAAAAAAAAAAAAAAAAAAAAGAGGAATCATTTAAAAGAAATTCCCAGTTAAAAATTCTTCCTCCTTGACAACAGGAATAATTTTGCAGTAAGTGTGTAAAGAGTTACATGTTTGATACTTTCAAAAAGTTTCCCTGGTTGATAAGCACAATTATTTGAATCTTTTCAGAAACATCTTAGCGCATCCCCTACCTGGAGCTGTTCTGCACGCCTGAGGCTCGGGAGCGATATGCGCAACGCTGAGTACTCGCATTGTTCCTATCCACAAGGTATTAACTGGCGGTGTTCTTGTCCTGCTGTGTGTACCATATTATTTCACTGGTGGAAAGTCTGCAGCGGTTCAATGCAGGATCCTGCAATAGTTTTGCATATTTCCAACCAGTATAGTTTGTACTACGGAAGTGTGAAAACGCCATTTTCAACTATGTTAAAGGCTCGGGAATAGTATTTGTAATGTGCACGATGCCTTTACAGTGTTATTCATCCCCTCATCTGAAGTGAGTTTTCTTTTCATATATTGGTATAATGAGAATACGTTAAGTGATTTCATAAAAAAAAAAACCATTTCAAACAATTTGCGACCGGCAGGTGGCACCCTAGAGTCTAACTTAATTTTTACAACTCACAGAGCGTCAAAAATGGGGAAGCGACAAAGAATTTGCCCCTAACAGTCCACAAGGTATGACAGTAGATTAAGCATTGTACGTTACACATTAAAATTGGAGGTCGCTGGTATTGTGTGAAATAATTGAACAGGTAGCATTGTTTTAAAAGAACTACAGTTTGAGCAAGGATGCTATATTCTTAACACAAAAATAGAGTTGAAAAACTTTCATTAAAAAAAATACAAGCACATTATACTGCTATTGCAGAGCACCGTTTGCAATCAATGGTGTACAAAATGACAAAAACAAAAGCTGCTTGACAAACCGTTCAACACACTTACTGTATCTATATGTAACATGTTTATTTTTACTTTCACAATAATTTTGGAATNCTTGACAAACCGTTCAACACACTTACTGTATCTATATGTAACATGTTTATTTTTACTTTCACAATAATTTTGGAATATAGGGTTGCAGCTTTTATTAGAGGGTTAATAGTTTGCCAAATAAATGAACATTTTAAAGTGCGAACAGTTTTTCACTTTTCTTTCTTTCCACTCCGTACCGTAAGTAACATGCTCTCTGGCAACATAAATGACCCTGTTGTAAGCTTCAACGTCCAACCGTGGTGTGTGTACACTATGCATATATGAACAGTGTTATTNACATAAATGACCCTGTTGTAAGCTTCAACGTCCAACCGTGGTGTGTGTACACTATGCATATATGAACAGTGTTATTTCTTTGAATAGATCTGCACGCACTTACTTCAGTAGTTTATCAGAACTTGTACTTTTTTTTTTAAATTGTAAATTTAAATAACCATTAAGTCTTGAATGGTTTTGATGTCCATGCAGAGCAGAGATATTCTGAACTTCTGGTAAAAACTTTGTGAGGGGGTTCGGTTATGGAAAATTAGGTACAAAACAAGTAACCTATGACGTAATGATATTAAGGGAGGGAGACATCCTTGAAAATTAAAAGTAGTAGTTTGTAAAATATCACAATATACGTGAGCTGAAAAGATGTATTCATAAGTAGTGTTAGCTTGATTTCATATCTACCATCTGAAAGTCGCCCAACATTGGGAAATAAGGAGTGCCATATAAACAAAAAAAAAAATATGTTACCTGTGGCCGTTTACACATTGACATAACAATTATGTGTACAGTAATGGAATATGCAACATGGCCTGGTTGAAGGCCTTTTGCAGGTCTGTGGCCTAAAAGTGTGAGCGCGTTAGAGGTAACCGAGACAGGCGCATAAACTCTGTCATCGCATCTACATGCAAAGCGCTGAACTGGCATGCAGTCTTACAGTTGACAACGCGCCTCCAAGAGACTTTCAACGGAGACCCTCCCATTTTATGACGTAATAATAAAAACAAAGGTTTGATGCACATCCCTATTCCTTTCGCAATGATTTGTACCAGAATGTTCAGACATAAAAAACCTGTTTTGAGCCAAGCTACGTTAAACGGTTTTTTTTTAATAAAACTGTTTCTGCTGGAGCTATGAACATTTGACGGCTTACCCAGGTAACCACCTTAACACACTCGGGTGAACAGTTCTAGAGAAAACGAGTAACATTTGAAAGTGCACCAGGTATGCAACCTGATGATGGGCTACGATCTTGCCAACCAAACATTCACAGATGGCAGAAATTCAATCAGGCTAATACTATTCACAAATTTGTTTCATCTCATTTATTTTCGGACATTTTGTAAGTAACTAATTTTAATTTGCAATTATCAAGGGGGTCTCTTCCTTAATTATGTTAAGTGATAGTTAATATTGTTATATACTCCATTTTTCATAAATCATCTCAACATTTTTACATGGAGTTTAAGATACTCCTGTGTATCTTGTAGTGCAAAACAGGCAACAGTTGTTTATAATCTGGTCAAGTGCCAACACAATGCCGTATGTACTTGCGCGATTGTCGCCTTCGTGTAATGCCTACACCCATGTAAAGCAGCTGTTACTCCCAATGATCTGCCAGAGTTGGGCTCTGATCAGTGACATCATCGTAAAGAGCTTTAAGAACACTGGCATCTCGTTGGAACTTGAAGGGAGTGAAGAAGACGTTCCGTGGCAAGAGTGTGGTGGCGAGCCAAGCGACGCAGAGGACACAGTTAACAAATGCCGAGTAAACATGGTCAGCAGTCACTTCGGTGACATCTTTAAATTTAAATATTTATGTAGGGTTTTGTTGTGTGTGATTTTTTTTTTTTTTTTTTTTTTTTGTTTTGCGCATAATTCCCTCAGAATGTCACTCAAAGTTTGCCTGGGAGTACATACTTTTGTGCAGTGCAATAAGTGCAGGGATTATGCGAGCAAATACGGCATGTACATGGTTGCACAATTACTGCTGTTGGAAAACATGGGTGGCCGAACAAAGACAAGATTATTCATTAGTTGGAATCCCCTTCTTTGTGAACAGTCCGTTGTGCGGAAGAGAATGAAACTATAGCTTGTGCCACTTAGGCTGTTGCATGTATTACTTGTGAAACATTCCAATGGTGCATTTTGTCGGGTGGCAATTAAACCTCGCAACTCCAAACTGAATAAAATTGTTTTTCATCTTATTACGGAGAAAAAATTATTTCTTACAAAATTTTATAGTGAACTGTATAAAGGTGATGGCTGATGAAAAAACTTCAATGTCCACTGCTTGCACCATATAGCAGTACTTGTGTTACATACCGTTAGAACAATCACAAGGTGCCAAGTTCTGATAAACTACAGAGTTGAAGAATATTTTTGAAGGTCAATCAAAACAGTATATGCAAATCTTGGTGACAGACAGTACACAAAATATTAAGTATGTTGTTTAGTCCACAAAGTACTCCTGCAGAGATTGCAGCAGACAGTCACTGTAGCAGCACAGACAATTATTAAACTGAACATTTGCTACGAGAAGTCCAAATATACACCACTTAGGCAATTATAACACTTACAGCATTTAACTTATACATTATTTTCTTTTCTCTTTACACATTTGTCCTACACCACATTTTCAGTGGATATATGCCATTTTTGGATGGAACAATGAGATGTCTTTAATTTAACATAATTAATTAATTTCATGTAAAGAATTTCTGTTAAATCTGATTTTTTTTTATGACAATTCTAAAACTACCTGCACTGTGATTGTTTGTACACGTGTATTCTGTGTGGTGTACATTGAAAACAAACTTTCAAATTTGTTCTTCCTACCTGGTCTTTTGTTGAAGCCAACTTGTTTGCAAGATTGCGTTGGCACATTTTCTTCTGTTGTGCAAGATCATTTCAACATAGTCGTAACGAACAATGCAGTATTTTAGCGCACACAAAACTATCTGCGATCATTAAACACGTAATTTTATTACTTAGTTTTAAATAACTTCTGGGCTGCGATGGCCTATATGTATGCCCCTGGGAAACTCATTATAATGAATCTACATGTTTTGAGACTGAGCAACGAATTGAAACTACGAGAATAATTGAACTCAACACTCACATAATGGTTTTGTAATTAAATAAGTAACAGGAGCAGCATAATTTGTGTGTATAGAATCATAAAGAAGACTTTTCCTTCAGTTGTGTTATCGCAACATTTTGCTGGCTAAGCTAGTTCCATCAGGCGGCGAGTTATAGGACACTCCAGTATGGTGGAAGGGTGTTGTTATAGTAAACCCTAGCGGCCGGGTGGCGAACTAGGGTGGGACGGGAAAATTGAAAAATGTAGGTAAAGCCGATGAGTGTGGTTATCCTATGTTGAGGCTTGGCGGCTACCTGCTACAGCACCGGAGTTGTGAGAGCCCTACCACCTTCAAGCAATAGCTCAGAACTCAGGAGCTGGGAATTAGCTCACCTATTAAAATTCCACCCTCCCTCTCTCTCTATCTTCCCCCTTCCCCACGCACCTACAGTGGGAAACAATGGAAGTGCTGAACATGAGGACTAAGTACTGAAGAACTGCACAGACATCGCCCTAACAGCACCGGTCAGGCGTTGGTGCAGCAACACTGGGAGCAGACGACATTAGGTAGGCAGTTATATATCTTGAATTATTAAAGTATAATTTAATTCAAAGCAATTCAAAATACAAAAAAAATAATATCTCGGAATTGCACACAATAAAAGTTTGCTACTGCTACAACAAAGTTACAAATAACAAATGACATAAAAGTGTCAATATTGCATCATACTCACAGCACTGGAACACTACATATACACAATATATATACAGACACCCCAATTACACAATGGGGCGCGGCATTCAACACAACTAGTAACTTTTCTGTGGTTGGTATCTTTTATAAAAAGATAAATAGCCAACTCCACAATAAATCATCATCAGAAATGATATAGCACACAATCAACAAATTAAACATTGCACTGTCAAAAAAATGACAATGACAATCAAAATAAATTGCTAAGTAAATAAATTAAAGCTATCACAAATGCTTTATACTATTACATTGGAATCTTTACACTGTAAATGTATATTACAATTTCACTCCTCAGCGTAAGCAGGCTGAAACACATCTGTTGTAACTCTCCGACAAGTACACAAATGTGGTGTCTATGACTTTACATAAAGAATACAAGCCGCTTAGCACAGGCAATAAGGACATAACCGCAACCTTGGATACTACCGTACATGAATTATAAACAGTAATGTTAAGTGATCTGGCATTAGAACGTACTGTTCAGATGGATTTTGTGTCAGCCACTCATACCACATTTCATTTGAAGAAACAACCTCTCAGCTTGCTCAAAAATCTCATCTGTGGACATCCAAATGCCAGGTTTTTAAACATTGGAGGTACATTTAAAAAATCCACAGCTTGATGACGTCGTGCAAAACAGGCGAGGAAGCCAGCAGTTGTTCGACAGCAGGCCCGCTCGCAGCCTAGTTGGCCGAGAAGATCTGCTGCTGGCTGGCGTCGTTCTCAAACTCTGTCCACGCGTTGTTCAGTTCCATGAAGATCATCTTGGCTATGTTCTCATTCTCCATACCCATTTGCTGCAGAGGAACACACACACACACACACATTCTACATGGAGGTTAATGTATATGATACTGATACACACGGGACCTCTCTAAATAAGAATAGTCCCACACTTCCACTTCACAGATATATAGAGTTAGTCAGGACCGAGTATGTTAATTTTGTGAGGCGATTCCTTATGAGAAATGAAGTGGAAATGTATTTAAGCATTTTTCGATAAAGTGAAAATTGTAGCCAGTGAAAATCTAATTTGAAATTGCATTTCATCAAATATTTCCAAAATCATTTGAGACTAAGCAACAGACAGTAAAATCCTTTTAAGAAGTTTCCTGTTCGAAGTTTTCCTGCTTAATAAGCTCACATTTTTCAGTATTTTTTTTAAATGTCTTAACACTGTTACACTAAAGGGAGAACTTGAACCTATTATGAGCGTGGTGGAAATATCATCCCCTCTTTGGTATGTACTTGGGGTTTTCGATCACCCTTTTTTTGCTGTTACCTTCTAAACACAGAGGTAATGCCAGTTTACATACAGTACATTAATCAGAATATGAAAGGCAACAAAAAAGCCATCTTGTCGGCACTTGCTAAGGCTAACGGTCATCGCGATATCAGCATTAGTAAGTTTACAGGTGTGGTGGACCCAACAGGACAACATTTTTGTAGTAATTTGCACATTCTTGTTAGTCTTTCATGATTACAGACTAAATGTTAATTATTTATCATTTGTATTATTGTGAAGGAATATGTTTTATATAAACCCTGTCCTCGGCGTCTAATGACAACCCTTCACCTCTATCGACATACATTCCAGATCAGTAACAAGGCATGTCCGTGCTTGCTTGTACGTACGGACAACACCAGGTTCTTACGCTACACTGCACTTCAGTTTGCATACCCCTCAGGCATTCTTTCGCACACCTTTAAACATACAAATGCTGATACAGCAAAACACTGTTAAAATGTTTTTTAAGGAACTGAAAAAATAATGCTTAATAACCAGGAAAATTTCTTAAGTGGGAACTTCTTAACAGCGTTTCACTATATTGCGAAAACGATTAGCCTTAGAAAGTGCAGACAAGATCAATTTATTGTTGCTTTTCACATTCTGATTAATGTACCATATGTAAACGTGCATTACATTTCAGTACTTCAAAAGCAATGGCTAAAAAAAGGTGATGTACCCAAGTTCAACCAAAGGGAGGGATGATGGTGACGTGAGGTGAATATGGAGCACCACCAGAATACATGGTCAAGGGGAAACTGGAGATGCCCCAGAAAATCTGCCGATTAGCGGCACTGTCTAACACAATTTCCAAATGTGAAAATCTGAGAGCAACCCTGCCGGGAATTGAAACTAGTTTGCCTAGGTGGTAGAGAAGTTCTCCTAGCTACTACGCTAAACGTGGCGCCATGACCCACAGTGAGCTGATCAAACAGCTACACACACGGCCGGAGGTGAGAGGAGAACGTGGTCACCTTGTCGGGATGCACGGCAAGGCAGGCGCGGCGGTAGGCTTTCTTGACGTCTGCTGGGGTGACGAGCTGGTGCATGTCCATCTTGCTCCACTTGCAGTCCTCCCACACGACCGTGTGCACCGAGCACAGCAGAGCTCTGATGTTGTGGGTCTTGCCCTCCACCCACTCCAGGATCTTCAACACAACAGCACACTTCACTCTCTATACTGCTTCCGTACACTTTCGCAAGCCATCCACTTAAATATTTATATTATGACAGAATTTTAACAATGGAATTCTGCTGCAAAATTATGCTCACACTTGCACACACTTTACCGTTTAATTACATTTTTCTGTGCAGAAATTAAAATAAAACTGACTGGCTGATGTGCTGTAGACCTACAGTGCAAAATGCACAATTGTTTTAAAAGGGACAAGCTATTTATGAACAAAAAAAATATTTTTCTCTCAGTGCAGTTTAGTACACTGCAGCTATCAGCCTTGCATGTGATCAAGGCAGGTTGACAAATATTATCTTTCTTTTTAAAGCACTAGTGTTCTAAACAAGTACAACTTTAAACCGATAATACATTCGAGACTAATACACATGACAAGATCAAATGTTCTGCTCAGGACACCAACTACATTGCATCAAACAAAAACTAATTAATGATACTTAGACCTAAAAAAAATATGCAAGATAAGAACCAAGTTACCATCACATTCAAGTTGTGGTCGCAAGGCCCCTTATGCCCATTAGCCTAGGCAGAACATGTGAAAATGCAAGCAAACCAGGGTACTATTACGTATGTAAATGACAACTACAGTGTAATTATGGTATGACAGATGACAATGGTGAAATAAATTGATGCACGACACATACTGAAGTATTTGTGTGTGTGTATATATATATATATAAAATTTCGCCTCATCTTGACGTGTGGTCACGTTACCCCAGGTGGGGTATGACCCCTGGACGACTTGCTACCAGAGCCTACCAGCACGCCCCTAGGCAAGAGGCACCCACAGACACGGCAGTCAAGACAGTCTTCACATTTATGTCTGGCGTCACGCCTCCCCCCCATGCGTGATGAAACCCACATTCAAGTAAAACCGCACTTCCAGTCTCCCCCGAGAGATAGCGGGGAAATCCTGCCCGAAGACATCCTACCGGGAGAAGGGAGCTGAAGGGCCCGTAGCCAGCACTCCATATAGGCGAGCGCAGAGCCTCGTCTCGCCAGTTTATACACAGCAGCTCACTCCACTACCTCATGTGCTGGAGCTCTTCTCTACTACCACCTTCTTTACGAAGGACCAACGCTACCTTCAAGACATCTTCGAGACCTCCCCCTTAACACTCACTACCACTCTGGTAGTGACACCCGAGTCACTTCTGGACAACAACATTGGAGTTAGTTAGGGTCAGATACCTAGCCGCATCTGCTCTTGTCTAGTTTAGACCCAGCTCCTCTCCACCTGGTATTACCGTAGTTTACTTCCGTCACAGTTCATTGATAGTTAGGCGTAAGTACGAGCCACCGTGTCTATTCCTCATGGGAATAAACACTTGAACTTATCTAACCTCTGAGTATTCATTTCTAGGGTAACTGTGACTTTATCCCAAGTAGACGTCGGCCCACCAAGGGAAAGCAGGAGACTGCGTAGTTAAAACCCTCTTTGCCGAACCTAGAGTAGGACTGTGGGCTCCCCTAACCGGGTGCACATACGTCTCAAACACACACATTAGACGGCCACCCATACTGTGGATCAGGTACAACAAGGTACCTGTTACACATGTACGGTAGAGCCACAACCACCAGAAACACAATCCACAAGGCGGCTAGTCAGCCAGCTCAGCCAATTCACTCCATCCACCGCGCTATTATTGTCGCCGGAATAAGTAATTGGACTGAATCTGAGTGGCCCAGTCACAGCTGGCTTTACACCTAGCTAGGGACCTTCGTGACCTGCTCTTCCTTCGCGTGGCAGACTTTAGTTCCTTCCTCTGTGCCATACGCCCATAGGAGTGGTGCAAAGTGGAGAGCTAAGAGGGCAGCTACTGCCTCTGAGCCTAGCGTGAACTGCAACCCAGTGCCAACTGCCCTCTGCAGTTTAACCCCCGGGAACGAGCTCAAGCCGCCCACCAACTGGAGAGGCCTCACCTCCCAGCTCCCTCTTTCAGCCACCCCACAAGACCGGCGGCGAGCCATAAGTACCGCTGGGAATAGATAACCATTGGTTCAGACCCAACAGGACCAGCAGCCCTACGCTGGCTCCTACCAACACCGCCAGCCGCAGCACCACCTTCGCCCACGGACTGGGCACGAGTTCCAGCCGGCACCAGCAGCAACAGCGGCCGAGTCAGGAGATACCCCGGGCCACGCCCAACACAGGTAACCCAGTGGCTGTGTTTAAACCAGTAGCGCAAAGGACCGTTAAGCCCACACCAGACTTTGTGCCGTGCCGTCAAGTCACGCGTCCCAGCTTAAATACAGGCCGGGGTCCGGTTAGCAGCCAATAAAGTCAGTCCAGTCATATAAGCCCGTGCCTCTGACCGACACATTAAAACCTTGTCCGACCGTGATGTCGTCGTCAGTCACCCGATGTCATGCGTCAAGAGTTTTCATGGCACCCAACATGGGGCCACAGCGCTTTGTTAATTGGTTAATAAAGCAGAACCAGGCCAGCGCGACCCCAAGAAACAGTTAAACTAGCCAGGAGTCAAACAAAAACCAGCCAGACTTCGGGGAGCCTGTAAACACCCTGTGGCGCTCAATAGTAACAAGCCAAGATGTCCGAATCAAACCTGAGCCTTTCTGGTACCAAGGTGAAGCCACTTCCGCAATGGATGAAACCATTGACAACCAACCCGAGAGGTGATATACTCACATGTCCTAGAGCGGGTATTAACTTTATTAATTGTGCACACTGCCAAAACAAATACCATCACCTATGTTTGGAGTGGAATGATGAGCGCCGTTACACGGATGGACTGTAATACCACTGTAGTGAATGCCGGACACGCCAGACTGCTTTTTGTAGCTGGCTCACTTGCGCCGGACAAGGAATAAACACTGTAACATGTATTGTATGTGCGCAAACATTTAATCACGTATGCATAGATGGGTCAGACGAAAGAATCACGAGACCGGGCTTAGTATACACGTGTAAGGTTTGCAGATGTGCGAAAGAATACAGACCAGATAATCCCGGCACTCGCCACAGCACAATTTCCACCATGGGTATCAAGGGGCCCTAACTCCCAGAATTTGTGGGAAGACCCCACGATGACACTACGATCCGGTGACATACACAGAGGAATGCGAGAGGGAGTTTAAGGACAACGAAGTCCCAGTTGAACAATGGGTTGTTAAAACCCAGAAACAGTTAAAAGCGAAGGCGCTTGACTGGTGGAACAAATGTGGAGAGTTCATTACAGAATGGGGGCAACATTGTTCACGCCTTGCCACCCTGTTTCCGGGCGAAGAAATATTAGTGCACTTAACAACAGAGTTCAACAGTTGAACCCAGGCCACCGAGGAAAGAGGCCAAAATATTTATAAGGAGTAAAGTGCAAATTTACAGAAGGATTTTTCCCGAAGCAAACGAGTGAAGTTGTGTTCGCAAAGTCGAGCATATGCTGTTACCAAAACTACAAAATCTCCTCCAGCTTCCCAGGCCGCAACCCGTAGACGAATTAGATGAGAGGGCTTGAGAGACGAGCAAAATTTCAAGGCGCAAGCCATTCTAGATGAAACGCGCAGTAGCAAGAGCAAGGAGGTCGTTAAGCCGCCCGAACTGAAAGGGAGACCTCCCCTACCACGACACTTCCTTAAGTGCTGGTTCTGTCCAGAAGGGTACTTTAACTGGGACTGCCCAGTCAAGCAGGAGGCAGGTTGCGAATGGGGAAGGGGAACAACAGGAGCACCTGAACACCGGAGCGCGGGACAGAAGTTAAAGGAACTAACCAGGCGGGAAATGCCCCCACCACCGNAACAGGAGCACCTGAACACCGGAGCGCGGGACAGAAGTTAAAGGAACTAACCAGGCGGGAAATGCCCCCACCACCGGGGAACACGAACCCGTCTACATCCAAACATTAGCCAAAGAATTCGACCCAACTGAAGCCCCGCACATAGAAGTGGAGATTAATGGACGTTGAGCACTCGCCCTCTTAGACTCTGCCGCTACGGCTAATTTCATACACAGCAACTTGTTCATCACTGAGTAACAAGCTTCACTTTGTCCACAAACCCACCTAGTGCATATGGCACAGCACAACCAAACCCCTTAAGGTCGACAGCCGAACTACTCCGACAGTAGGGAGTTACCATCAAGTAACCCAAGCAGAATTCGTAGTCTCACCCGATATTACAGAGGAGGTAATCTTGGGGCAACCATGGCTACGACAACAGTATGTTATGGATCACGGCCAACAACGTATTATATCGGAGACAAGCACAGGGTTGACTGACAACTGGGAACACGGCCCGGACGCGGCGATTCCACCCCCTGATAGCACCCGAAGAAATTAATCACCAACTGGCAGAATCAGAATTCGCCCAGCTGCGGCAGATATTGGCCGACCATGCTGGACCTTTCCCTACGCCAGAAGCGTAGTATCCAACAAGAAATTTGGCCCACCACTGACAAGTCAGTGTACAACAGACCATACTGCGTGTCCGCCAGGAGGCAACACCTCATTATGATGCAAATACAGGCAATGAAGGAGCAGGGGATTGTGGAACAGTCACTCGCCTTACAATTCCCGGGTTGTGTTAGTCCCTAAGAAGGACGGGCAGTGTGACTATGTGTTTTGAAATAAATATTTACCTACAGAAATTACACTTTGTTGTGTCACTCATTCGAAACTGCAACACTGATATGTGAAAAAATCCAGTGTTAGCAAATCAAGAAAAATGTTTGCCTTGTAAGCAAGAGAAAACTTTTAATGTGTAATTATTTTGAAAATTGTCGGGCGTACGAGTAATTCATAACAGATGTCCTGTTGCGGTGCTTACTTCCTGTTATGTACTTGGCATCTCGCTGAAGTGAAATGATGCCACGAGAGTCAGCTTTCCTTTGATTGGCACACAGCGAGGGAAAATGCTTAAAACTTTCAATGGTAATGAAATTATGACTGATTTATACTTGCAATCACAGGTAAGTAGTGAAATGAATATTTCTGACATATTTAAAGAAATATTTAATGGATGCAGAAATACGTGAACACATTAACCCTTCAAAGAAACACATACGAACAAACATAAAAATCAATNATATTTAATGGATGCAGAAATACGTGAACACATTAACCCTTCAAAGAAACACATACGAACAAACATAAAAATCAATTAAAATTAAAATGCTAACTTCTTCAAATTCTACATAAAGCATAACACATTCAATTGGTGAAGAAAATTGTAATTTTATTAAGCAACTTAACTGATTCTAAACAATCATCGATTCCAAGCAACACATAATTTTTTTTGGGGAAAATCCTGGTCAAAATTTATTGGCATACATTTGATGGTTGAACCACTAGTTGCCTTCATATAAAATAAAGAGAGTTGCCTACCTTCATTTTCTCAGGGTCCATATCCTTGGCCATCTCTTCTTTCCTCATCTCGTTGATGGTCCTCGGGCCCCCGTCCTTCTTGGCAGCAAACTCGTAGCCTTGACTGCCCAGCAGGTCGCCGAACACATCCCCGCTCTTCTTCGCTTTGTCTGCACAATTCANATATTTAATGGATGCAGAAATACGTGAACACATTAACCCTTCAAAGAAACACATACGAACAAACATAAAAATCAAAATGCTAACTTCTTCAAATTCTACATAAAGCATAACACATTCAATTGGTGAAGAAAATTGTAATTTTATTAAGCNCTTCAAATTCTACATAAAGCATAACACATTCAATTGGTGAAGAAAATTGTAATTTTATTAAGCAACTTAACTGATCCTAAACAATCATCGATTCCAAGCAACACATAATTTTTTTTGGGGAAAATCCTGGTCAAAATATATTGGCATACATTTGATGGTTGAACCACCAGTTGCCTTCATATAAAATAAAGAGAGTTGCCTACCTTCATTTTCTCAGGGTCCATATCCTTGGCCATCTCTTCTTTCCTCATCTCGTTGATGGTCCTCGGGCCCCCGTCCTTCTTGGCGGCAAACTCGTAGCCTTGACTGCCCAGCAGGTCGCCGAACACATCCCCGCTCTTCTTCGCTTTGTCTGCACAATTCACAAACAAGGTCACTGACAAACATGACAAAAACCATTCATACCACTTACCAATTAGTGATAGGTGTGCAAAGTCTTCCATCACTCACCAAACNACAAACATGACAAAAACCATTCATACCACTTACCAATTAGTGATAGGTGTGCAAAGTCTTCCATCACTCACCAAACAATGCAGGCCCATAAAATATTTTTCATATTTTGATGACAAAAAAAAACATTCCTTTATCTCAAATGTTTTATTTCATAGTGGCAAAATGCAGTCAAATTTTAGTTCCCTCTATTTAACCACTTGTTATAAAACGCATGTTGGCAAAGTATTAAAAGCAGCAATGGAAGAGTAAACATTTTTTCACAGAGATAATTTAAAGTGCCCCTCTGTCTGTCCATCCGTCCGTCCGCATACATGCCCACCCATCAATCAATCAATCAACCACAGTAAATGTCTGTATTCTCTGCAAATGCTGCAGAGATTTGTGAAACGTTTAGTTGCGCTGGACCAATTGTTCTTGTTTAAGGCACACCTATACTGTTTGTATTGGTATTGCAATACTTGAACACTGCAAAGTTATGAAAATGTAAAATTCTCCGCGTGCAACTTATATTGTCATATCAATAACTTAACATCATGTTTAAATCAGCACATTTTCTGATAATCTACACATACGTCATTTTAAGTTTTAACGTCTCATTCGATACTATTGAATGTCGTTCCGAATACTGAGAAAACCATCCAGTAAACACCATCGCCTGCCAACCATGTTCCAAAATGCAAGAATCAAGGTGTAACTGTCTGTAATCAAACTGTGATCACCTCGCTAGGAGATCGGTGTCAACAGCGTGACGACCACAGCTGTACCATGCTGTAGCGAAGTTCAAAAAACTGATTAACTTACTGGCCGGGTCCTGCTTGTTGGAGATGGCAGAGTCGAAGTGCGCGCGGTTGTAGTCTGCGTTGGGAGTCTTGGCCTGGTGGTGTGGCGTGCCCGTGGGCGTCAGCCCCGGCCTGGGGGACGTGCTGCCCTGTGCGTGCACACACACATGGGGTCACCATCAACTGTGCACGTATGCGCACACACTTACACACACAGAGCCGCTGACACTGTTAGCAGTATTACCTAGTGTTTATTACAGCCAGGTTCTATCAGTTCTGTCATAACTGGAGTTCTAATTCAAATGTGGTATTAAACATACATAACTTTCACCTACAAATAATCTACATTTGTTTATCTGTTGCATCACCTTAATAAATATCTGCACACAAATAAGAGGAGAGGTCGCTCATTGGAGGCGACTGCTCTACCCAATGACACACTTTTTCGGCCAGCCTACAGAATCATCAGCAAGAAGTTACCTAATTTCACATTCTAAACATATGCCTTAAAAACAATAATATTAAATTGACGTGCCACGAGTGCCGNAAGAAGTTACCTAATTTCACATTCTAAACATATGCCTTAAAAACAATAATATTAAATTGACGTGCCACGAGTGCCGAACGAAATCATCTTGTTTTCATTACTTAATAACTAAAATAACTACATAAAAAATTTAAATGTAGGCAAGAACCACTGTGATAAATATTTTATATCCTACATTTTTCAATTTTATTTTGCAAGGAATTTGTTATAATGAATAACATGATAAAATTTAATGAAATTCATTAAACTTTCATTCAGACTCAGCTCTTATAAAATTATTTTTCATTTCCATTTACGTTCTACACAAATTCGTATTGTGTTTTTCATTTTTATTTGCACAACCCTAGTGTAAATGCGTGCAAGG
The DNA here is from genome assembly GCA_002778355.1 of Clitarchus hookeri. Taxonomy (NCBI): domain Eukaryota; kingdom Metazoa; phylum Arthropoda; class Insecta; order Phasmatodea; family Phasmatidae; genus Clitarchus; species Clitarchus hookeri. The sequence goes on from NQII01000262.1 coordinate 485,287, forward strand.
ATGAATAAGCAGCTCCGCAGGGTTTTCGAGAGCGCTCTGCTAATGTCACTGCTGGCAGTACCTGAGCCCAGGTGGTGGGACGGTGCTGTGGAGTGGTGGACGCGTTGGTAGGGCTGCCAGCTCGAGGGGTGCCGTTGACGGGCGTGGTCGGCTTGGAGCCTCCGGCCCAGCCCGCGCCCAGTCCGCTGCCCAGGTTGCCTGCAACCACCCTGTGTCTCAGTGGTCGCACACATCAGCATTCACCCCCACTACACCCTTGCTTCATAACAAATCCAATCCTGGAGTTAGAGGTGGATGGTAGAGTATCAACCTGTTACTTTGTATATGATACGCACTTGTATCAGGTACTGTAAATGAGTACGCTGCTGAATTATCAAACACATTTAGTATAACATTTGCCAGCGTGTTGCATCTGCTGTTCCATGTTAAATTCAGACTATTTTAATTATATTAAAAATGTGTGGTTAATTTAAAATCCACTTCCTTGGTTTAGATTTGGCAACTGCCCAATTAAGGGTCGGTTTGACAAAGGAAAATAAAATTTGTAAAATATTCAGATAATTTTATTGAGATAAAAAGTTAAACTTAAATTTTTTTTATCTAAATAAAGTGATGCCTTTTCCCCCACGACTTAACCTTCTCAAAGAAAAATTAAGATATTTTTATCTGGATTTGGCGTGAAAACACCCTGATGGCTCAGTCAACAGAAAATGTTAGGTATTTTACGTTAATAAAGTGAATAGTTTTTAGTAGTCGAGATAGTATTTTCATGAAAAAACAAGCAAAGGAAAAACATATTGCTAAGAAAAAAAAACTGTTTCGTTAGAGATAGTAACGGAAAGTATGAGCATAATCTAAAATAAGCGTGGCATCAAGCTGAAATGATACAAAGGGGAAGATAAATTCCACGTTCCCGGAAAATTGCATTTTTCAAAATGTTCTGTCAACACAATATGTAATATTATCAATGTTTCAAATTTTATTTTCCTTGCAACATACGTTTCTAAAAGGCGAGTAGTACAATTTAACACTTATTTAAAGAAAAATACGTATTCAGGTAAACATCCGGAATAAACGCTGTACGGCAAAAATTAAACCTCTGCAAATACAGGCTACAATTTAGTGTTATATATGATTAATAAGTTACTGTTATTTTTGCGGTCGAGTTATAGTTATGTTGTGTAGCTCATAATTTTGATTATTTTTTTAATTTTTGAACATTTATATGTTTTACATCTAGGCCTGAATTCATAACCTCAAATTAGGTGCATTATTTTATATTGAATCATTTACAGCAAATAAAACCACTGCAATAATATGACAATATTCAACACGTATTAAAATTTAATAAAAAAAGTTTTATATAGAAAACAGATAACTTTGCAATTACCGTTTCTCAAAATAGTTTTCCTACATCAACATTTTTCTGAACTCTTGTATTAATTTTGTTATAGTTTCCAGATTATACGGTGTTTATTACTGTTTAATGTTATGCTAATAATCTACAAATAATAATTCTCTATCACTTTCCAAATTTCTTTGTGAATAGTCTAATGTATTTGGTTATATTTTACTTCTTTAGCCCCATAAAGTGGTATTATCCAGCAAAATATGCTGTTAAAATATTTTATTTCCATATACAGAGAAAATTGAGATAAGGTGTGTAGTAAAACACAAAATACAGATTATTAAAAAATTTGGCACTTAAACTCGATAAAATATTGTTATCTCACTTGGTGAAAACTGCTTTAAGTGTTTCCTTGAAAAAATTTTTTATGAAGTATTTTAATCATGTCTTATTCTCATCCACACTTTGTTATACCACACAGTACACCCACCCAAAACACGTACTTTATAATATGCGCACCTGATAAAGCGTACCCGATAACATACACTGACAAGGCTAAACAAGAGACAGGCGAGGTGAAGAAGCCACGTACTCACAATTGCTGTATCCGATACTTTCAGTAACTGTATCAGTTTGGAACAGGTTCAGAAAATCGCTGTAACAACACATCCTGAAGCATTTGGTCAGTTGCAAACAAAAGTAGGCAGGTGTGCCTTCCCTTTCATTTCTGCCTTCTGGTCCGCACAACAGGATGTGGCCTTGTTGCTACACGTTCACATGGGAAACCAGTGTGCGCTGCTTCAAGATCCGTAAGCACGGCTACTATTTCCCACTAAGTAAGTTCTAACATTCACCGACCTACCACCAGATGCTTTACCCATGTTACTAGTGACTGCTGTACTCTCTCTTACTGTCACTCTCAAGACGGAGAACTAACTATCGCCAAACATCAGTGCTTTCCCAACCGGGTGTTGCAACATGCAGGGGATCTAGTGAAATGACAACCATTTTGAGCAGCACTGTACTAGTGCAATGCGGAAAATTTCTCAACATCAAAACAAATTAAATAACCATTTCACACAAATTGGGATCCATACATATTTCAGCATAATTAAATATAAAAATCGAAAGCACAAAACAAGGCTTGATGGAAAAATATTTACCCATTTCTGCAAAATAAAACTTCAATAAATTTTATAAATAAGTGTAAGTGTGTGTGTGCGCGTGCACATGTACGCTTGTGTGTGTGTGTTTATATATATAATTTTTGGAATAAAGAATGGAATAAACCCTTGTGTGGCACAAAAACAGGGTGGTTTAACAAAGAAACGCACCAGTTATGAAAGTACTTTTACATTCTGCAGTACTCACCAATGTCGGCGAAGGGGTCACGGGCCTTGGACTCTAGGTTGGGGGTGCTGGCGTTGCGAGGGATGGTGGGGGACGGCTTGAGGCCGGCAGAGGGACCTGTGGGGCCGGGGCTGGCACCCACGAAGTTGTCCCAGCTGCCCAGAAGATTGGCCGAGCCCGCCGCCTTGCCGGCACCCACACCACAACTCTGGACAGGGACCTCTCCACGTTTGTCCTGCCTCGTGCACTTGTGCTCAAACTACACACCAGTGATGTTACCCACTTCCTACCACACATGCTACACTTATCACTATTTACACAGCTGACATAATTAAACACTTTTGAAATTACCACCTGAGAAAATAAATTGCTAGGAACTGCATACATTGAAACCTGAAAAATGATTGATGTTTTCACAATTATGTTAACAGCAAATAAGCTACAATAGTTCCACATTTTAAATATAATGTTTAAATCGGAAGCAATCTGAATTAACTTTTTTTATAAAGATAAGTAAGAATTGGCAAAAAAAAAAATTTGTCACAATTTTAGAGTGTCACCTGATTAAAGCATATGTATAATACAGGTCTAGGAGCTCAAGCTCCTTCATCACCTATAATACAAAAAAAGTACTACACTGAAGAGAGCATTTGCATTTCAATGACAATTCTTGTTTATGTCTACAGTTCTGTGTATGCACACATCATGAAAAATGAACCAGGTGCAATGGACTAATCCACAAAATAAGCATTATTTTATGTAGTTGAATTAAGTGTACTTTGCTGTGAAGATTACGATTTCATTGCAGGATAACAAAATTTTTAAAGGAAAAGTCGAGGTTGATTTCTAGGCAAGATGTCAAAGATTCCTCATTACTGCCTGCCAAGGATTGAAGAAAACTTATAACTTTAGTGAACCTGTCTTCTCAAAACTCTATGTTATTGAGGCAAAACAAGCTCTTTCAGAGGAAGCTAGCAGAGAAATTCCTTTGATTAAACATATCTACCATGAATAAGCACAATGGACGTGAATGTCTGGCATAAAATAGATGACCAATAGAGGAAACTTCAAAGAGTTAGGCATAATCAGTGCAAATATGCAACCTGACAGTTTTTGGACCAAACTTCTTGTTTACAAAGATGCTTTAGGAAAATGTGACTTCGGTGAGCTGGCTCCATTTGTATTGGATGTCAAAGCCCTTCCAAACTCTTCAGCAAAATATGAAAGAGTATTTTCTAAAGTGAATGTTACCAAGACTAAACCACGAAACAAACTGCTAACCTCCGCACTGAGTAGTCTCCTCCAAACTGAACGAGTACGACCTGGTGGTTCCTACAACTTTCTGTCCACATCTTATACATCAATCAACATGNCGCTGAGTGGTCTCCTCCAAACTGAACGAGTACGACCTGGTGGTTCCTACAACTTTCTGTCCACATCTTATACATCAATCAACATGAAAAAAAGACAATTTGTACAACTGGCTAAAAGTTTGTGCTTCTACATCTTAGAATCAATGGAGTCGCAGACTAGAGTACACATGGTATGTTCTCTATACAAGGCCATGTGAATAACGCAACTGTGGCAAAACCCAACTACAACAGCAGAGAAAACACTGTTTGTTACTGGTAACATGTGATCAGCCGCTATCTGCAATATGCACCTCAAAGCCTGCTCCCCCGAACGGATCGAAGAGATCTTTCTTGGGCTGGGCGGCAGGAACGGAGTTGGGCTGACCTGCCAGCAGGTCACCAAAGCCATCGAACACGCTCTGGGTGGAGGGGGTGGGGGCAGGGAACCCTCCCAGCAGGTCTATGTTGCTGGCTGGAGCTCCATTGGCTTCTTGCGGTGCATCGCTGGCGAGGTTCAGAAGGTCCACTGCGTTCTCGCTCTCGCTGCCGATGTTCAGCAAGTCTGCCTCGAGCGTCGGCGCTGGGGCTGAGGCAGCCGGCTGTGGAGCCTCTCCGTCGTCTACCAGCACACCGTCCCTGTCTTCCTGGCATGACTGCCGCCACACAGAACATTTACCTGAGTACAGCTGGGTTACACCAGGATCAATAAGTGTACATGGTACAAATATGGTGGGTGACATTATCTTCAACACAATCATGAAAATAATGCCTTTATACATTAGCAGAAAAGAAAAAAAACAGCAAAGTCGTAAACATGGGAAACATTCCAAAACAACTGCTGTCTATCATTCTTTTGTCTACATATGCCTGTTTTGCTATATTCGCTCCCACCCAAACATAATTATTGTAACGTTACCTTACTGTGGTATTATTTATACACTGCATAGTTTCTATTTTTTGGCATTGAAAGAACACAATAAAATAATTTAAAAAATATGACAATTTTTGTAATGCAGTATACAAACAAGAAATTACTTTTAATGCCTGGCACAAATTCATCTCAGCAGAATATGTCATAAATTTAACATTTTCTGTTCTCGTAGAAGGTGAGGATCATACTCACTCTGACATCAGAATCAGAACCACAGCTGTCGCGATACTCGCGAGCCACGGGGATCGGGACGGGTGGAGTGGGCCTCTGGGGTCGCTGGGGCTTGGTGGTCGTCTCTGCAGTCGGCCGGTTCACTGACACACAAAACAGCACCATCAAGATACACTGAACACGACTTCCAGAACAAATGTAGTAAAACAGGGAAAGAGGGGTAGAGTGAGATGGAAAGAGACAACAGATGGAAAGATGGAGGGGAAGGGGGATAAGGAGATGGAAAGAGGGAGATGGAGAAAGAGAGAGGGAAGGGGGAGAGAGATGGAAAGGGGGATAGATCGAGTCAGAGGGGAGAGGGGAAGAGATATGAAAAGAAGGGAGGGGAAGGGGTAGAGAAATGTAAAGGGGGAGAGGGGAAGAGATATGAAAAGAAGGTAGAGGGAGGGGCAGAGAGAAATAGAAAGAGGGGCAGAAAGGGAACAAGGGGGGGATAAAGATGGAAAGAGGAAGAGGGGGAAAGAGGATGCAGAGGTAGAAATGTGGTGAAGGAGGGGAGAAATGTGGAGGGGGAGGGGGGGAAATGTGGAGGGAGAGAAGAGGGAGAGGAGGAAAAGAGGGAGAGGAGGAAAAGAGGGAGAGGAGGAAAAGAGGGAGAGGAGGAAAGAGGGAGAGGAGGAAAGAGGGAGAGGAGGAAAAGAGGGAGAGGAGGGAGAGGAGGAAAAGAGGAGAGAAAGGGGGGAAAAGAGGAAGCACGTTTGACATATTTCAGATCCAATTATTAGACGTTTGCGCACACAACCAGCTTAAAAACGATGGTTGCGGGAAATTTTAAGTGATGGGAACAAAAGATATTTCAATCTATGTAACATCCAATAAACAATAAAAGTGGGCAACTATATAATTATTTATGTACAAATTTTGCCGGGACCACTGAATGTTAACTGTGGATACTGTCTATCAGTACATGCGTTTTTGATACATCGAGAGTCTACTGTAATGATACGGCATCAATATCACAGATTCTCAATCACCTGAATGACCTGCCTTGTCCAAGAAATTTCAATAAAGACTGCTGAATACTTTTTATTTTATGACTCAACAACTGGTAACATTACAACGGTTTCTCTTCCCCCCACTACTCAACTCAACAATGTGCCTGGTGACTCTACATGTCCTACTAACAGCATTTCAGTTTTTCTTCACTGGGAACCAACCAACAGATACATCATTAGATGCAAACAGCGACATGGTCTGACGTAAGATAACCCCTCTGCCACCAGACTCTAGTATACCTTCTGACTGCTAGCTTCACGGAGTGCCAATCACAACTCGACAGACTGCGNCCCTCTGCCACCAGACTCTAGTATACCTTCTGACTGCTAGCTTCACGGAGTGCCAATCACAACTCGACAGACTGCAGTGTGCCATAACTCACTGCATCAAGAAGCCAGCAAAACCACGAGGGAGATATCAGACACGGAAAATGTTTGGTCAGACTTTTTCGTTTATGCACAAGTACCTACCGCCCTGCGAATACTTTTTTTCTGTGTCCTTTTTAAAAATGTAATTACGAACTTGGCAGCCTATTCTCACCATTTCTTATTAATAAATATATATATTTACTTAAACAACAGCCTGCAGTACTGCCACTCACCAAAAGTGTCGAACAGCTCGTCGCGCTCCATCTTGGAGGAGAAGAGGATGTCTGGCTTGAGACTGCGGGACATGTGGCCTTGCCAAGGCATGAGCTTGCTGGGTCGGAGTTCGTCGTCCAACACAAACACGTTCAGGATGAACAAGAACCGGTCCTGGTAGTGCTCCGCATCCGCCAAGTCGTCCAGGTCCTTCCTGTGCATCACACCGCATACGTAGACATGCACACGGCGCCCCGGCTACACTTTCACCACTTTACAACTGAGTTTGATATCTGATTGGGCTTCCAATGCCTATAGCGACAATGGTAGGAGGAAAAATAGAAAACACTATGCATGTATAACATAACAAAAATAGAAGACAAATTTTAATTTAGGCTGTTATCACTTTCTTACTGCATTTTTGTTCCTCATCAAATACATACTGCGTTTTGTTTAAATTTTTTTTGTTCCTTTTTTCTTTGTCACTGAAGGCAATGAATGTTAAAACAAATTTCAAATTTGATTCTACCACAGTATTACCATCAAAAAGACCACTTTACACATCTTCCCAGGGGCCGAAGAAATGAGAGTTAACGGTACACCATAACGTTGAGGGTGCTAGTCGACACACAACCAACCGGAAAAGAAAAAACAAAACCAAAAATGGTTGCGTGCACTCACACATACAAACACACAAAGTGACTGGCTCATGTGCCACCACCAGGAGCACGCGTGGTGCCAAATTTAAACAAGCTGTCCTACAACACTTTCAAGCAGAAAAAGATGGTGGGGGAGAGAGAGGGGTGAGGGAAGAGAGAGGGGGGTGAGAGAGAGGGAGAAGAGAGAGGGAGGTGAGAGAGAGGGAGGAGAGAGAGGGAGGTGAGAGAGAGGGAGGTGAGAG
>NQII01000262.1:494057-508485 GCA_002778355.1 Clitarchus hookeri
ACAGAAGCCCCACTCAACCAAGAATTCGCCCAGTAAATCCGAGTAACCGAACTAGCACAGTACCGCACCTCTAAAGTTTTGATGTTGTGTATTTGTGAATATATACATGAGACAATATATATTCGTACTTCAAAATACAACAATAATAGTCTACCTCATTACAATACCCACAACCTCCACGCACTTTATAGTCGGTGCCTGGGGGACATTAACTCTGACCAGATAAGCCACCATGTCTTCAACAGTGTACCAAAGCGAGATGAGTTAAGTTATTGAAATCTTCACCTGCGGAGATTTCCCTTCAACAGTTTGTTTATGCAAACCTCTAGTAATGAGAAATGCACTGCCTATCAAAAACACCACATTTATATGCTCGCCTCTCCTTCTGTTTCAGCACGACCTCACTTCCATCTCTTACATGCTTCGAGAGGGTGGAGGACACTTTACTAGCACTGTTTCGTTGATGAAACAATTATTTAGATGCACTGACTCATCAGACAGCCAGTTTCACTGATCTACTGCTGAAGTCCCTTGAACAGCTGCCAGGAGCGTTGCACGTTCAGCACCAAATTCAAAACCACGTCCAATCCAAGTCAATACACAAACACATATTTAGAATATGAACACTCACCCTAGGCTTTCGCTTCAAGTGATATCGCCAACTGTTGCGTTAGCCAGAGATTACCCACACTGATTGGTCGTATGTCCATTCCATGACCAAGGACCATCATCTATGAATAGGGGCCGGAAAAATTCGCAAGTTGCGATGAAAGCAATTTATTTGCAAATTTTAAGTATAAATGCAATTTTTTAACTAATTTTATTTTAAAAATGCTATTTTGGCGATTTTTGTTAAAAACTCCAAAAAAAGCTGCGAAAAATGGCACATAGATACTAAATAGCAGTTATTTCAATTCAATCACTTGTTCAGTTTTTTTTATATCAGAACTAATTTACCGATAAATGTGAGAAATAAATACATACCAGTTCAAAAAGTAGTGCTAACATAGTCGGATACAGAAAGCAATACCTACATAATTTTCAACTTTATGTTGAACACATTGATAGCCTATGTTACGTATTTGACAAGTTTAACTACAATTAAACAATGCAAATGGGAAAATTAAAGAAAGCATTCATAATACAGTAGAACCCTGTTATACAGTTCTCACAGGAACCAAGAAGTATTAACCTTGTAAGTAAAAAAAAAGTACAAGTTACGTGCGACATGGTGAGGAAACTAACAGGTTATTTCGGAAGTGGTAAATTACATAAATATGACTAAATGCAGGGCAGTGAGGCGTAAGCGAAAACAATGTGTTGAAAATGCATTTTATTTGTGTCTTCTATTAGTATTACTTGTGCATGTGTACATAATATACTGTATACCGACTTTGTATGCCTTGGAGAGTACAATTTATACATACACTTACTTGTTAATACTTCATTGTTTAATGATCAGAGCATACAATTTTCTGCGATGCTACAAAAATTTTTGTTCAATCGATGCAGTAAACATTAAATTTTGAATTCTGCAGATACTTACTTTTTTTTAGCATTATTTACATAAGAACTTTGTTGGGACACCACAGAAAATTTTCTGTGGACACTGACTTTCGATCCATCCGTGCTCGATGGATTGAGTTTCCACTGTATCGGCGCAGGAAAGGGCCGAACAATATACAATTCACAGGTTACACGCTACAGATGGAAATAAAATATTATTAAGTAAGTTCTGTAACTGCAATGTCGTGGGAAAAAAAAATTGAGAAACACGCGACTTCAGTGAAGCATATGCTGAAGAAAATGAACTGTGTAGATTGACGTTTACAAACACCACTTGTGTCAGTTGCAAACTCGACGAAGCACCAAAAATTGGACAGTTTTTTTTTCGGGGGAAAAAAAAAAACCTGTGGAAGTTTCTACAAAGGCAAATATCCCACTAGAAAAATTGGACAATTCAGCCCTGATTTTTATTTGTATGTTTTAAAGTTTGTTTTTTCTTTCGGCAAAAGTAATGAGAATTGAATTTTGAATAATTCTTACAGTTAACAAAATTCCAGCATCTAAAGAAATAGGTGCTAATTTTTCCAGCCTCTATCTATGAATAGCGGCCTAGGGACTGGTACTTAAGTGACAAACTTCTCTAGCTTCTAGATACATACTAAATGACAACAGTTAGGTAGTCAACTCACTTTTCCTTCAGTAATGTTGAATTGCCTGAGCCGATCGTACTCCTGTAGCGTGGACAGGACGCACTGTCCTCCTTGATACACCTCTACGTACGGGCGACAACCATCCCTTCAATCGCAACACACACACACTCCACTCATTAACAACTTACACAAATGTCTCACAATGGATTGATTTATTTCAAGCACACGCCCCTGCGAAGCTAAGTTGCGTGTTACAGGAAGCCCATGACATGGCCTACCACAAGTGGAACAAACACTCACATTGCATTCTCCTGACTGGCTGTACAGCAATGAGTGGATGTTACTAAGTGGTGGCTTCCTGTCACCGCCACACTTCACTGAATGTTTGAGGCAAAGAAGTTTCTCTTTTCATTAAATACACAATTGTTTTAACTCAATGCATTGTTGCCTACAACCATTTTTTTTGTAGCTAATAACCACAATTTCTTTTATTTGCTTTCTAATATAGTTTGTTTATGGAACAAGTGAAGTATAATTTTCCAATAATATTCTACAACTGTTAACAGCATGTTCAGAAACGTTATTTAAAGTTTCATCATTACTTAAACCTTTAATGCTCTGAGAGTGTGACACAGAAGAAGTGGAAGAGAGAGGAGCAGGATGCGGCTGGAGAGAAGGGGTGAAGGGAAGTGAAGGTAGGTGGAGAAGAGCCGAGGTGAAGGTATGTGGAAAAAAGGTGGGTGAGAGGAGAGTGCAAAGGTGCAGGAGAAGGAGGGAAGTTAAGGATAAGGGAAAGAGGAGAAAATGAAGTTAAAGGATGGGGTTGGAGGAAAGTAGAAAGCGATGTGGTAGAGGGGTAGTGGGTGGTGGTGAAGAGAAGGGGAAAGCAGAGTGAAGAGTTGCTGGCAAGAGCAGGTAGGAAGAAGGGGGTGACAGCAGGAGTGAGGGAATAGAAGGTGTGTTGAAAGAGGAGAGAGGGGTGGAGGAATGGGCCAGGAGGAGAAGGGGTAGAGGGAGGATGTGGAGGAAAAGGAGTAGAGAGAGAACAAGGAGGGGAAGGTCCAGGGTCAGAGGGAAACTTCATTCTTCCTTCAAATCATATTGTAACAGGAATTCGAAAAGTGAGGAAGCCAAATAAATAGGAATTATTGGGCTGAAGTTCAACGAAACAGTTTAATTTGGTTTGAGTGTCAATAAGAGCCGAACAGTAAAGGCTTGGCTTGCTCAGCTGGAAGGGTTTTGAACTTCGACCCATCTTCAGAAAATTATACTGATTCCATCTGATGATACATTTATAATCTGATGATGAATTTAATATTACTTTGGGTTACCACTGAAAATACAACAAACAAAAAAAGGTTTTAATACTATTATGAACATATTCCACAAAATATAAAAATTACGGTTCAATGCATACCATTATTTTGTACTCATTTCTAGGGTTACATAAGAGTTTGAAGCTTACTTTGGCATCTATGCAGGTAAACACAGAAAAACTTTGAAATTAAAGTTTGAAAGCCAAGCTCATACTTCTAGCAATTTCTCATATCTGCAGTTATGCGAAAAAAACCTGGTACCACCAATATGAACAACATGCTTACTCATGATGATATAGAATATGCTTTTGCGTCGTGCAGCTCTGCCTTCAGACGAGACAAGGCAGGTGCTATATTCTCTAGAAAAAGTGCAACTGCCGGTAGATGAAAAGCCACATGCCAACAAATGTCTCACCTGACTTTAGTGAAGAGAGGGACGGGCTGCAGGGTGATGGAGATCAGAGTGACAGGATGGAAGTGCGGTTCCAACGGCGGCTCCCGCAGTATATGACTCAAGTAGTACAGGTACCTGCCAAAACACACAAACACTATTACACAACACTGTCTGTTCCATTTGTCTTTCAAGCAGAGTGTTTAACCCTCTGCACTTGTGTGTTGAACCACGTATACCATATTTAATTTCTTGTTCCCGTCACACTAGATCTCCAGTAGCCAGAACTGTGTTACATTGCTCTCTAGATGTTTTGGAATGCACGTCATTTTGCTGTGTCGTTACAGGCAAATATTTTCCCATACATTAGAAGACTATGTATGGGCCTGCCTTAACATAGCAGTGTGAAGGATTAAAATGATCATAGAAAACTCATGTAAATACATAAATAAAAATTATGTTTACAAATGTATGCTTTACCTTTTGATAAAGAATTACAATACATACAGAATAAATCTAAATATAAAGGGAAACAATGTAAGAGAACAGCAAACAGAGTTCTCATTCGTATGGTGAGGCTGCGATGGCGTAGTGGCGAGACTACTCGCCGCTGCGATGGCGCAGTGGCGAGACTACTCGCCGCTGCGATGGCGCAGTGGCGAGACTACTCGCCGCTGCGATGGCGCAGTGGCGAGACTACTCGCCGCTGCGATGGCGCAGTGGCGAGACTACTCGCCGCTGCGATGGCGCAGTGGCGAGACTACTCGCCGCTGCGATGGCGCAGTGGCGAGACTACTCGCCGCTGCGATGGCGCAGTGGCGAGACTACTCGTCTCCCACCTACGCGAACTGGGTTCGCTTCCCAGTGAGGTCGCTCCCAGGTTTTTGCGGGTGGGAATCGTGCCGGACGATGCTGCTAGTTGGCAGGTCTTTGGGACAAAGAAAATTTCTAGTTTGAAGAACAGAAATGCTAATACACTAACTACGAGAACAATAAAAACCAGCAGAGAACTATTTATGGAAAATTTAATTTTCCTTGAATTACGTAAAAAAAACACAAAGAAAAATAATATAGGTTCATTTGGTAGAATTGCAAACTCAAAGACACGCAAGTGACACTAGCCCCTGCAGTATAAAATTATTTTTCTAAGATGGAAGTATAAATACATTAAAGATTAAAATGTACTCTTAGCATTTTACTAAATCATTCAGTAAAGATGAAGACTCAAAATTATCTATACCAAATTCCATCTGTTAGGCCTAACTTGGAATGTATAAACATACAAAATATAAAATTTACATTCTGTGGCAAAATCTTTTGTAAACACATATATATACCTTTATTATTATGAAATATGTTAACATATTTTTTTATGCTCACGCCTACATCACAAACAAATTGCTAAACGTGTTGTGGTGTGTATTAAACAATACCATAGTACTGTAATGAAGGTTGGGTCAGATGTAAATAGTAGACATTAAGAAGTCCAGTGTTAAAACTACCTACATACGGGAAACGTGAACACCTTAAATATAATTACGTATGTCAAAATAGACTTGGCAAACAAAAAAAAACTGATTTTGGAGAAACATCTTTAATGTTTTGCCTAACTGCGTTAAACCACATCTTCCGGTTTGCTTAGTTTCTAGCGAGATGTACTGTACACTGCGGTACAATAAACCATTCCTATGATTTTGGTATACTTGACTCTTTACTTTCTCTTTCCATTATTTCAAAGAATTTCTATTTGACCAAATACGCATCACCTCTGAAGTAAATAAATGCGGCGACCGAGGTCGTATCTAACTTGTGACGTCACGGAGTGAGCAGGCGTGACAAGACACATTTTGGCGGGCTTTTCAAACGCAAGACTTTCATTCAATCATAACTTTTTCAAAACCAATTTTTTAATCATGATACTTGTAAATACATTTTCAACACATAAATGATTGAAAATCAAGTGCCAGCAAAAAATGTGCATGCTGCCTATTGATCGCCACGACTCCAAGATCCAAGCGCTCACAGCTGNGTTGTAAATACATTTTCAACACATAAATGATAGAAAATCAAGTGCCAGCAAAAAATGTGCATGCTGCCTATTGATCGCCACGACTCCAAGATCCAAGCGCTCACAGCTGGCAGCAGGGTATGCTTTGTTCTTCCACTCTGAGCGACGGAATGTTGTGGTGTCATTACACACGTATTATATCGGCGTCAGAATGGTTGATTCACCACATCATCTAGAGACCGCAAGAGTTTCGTCATACTACCCGGGATAACAACAAGATCGCTGTCTTCGGTAACACTTCTCAACATCAACATGGCACGCTTCTGCAGTGCACCACCAAGCCAATATTTCCACACAACATTTACCCAGTCCCGAACCAGTGCATCAGTCATCCAACCCTTTTCTTGTGCCCACACTGTGATTCCAGGTGAAACAATTCTTTTGGCACATTTTTGCATTTGAATATTACATACGGTGGTAGCTTACGACCGCCCCCTGTAATGACCGACACCTTCGAGCATCACTGTTTGTCGGCACCAATTGTTTGATTCAGGAATGTCAAACCACACAGGGGTTTAATCAGCGTTGCCAGTTTGCAATACAAATAATTATTCTTTTTTCGCAGGGCAATTACATACCTATGAAAACCTAGCAGGTTTGTATCATACTCCTCAGCCATTTTATGTGCCAATGCAGTCTTGCAGCAAATAGAAAGCTGTTTCTTCTTCTTGTATCTTTGTACCCATCCATTACTTGCTTTGAATTTTGCTGGTTCGATGCTTCTCATTGCAGCATTTTAGTATCATCCCCAGCCAGGTCACTCCCGGATTTTCGCATGTGGGAATAGTACTGGACGATACCGCTGGTCGGCGGGTTTTCTCGGGGATCTCCCATTTCCCCCACCCCTTCACTCTGGCGTTGCTCCATTCTCACCGCAATCACCTCATCGGCTCTCAAGATCTCGCTGTCATGAGCCACCCAAATCTCTTCGCTCATTTCAGTAGAAACTTAATTAAATTCATGACAAACTCAAACAGCTTCCTTTGTACTTCTGGATACACACACATCTTGCCATGAAACACATATTTGTTTTTAGGTTCACTTTGGAACTTTTTCGGCACCACTCCCGAACGCATAGCACATTAACGGAAAACTGTCTTGCAGCAGTTTGTTTACAGTTTTTCTCAGGGTATCACACTACTTAACTTAAATGCTACGCGGCCGTCTTTTCCCCAATTTTAAGCCACATGTCGCGCAGCACTATGATCTCTAGCGCTAATACCGGTTGTAAAAATAACTTGGGTGAGTCCATTCCTTGTTTTCATGCTCGATGAGTGGCATTTGACACACAGAGGAGGTTGGTTCTTTGCCACCGGTGTTATCCATGAATATTTTATACTTTTATTTAATTTGTGGAATTTAGAATTATGATGGGTGTTATACATGGGCAGGTGTTACACTAGCACGAATACGATTATTTACTGAGATATGCAAGTATGTGCGAACACTGATTTCTCAGACACTGGTATTTTACTAATAAGTTCCTTCAAGCACACAAAGAGCAGGTTTCTGCCAGAGCTCGACAACTTGCCTCATTTCTGACGGCTGCAGTCCCGGCGGCATGCGCCTCACGGCGAACATCTGTGCAGCATCCTCAGGCCTGTGGAACATGTTGACGAACATCAAGAATGCACACGCCAGAGTCGCCGACACTGCCTTGCCGTCCTGGGAACACAAGTCCATCTCCTAGCAAACATGTTGCATGCTTGCAAATACATACAATGTAAAAAAAAATTTTTCAATATTAACAAGTGTGGATACAGTAGTTCAACAGAACTTTACCCCTAAATTCTTTATTTTTCAAGTGAATTATTCTTCACTGTGTGTGTGTTACTTTATTTATGAATATTATATTCAGAACGACAGAATGGACAAACCAAACAGAAAAAACTCCAGGTGCCGGGACAAAAACAAAAAAAAATTCAGCAAGACACTCTTGGAAAAAAAAAATTAAACCTCAAACAATATAAACACATTATGTAAATTGTAGCAAAAGAAAAATTGGTGTATTAAATAACATTTATTTATTCCTTAATAGAGTTGGTGTAGGACTGTACATTTAATATGCTATCCATAAATAAAACAATGAAGGTTTTTGTGAAATAATTTGCATTCAAAATAAAAATTTGCACTGTTCTAAAATTATTTAAATCAAATTCACACTGGTTTAAAATTGGCCTTCAATCATGACAGAAAGAAAGAGAAAGAAAAAGAAAGAGAGAGAGAGAGAGAGAGAAAGAGAGAGATCATGCCTGCCGAGAGAGAGATAGAGATCATGCCCACTTGAGACCATGAAAAAAAAAACTGCCCGTAAATGCAACATTTGCCATATTTGCGACTTGGGACTATGAACTGAACCTGGATCACCTTGGTGAAGGCTGGGGAAAGACTCACGGTGCAATGCACGATGCAGATGTTCCTAGACTCCTGCTCGAGGAAAGCATGCATGTCGTTGCACAGCGTGTAGAGGGCGTGCAGTGGCGGGGCATGCCGTATCACGCCGACAGACGAGCCCTGGGCATGAGGGGACCACCCGCAGTCCACCACAAGGCCCCCCAGGCGCGCAGACGAGTACGACCGCCCTGACAGGTTGTACACTGCATACTGGCTGCCTGTGCACAACGCACCACACTGTGTTACACACTGTGGGCAACAGAAAAACTAAAACCATTCTACTGCAATACATCCCTGGATACTTTAACGTCTCAAAATATATTTCGTTTTTTTATTTCATGAACTGTGAAGCTTCTATGTGTAGTATAATGAATGTCGATTCATTTTATATATTTTGATTCCACTTCAAAATCAAAATTACTATTCTTGCAATGCAAAACTTTAAATCAATCCAACACTTTTAACAAAAAATTTGTGCACATCACTTATACCATCTGCACACTGCAATCAATACAAGTCACCTAGTAGGTTATCTGTTCTGTAGATGCAACTATTACAATCAGTTACAATTAAAAATGGATAAAAACAAGGCAGGGGCAATCACTTGAGTAAGGAAAAACATAGATAGTCCAATTTGAAATTTCTTTACAGAAGTTGGTGATCACTCAGTAACATGCATTTTGTGTAAGCAGTCGTAGAAACAACCAAGTGATAGTCTATTATATCTTATACGTCTATTTTGCATGTTTTGTAACGCTATTAAGGAGTACATTATAATCATAGTGGGTGATGCGGCAAAAGCGGAGGGGGCCTTGATGACGTGGAGGGGGGGAGAGGTTGACGTTGCGGATGTGGCGGATGACGACTTGGTGGACATAGAGGAAGATGTGGCGGTCGTAAAGGATTACGGGGGGGGAGGAAGGACATGGAGGAGGGCGAGAGAGACATGGAGAGGTACGTGGAGGGGGCGAGGTTGACGTGGAGGAGGGCGTTGATGACGAGGGGGGAGGAGAGTTTGACTTGGCGGAAGTTGTGGGGGGCCTGGAAATAGAAGTGGAGGGCATGGAGGGTGATGTGGGTGCGTGGAGGGTGACGTTTCGGAAGTGGGGGGGTGACGTGTAAAATGTAAGGTTTTTATTGCATTGTATATTGTAGTGGTGCATTTTCATTGTTTTTTTCAAACTGTTTGGCCTGTAGGTACAGTACAAATAAATATTCACATTTGATTCAAATTGCCATGAATATTTACTATTTGCTTTCTAATGGAAAATGAATATTCACACATGCCTGCTGAGAACTGCTACTTCTGAGAACCGCTACTTGTTATAACTTTTGATTTCAGAGCTACAGGTATGAAGTTTATGATGGGTATGTTGACAGAAGACCCAATGCAGGATTGGGAATTCCATTATTTAGACACACCCATCCCTTAGTAAATAATATTAATAATCAAACATTTTGAAGTTTGTGAGACTGGCGTGACTGCTAATTTGATACCGGCATGTGACGATCAAAGGACAGTCACAGTCACTTGTTTCCAATAGTCTTTTAAGACTGTGATGGCAATGCATACATGTTTAGAAGATAGTCACGTTTTGTCTAAAAAAAACTATCACACTCATGAAGGAACAATTGTGGTAGAAGCACGAGTGGAAGTTCAGGACCTGAGTGTGGTAACAGAAGGTAAAGGATGAGTTGATATGCCCCATGCAGAGAACGCGTAGGAAGAGTGTGTCCAGGAGAGCAATGGAGCCAAGCAAAGCTACAAGGAAGACCCAGGAGAAGGTAGAAGAGCAGGTAATGTCAGGAGCAGTGCAGGGAGAGAAGCGTGAACACACGTCGAGATAACCACGTCCTACTGCAGGCTATACCAGCAGTATGTTGGCATTGACAACTATGTTACCTGCTCAACAACACAAAAAAAAAAAACATCCATAAACAATATTGTTCTTTAGATACTTCAAAAAATCTAAGTAACCAAATTTTCCAAAGCTTGACATATTACAACGAATTCAACAACATACACCCACAAAACTACGAAAAGGGTGCTAAATGTAGAGAAGGTTTCTAAATTAGACGGACAAGCTTCGGCTGCAGGTTAATCACGAAAAAAGTAGAAAATTTATNGTCCTACTGCAGGCTATACCAGCAGTATGTTGGCATTGACAACTATGTTACCTGCTCAACAACATAAAAAAAAAACATCCATAAACAATATTGTTCTTTAGATACTTCAAAAAATCTAAGTAACCAAATTTTCCAAAGCTTGACATATTACAACGAATTCAACAACATACACCCACAAAACTACGAAAAGGGTGATAAATGTAGAGAAGGTTTCTAAATTAGACGGACAAGCTTCGGCTGCAGGTTAATCACGAAAAAAGTAGAAAATTTATGTATGACCTATGGTCTAAAGTGAATCCTATGGGTAGTACATACATTTGAAGATGGACCTGAAACATTAGTGTATTACAAATACATATTCAAGAAAAATTTAATACGGAACATTGACTATCTGGATAGTGTGTAATGGAACAAATATCTGTAAACACCACTACACAACCACCCTCTGTCGCTGTCATTCAATTATTTAATGGAAATAATCACAGGTTCTACTTTTATTTTGACAATCTCCATGATGCTGAAGCATACTTGAGATTTAGATGATGGATTATTATCCAGCATATGACAATCAACACACTATCCAGACACTTGAGTGAGCCATCTCCAGTAATTACAGAACTAAAGTAGTGCTCCAGGTCCGACTTCAATAACAGGATTCACTTTAGAACATAGGTCATATATATGTATTCACCTTTTTTTGAGATTAACCTGCAGCCAAAGTTTGATGGGCTAAGTTAGAAATATCCTGTACACAACACAATGTACCAGTTAAATACTGGTTAGTAAATGCATTGAAACAATCAAGCTCACCAGGATGTCTAGTTTCCAGCCATGCTCGCACATCGTCTGCGTGATTGCTGCGGTACGCTGACTCGAGGCCCTCCGCGGGGAATGGCATGACTATGAGTCGAGTAGTTATGTAGCTCATATCCAGGTCCGTTCTCGTGATGCTCCTGCATTCATTAGCAGGCGTCATACAATGCTCGTTTGTGTGTAATGTTNGCCCTCCGCGGGGAATGGCATGACTATGAGTCGAGTAGTTATGTAGCTCATATCCAGGTCCGTTCTCGTGATGCTCCTGCATTCATTAGCAGGCGTCGTACAATGCTCGTTTGTGTGTAATGTTTAGCAAAACACTATTTACCTCAACGTACGACTACTGTGAATATACGACCACATCCATAGCTTCACTTAGGTCTCAAATAAAAAACTGTTTTGTTGCAAATAATAGATTTTTAAAAATGAACAATTCACAGTGAAGTATAAAATATTGTTTGTCAAGATGTTATAAATTCAGTAGCTTCATCAAGCTCAGTTTATATTAAAGCTGATATTGCAGAAGTTACAGCTGCCATGAGACTGTTGGCTAGTTTTGTGCAGTTGTGGGCTAGATGAAAGACCACATTGTTGCAAGGAACACAAACACCATCCACTGCTGACTTTAAACAATTCCCTTAGAATGTTTATAATGTCATGTGCCCTTGCTGTTTCTTAGGCCTTCATTTGTATAGCTTAACGCGTGACGTCGGGTGAATGACGATGCAACAGTCGGGCAAGGTTTTGTGTGTGTCAAGAGACACGGGCGGTATGCTTGGCTGACTATACTGGCTGCTAATCGGACGTATAGGTTAGGGCGCGTGGCTTGACGGCACGGCACACAGTCGACTGTGGGCTTGGCTGTCCTCCGTATTACTGGTTGGCACACAGTCACTGGTTTACCTGTATTGGGCAAGGCCCGGGGTAGCCCCTGGCTCGGCTGCTGTTGCTGTTGAGGTCGGCCGGAACTCGTGCCAAGTCCTTGGACGGAGGTGGTGCTGCGTCTCGCGGTGCTGAAGGGTGCCCGCGGAGGACTACTGGTCCTGGTGCTCCGGAACCACAGATTCGCTATCCCCAGAGGCACATGACGTACCTGACGGAAGTCGGTGATGACCGGATGTGGCTGGCAGGTGGTCTTGAATGGGGGCTCAAATTAGGAGGGGGAGGGAGCTGTCGGGTGGCTTGAGCTTGTTCCTGGGGGGTTATGCTGCAAAGTGCAATTGGAACTAGGTACAGCTCCCGTTGGATTCAGAGGTAGTAGCTGCCTTCTTGGCTTGCCACTTTGCACCACTCCTGTGGGTGTATGGCATAAAGGTACGTACTAAAGTCGGCTCTACGAAGGAAGAGCAGCGACGATGATCCCTAGCCAGGTGTATAGCCAAGCCGAGGCCGAGCCAACCTGAGTCGTACCCGATTACTCCAACTGGCGACAGTTCAGGGCAGTGGGTTTACTATGGATGTCCAACAATGACATGGGTGTGGTCCAATGGTGGGCAGACCTCCAGAACCAGTCGTATAACTCCTTCCAGCGACAGCTCAGCGCAGTGGATGGAGTGAATTGGCTGTGCTGGTTGACTAGCCACCTTGTGGATTGAATCTCTAGTGGTTGTGGCTCTACCGTACTGCACACCTGGTGCACAGTATAGGTGTGTTTGCAACGTACGTACGCCTGGTTAAGGGAGCCCGCAGTCCTACTATCGGTTCGGCACTTGGGTTTGTGATTGATGCAGTCTGCTGTTTTTCCTGGTGGACTGACGTCTACGGGGGATAAAAGAAGACACAGTCACCCCATATCAGTACTCAAAGGTTTGATAGACAATGTGTTTATTCCATGAGGAATAGACACAGTAGTCTGTACTACCTCCTAACTAACTAAGAACTGAAACTGAAGTAGACTACGAATACCAGGTGAAGGGGACCTGGGTCTAAACTAGACAAGAGCAGATGTGGCTAGGTAGCTATAGGACTAACTAGGGATGTAACGATTCCACTTTTCCCCGATTCTCGATCTTGATGCCGATACCACTCTCAGTTCTCTATTCCAAAAATTGTGATTCTTTTAGTTGCAATTACTTTACAGAACTAAATACTGTATAGGAGGATATGAAATTTGATTATTTAAACTAGGTCTACATTAGTAGTAGGCCTATTACTAACAAATAATATAACATGAACAGTGGGAGCATATTCATATGAAATTCCTAAAGTTGCAAAAGAGGTATTTGAGATAAAATTGAAAAGATACGTGTATACACTATATATATAAATACACACGCGCAAACACACGCACACAGATATATTTTGTCCACATAGTTTATACGAAAATATTTCCAAACCCCCGCCACATATTTCAGAAAAACGTTTTCTAATTTCTGAACACCACATGGTTCTTTCTTGATTGCGCACAGTAGACTTCCTACTATTGTTCTATGTTCCAACTCTCGATTTCCGCACATGAAAGAGTACACAATAGCCCATTCAATGCACACATTTCATAGATGCTTTTTCTACTAACAATTTTTTCCGACCTAATGCTCACCCGTAACAATTATTTCACTTTGGTGTTTCTTGTGCAAATTTATTAATATTTATTTTTCGTCGACAAGTACTAGACTGTAAGTACTTGAATTCAAGTCCTTTTATAAATTTTTGAACAGCAATATTAGACATCCCTATTTATAAAATTCAACCTGTTATTTTATTTGTAATGACTAAAAAAATTAGATTCTTTACTTCAGACAACAAAGATATGTAGTTTTCTATCTGTTCACTTATAAAGATAGCAAAAATAATGAGTATGTTAGCCAATGAGAAGAGAATGGAATATGAAAGAAAGGATACGGGACAAAATGCCACAGTGAAGACCTAGGGACGTATGGTTGAAGGGAGTGGAGGAATATGTAAGGAAGAGAGATGAAGACAGGAGGTGATGGGAAGACCTGGGCTACAAGCAGACCCAGTCAGTGGCTGGGACTTGTTCCCGATGATGATGATGATGATGATGATGATGATGATGATGATGATGATGATGATGATGGCCAACAAATGCACACACATGGAAGAGGCACGTGTAAAACGGCTAGTACTCACTGCTGGACGGTCTGCATCACCTTGCTGGAGGTATCCTTGAGGTTCTTGAAGAAGCTGCCAGCACCACCCC